>LPNX011131209.1:412799-441165 GCA_001517045.1 Pseudotsuga menziesii | reverse complement strand
TATATATATATATATATATATATATATATATATATATATTATTCTATTATTTTTTTGGCAGTGTTCCCTGCACCGTGGGCTCATCTGATACTTAGAAAAATTTGAGATGATGAAGCTTGGAGTTATACAATTTATTCTTCGGCCTCATCTGAAGAGTCTATTTCCATAGGTTTTTCTTGTGTGTGCTCTGGGTATTCTTGATGCTCTCTTCTTGACCCTCTTCATCTTCATGTCCCTTTTCATCTTCCTTTTCCTCGTCTTCTTTCTATTCCTCTTATTCTTTTTCCTCCTCTTGCACATCCTCTGGTGCATCTTCAGACGCAGATTGTTTTATGCTTCCAACCTTCTATTGGAATTGGGAAAAAATGGGAGTAAGCCTTTCTATCTCCCAGCAGGATTCTTCTTCCTGTTGTTCTAGTTCTTGTACTCTGTTGGAGCTAGGGTCTTCCAACGAAGTATTGTCCAGTGCATGTGTGAACTCGTTGATTCACTGTTGAACAGGCTGAATTAGGCCTGTCACCCTTTCATCTTCGGATTGCTTCTCAGTTGTCTCCTTGTTGCGCATATTTCCTTGGTCGCACATGGTTCTTGCCTTGTCCTGGAGTTTCTTGAGCTCAGCACCTTTGGCGATTTTCTCCTTGGTTGGAAGCTTCTTAATCTTTTCCTTCACCATTAATACCTATAGGTCTGCTTGCTTCTCCTGCTCGGTAAGCTGCTCTACAGTCTCATCATCGATGAGCTGCTCCCATGTCACAGTAATTGCTTCCACCGCCTCTGTGCATATCTTATAGGCTTCACTAAGCCGTCCAACAACTTGATTTTCTTATTCTTTCCTTTTTTGTACAACTTCAGGGGGTGTGCTCAGCTGCTGGTTGGTTCTCATTTCCTGAACCTGTTTCTTTAGGTCTACGACCAGTTTGGATAACTGCATCAGTTGGTGCATAGGTTCTGCCTTGCCTTTTTATTCCTCATCTAAAAGTTGCATTACTGCCTCCTTTATGGATTCTTCTAGTTAAGCTTGTCTCTGTGCTTGTGCTTCGAGGTATTCCTGATGGCGCTTAATAACTTGTTTGTGTGCCTTTGCTTTCCTAGTTTCCTTGGATGCCTGATCTGCAACTGCCATTTCTCAGATTCTTATCTCTGTAGCTGCGACATTCTAAATGGAATAGATTTGCACCAACGTCAACTTAGAGAAATCCAAAGTTAATGTGTCCAAGCTATGGACACTTGCTTCTTTTTCTGCTTCTTCTATAGAAAATTCTTGTATAGGCATTTCTATTCTCAAGGGTGGGAGCAGCACTGGCGTCACCAAAGTGTCTGATGGGTCGACACCGTAGGTTTCATCTTGCACGGTGTCGCACACTTCCATGATGGCATCTTCCAACCGTTTAACTTGTGTAGTGATCGAAGCTGTCCAATTGGTTTGCTTGCACGTGATATTACCCAAAGTATTCTTAGCTACTTTAGTAATAGCCTCTCTAAGAAGAGTCAGATCCTCTTATGCTATGTTCATACTTGGGGTTAGTTAGCCTTCTATTTATTCCTCTGTGGGATGCCCAAGGCTTCTTTATCTTCCTTCATAGGATCTTTTCCCTTCCACTTCCTGGTTCTTTTGGCATGCACCTCCTCATCAGTAGGGGTGTCTTTTTCGTCGACATTGGGTAGGTCTTTCTCTTCTTCTTCTTCTTCTTCTTGGGAGTCATCTTGATTCTCCTGGGTTCTGGTATTGGTGTGGACCTAGGGTGGATTCTCTTGTGGACCCCCCTGTGGCACTTGTTGGTCTACAGGTAGCTCCTCACGCTAGTTAAGCCATTCTTTAGGTAATTCTTTGATTTCCCTCTCGATATCTGCATTTCTGATGATAAAGAAGGTCGAGAGTGCCTTCTTATTGGGGTCAGTGCACAGATGCAAGATGATATTGTGCAGCCCCACATGGAATTTAATGAATGGATACTTGGCCACTGTCATAGGGAACAGTCTACACTGTTGGCACACAATCTGTCTAAGTCTTTCTCCTTGGAGAAAGAATTCAACCTTGTATTGGCCTTGCGCTTACTGTCTTTATGGTCCCAGATGTTCTGGAACGACGTGCCAAGGAGATCCACTGGGATGTCCATGGGTTGATAATCTGGTGGAGGAGTCCAGGATATGAATGAGGTCAAAATCAATAGCCATGAGAAGTGGAACTTTGTCGTGAGATTTTACTGCATGTCAACCATGTCGTCCATCAGTTTGTTCAGAAGTAATTGGGACCAGTTAATGTGCACTCCTTGTGTGCATTGTTCTGCTAGCTCTACTATGGTGGTAGTGCACTCAGTAGGCTGCATCTTGCGTAGAGCTCATCCCTCATCTCCTTTACTCACACACTTAGGTTCAATTATGTACTTGTCAGGTCAGTTAAGGGTAATACGACGGATGGGACCAAAAATCACGCCACCATTCTCCTCGGACTTTCCAAATTAATGCTATTGAGTTGTCCTTAGTGCCAAATATTTTTGGATATCTTGTGCATTTAACGGTATGTCGGTGTCTGCTAGCTATCTGCCACTTCCCGCCAGTTGTCTCTTAGTTGTCTTGTTTGCAGGTTTACAACGCACCATTTTTCAATGCAACTTCCTTTTCTCGCACCAAGTTGCAATGGAGATGCTTCTTTCATTGCTTTAATCCCTTTAGATCTTTTTTTTCCTTTTTTTTGTTGTGTGCCTTAGCCTTATGGGACCATGCCACAGCCATCGCAGAATGGTTTTAATCGGTTTCCATTGATCATAGTCTTACAATGCCTGCTTCAGTATTATGCGCAACCACATATGGTGTTGATGAAATTGACCAAAATCCTATCACCATCATGTGATAAGACTTTTGACATACCTTTGCCATAAATCCCAACACTTGGAGTGGAAACCCATGCTAATTGTCAATATTTCATGAAAATTCCCAGCACCACACTTCCTCTGTTGTCTAGGAGAGGTACCTTGTTCACACTGCCTATCTCCTGTTGCCCACAAGTGGTGCCACCGCTTATGGCCCCTAATCCATAAGAGTTTCTTACCAGAACCGCTCTATCATTGAAGGAGAAATGTGGTACCCTTGGTAAAAAGGGAAAAGCAGAAGTTTTTTTAGGCTTCTAGATGATAATCCTCATGTCCTCCCTTATCCCTACTATTGTGGGTCAATTAAGCTCGAGATCCCTCATCCTAGGATCTTAGAGGCCACCTCACCCACTAATCTCTCAACCTACCCTATCCATTAAGCCTTATAAATATGAGCTCATAGCCATGGTTGAGGGGAGAACTCTTAAGGTCTTATTATGTTGTTGGATTGATTACTTGGCCCAAGACCATTTGGGAGAGCATAGAGAGCTAGAGTCAGAGATTTTGGGGATGAGAATGCTTGGTTTCATGGATATGCATGTCAACACTAAGTCTTGGTTGTAAACTTCTTCATATTTCTTTAATGCAAGTTGATTTTTGTCCCACATATATTGTTGTTGTTTGATTTCACATGTATGTTGTTAGATTCCTTAGTCCCTAACATAGATTAATAGATTATATTATGGTAGTTTCGATATGTTTTTGTGTTGAAGCTTTATTGCAGGTACACAAGGTAACGATCGAAGCATCACATTTCAGGTATCTACGGTGTCTAGGGAGAATCTTCAACCTCTGTCCTCTATTTGTTCTCGATCTGAACCATTCAGACCAGTGGAACACCTTGCTGTCTGCAGGAGGTGAAATATTACAGCTAACAAACTTCCTGCTAGTTGTCTCTTAGTTGTCTTGTTCGCGGGTTTACAACACACCATTTTTCAGCGCAACTTCCTTTTCCCATGCCAGGTTGCACTGGAGATGCTTCTTTCATTGATTTACTCCCTTTAGATATTTTTTTTCTTATTTTTTTACTGTGTGCCTCAGCCTTATGGGATCGTGCCACAGTCGTCGCGGTATGGTTTTAATCGGTTTCTATTGATCATACCCGTAACCGATGTTCCATACAGCTTATGTTGTCTTACAATGCCTGCTTCAGTAATGTGCGCAACCACATATGGTGTTGATGAAATTGTCATTGATGCCAACATGGACTTGCAATGGCCCCATAGGATGTCATTTATGCCACTAAGTCCCACCATCATTGCCTTGGATGCTTTACAGAGTGGGTTTGTGCCTTGAAGTACCTTGTACCCAGTTGACAAGGTCCTTGTACCCACAAAGATGGATCTTGATGCCACCACCTTGTTGAAGATGTTGAAGAACTTGATGATGGTGTTGAATACCTTGGAGATGGTCTTGAAGCCCTTGTAGATAATGGAGAAACCCTAGATGGGTTGGAGAAGCATTAATGACCCATTATTTGGTCATTCATGCTCTGATGGTGTCATGGTACCCCAGCAGGAGGTTTGGAAACCCCACAGGTGATGTCATGATGGATCTTGACCCTTAAGGGTCTCCTAGTATGGTTGAGGTGGTTGAATAATCCTATGAAGCCTCTTTCTTGTTGAAGAAGCCATGATGAATTTCTTGGAACCCACACTTATGGTGGTATGTTGGAACCCATTATTATCGGGTGCTTGGTGTCCTCTAAAGTTTAGATATCGAACCCACATATATGGTGGTTTGATGTTATTTAGAATCTATATGGTCATTGGCATGTAGTATCCTTTTTATCATGCATATGAAGCCCATAAGGTGTTTCAAACTAGTGGTGAGGTCTTTGTGCCCCTCTTTTGGGGTTTTGGTACTCTTATGGTGATGAATATATAGTGGAACCATTGGATATGTTTTTAATGATATGGAGACCTTGAACCATGATTATGTATGGTCCTATTTGTGGTTATATGGATATTGGGATGTAGATGGATGTATATCCCATGGGCGTTCCTTGATATGTTGAAGAAGATTTTGAAACTCTTGTAGTTAGTGGTATGGTCTTTTGCACCCTCATGTGTGGGGGATTTGACATCTTGAACAAATTGAATATTTTAAGGGTATTGGACCATAGGATTGCAAATAAACCCATGATGGGGAGATATCCCTTGTCGTTCCATTTCCAACAGTAGGTGATACGTCATGTGGCTCCTTACGGTTGAAGAGATATGAATTTTTGAAGTTGGGGTACCCCACCTTTTTGGGTGAGCCGACTAAACAAAAGAGAATTTAATTATTTGTAATTTTGAATTGCATGTCGGCTCAAGGTAATATTTTTTCTCTACAACCCATATAAATAGAATATGAAGCATTTCATTTTTCATCACCAATTCTCTTAGGAATTTCGCACATTTTGGAGAAAAGTGCGAAATTGTGTGACAGAAAAATTTCTGGGCATCTTCACTAAAATTGACATATCTTTCTCATCTGGAATAGGAATTAAAAAATTCTTGGCTCATTAGAAATATTGTTACGAGGGATATGTGATGACAGGATATAGATATTATTTTGGTTTTTCTACTATTTCTTCATCTTGTGATCTTCAAAAAGGTATGGTTCATTTTGTTGGGTTTCTCTTGTGGTGACACATGTCATTCATGGATAGAGTTCCTCTTTGATCTTATTATGTGAGGCTATATATTGGTATATATCTTCAAATTCATTCAATACATTATGGAAGCTTTGATGACGATGTTGCATAAACTTTATGCTATGATATGATACACCTTATGTTGATAATGCATGTGATAATGATGTACACTCTATGATGTTGATGCACTCTTATACAATATGATGTACATGTATACCATAGTGTGATGATGATCTCTTATGCACTATGATGTATACTTGATGATGATGTTGTATAAATGGTGCACACTAAGATGATGATGATGCATACCCATGACAATGATGCATACCTATGATGATGTTGCATGACGATTCATGCCTTCTATTCAGTGAAAACATAGCAGAATTTCTTGTTCAGTAATTGAGTATGATGAGGTGTACAATGATGTACATGAGTAGTGTATGGTAGTGAAATGACTTATCGGTATATAGTGATGACTCAGTAGATGACCAACAACAAAGATGAGAACCAATGATGAGCAGTAGCAATGAGCAGTAGAGATGAGCAACAATGATGAGCAGCAGTGATGAGAAACAGAGATGAGCAGTAGTGATGAGCAGCAAAGATGAGCAACAATGATGAGAAGCAGTGATGAGAAATAGAGATGAGCAGCAGTGATGAGTAACAGAGATGAGCAACAGTGATGAGCAGCAATGATGAGAAACAAAGATGAGCAGTAGTGATGAGTAGCAGTGATGAGTAGTAGATATGAGCAGCTATGATGATCAGTAGTGTTGAGCATCAATGATAAGCAGAGATATTGATGTACAAAGAAGAGGATGGTTTTGCAGCAGATCCATATGATTTCTTGCAAGAATAATCTTGCACTTGAGGATTGGACTCCTCAAATCCTTCTTAGCAGGGTCTAAGAAAACCAGGCAAGGTCCTAGATGAAGAGTAGGTTCTCTTTGTATCAGTAGGTGTTGATTTTACCTCATGGGTTTAGCTATTCAAAAAGAAATACAAAATATTACAAAATCATATGGTGTTGTGTTCTCTTGTGCTATGGTTCTTGTTATGACTTCATGATTCATATGCTTATGATTTATAAATGATGAAGTGATAGATTTTTATGAAATGATTATGCAAATTGTAGAATAATGCATTGATGAATTAGTTGTCGATTATTAAAATTGAAAAAGTAATAAAGACTCCACACATAGATTCACCCCCCCCTCTCTATGTGCCTGGTGTGTCTAACATATGAACCTAGCCAGTGTGTTTTCATCTTACCTGGGTGCTTGAGAAACTTGATGTCATACATCAAAACAAGTCAATTGAACTTGAACTGATTTGTTCTGATGTGGCGGTCATGCCACGCTTTTTGTTGTTTTTTTCCACATTTTGATGGAATCCCGCAATGAAGCATTCTTCCTCCATTTGAATCAACTGCACGAGTCTTTGTTTTAGGGCATCAGTATCTTTCATCTCTGTTAGCACATAAATTTGTAGGCTTGGTACAATGTACTCCATGGGCATGAATGCTTCTTGTCCATAGACTAAACGAAAAGGAGTGTATCCAGTTAGTCATTTGCATGTTGTTTTGTAAGCCCATAATACTACTGATAATTTATGGTCCCAATCATCTCTACGTACATTACAGACCTTGGTCAAAGCATTCTCCAGTATCTTGTTGAAGGCCTCAATAGTTCCATTTGCTTGAGGATGGTAGGGTGTTGTATTCTTGTGCTAGATTTGGAATTCTGCAGTTAGTTCAACAATTAGCTTATTTACAAAATGCATACCTTGGTCGTTGATAAGGATCTTCGGGAAACCAAACCTTGTGACTACATTTTCGAAAAGAAACATCACCGCAGTTGCGGTGGTGAAATCTTTCATAGGTGCCTCTTCTGCCCATCTTGTCAAGTAATTTGTAGCGGTTATAATATAGCATGCACCCATCCGTTTCCCTGGTGGACTAATAGGGATGACAAAATCCACTACCCATTTATCATAGGCCTGTAGTGTAATTTGTGGCACAAGTGGCATTTCATCACGTCGTGATGGTTTACCTATTCTTTGACACTTATCACAATCATGACAGTATTTCCTTGTATCCATATGTACAGTTGGCCACCAGTGTCCATCTTGCAAAATATTGCGCATCGTTTCCTTCCCTATGTAGTGTCCTCCTGAAGCATGCGCTTCATTCATTACCCATTTCCTTTCATGACCAAAGACACATCTGCGTAGTAGTTCATCTAGTCCCAACTTATACAGTTTTCCCATGATTAGCATGTAGTCAACATCCTTGACAACTAGTTGTTTCTTTTTCCATGTCATATAATCTTCAGGTGCATAGCATGTATTCAATAAGTGTATAATAGCATCAAATTATTTATCGACAATGTCGATAGCAAATAGCTGCACATCAAGTAGATTATCCTCTAAGATGTTTGGCACCTCACCACATTTTATGCGCAAAAAGTGGTCTAGCCCAAAATTCAGTTGGTCTGGATTTACGATGACTTCAAAGTCAAATTATTGAAATAGGAGGAGCCACCGGCAGATCTTCCCCCTAACACTAGCTTATTGACCAGGTACTTCAGCGCAGAATGATCGGTGAACATTTTGAAGTGTCTACCCAATAGATAATGTCTAAAATTTTGTAGCGCATAAACCATTGCAAGTCCTTCTCTTTCAGTTGTGGTGTAGTTCTTCTCTGTTGTTGACAGTTTCCTGTTTGCAAATGCAATTGGGTGGTCAATTATGCCCTCTCCTAGTTTTGTTAATACTATACCCAGTACAATTGATGATGCATCAACATGTACATGGAACTCCTTCTTCCATTCTAGGAATATCAGTATTGGTGCAGTGGCCATTTTGTTCTTTAGCTTATCCAAACTTCCTTGACAATCCTCGTTCCACTCAAATTTGGTGTCCTTCTTCAGTAGATTCTCCATTGGGGAAGTTATCTCTGTGTATCCTCTTATGAATTTTTGATAATATCTAGTATGTCCCAATGTGGATCTGAGGTGCGTGACCAATGTAGGTGGAGGCAGGTCCAGAATAATTTCCACCTTCATGGGATCGACTAGGATTCTGTCGTGACATACTACATGGCCCAGCAGTACACCAAATGGTGCGCAAAATATGCATTTTCTCAAATTTAGCGCAATTTTATACTAGCGATACCTTTCCAGCATCATGTGCAGATTCTCAATATGGTCTCTCACCAGACCAAAGACCGTCCAGACATCAAAATATACTTCAAGAAACTTATGAATGAAATATTTAAAAGCAGAAACTAGGATATTCTAGAGAAAATAACAGGGGCATTTTTAATGCCAAAGGGAATTACCATGTATTGGTAGCATCCCCATTCTGTTACAAAGGTTGTTTTATGGTGGTCCTCTTGCACAATTTTGACTTGATGGTAGCCCGAGAATCTGTCTATGAATGAGTACATTTCTTGTCCACCGACGCTTTCGAAGACTTCATATATAAATGGTGTTGGGAATGGATCATGTAAGTAGGAATCATTTAGCTTCCTAATGTCGACACAAATCCTGACCTCACCTGTCACCCTTTTGTCTTGAATCACTATAGGGCTTATCCACTCAGACTCTTCAACAGGTTCAATGATTCCTTATTCCAACATGCGATCCAGTTCTACTTTCACGTTTTCTTTATAGCACGGATTTAGTCTGTATGGGTACTATTTTATCGGTCTTACGTCGAGGTTGAGTGGAATTTTCATTTCACCCAAATCTCCTACTATCCCCTTCATTTCCCTAAATTTCATCAGGAATAGGTTCTCGAACTCATGTAATAGATCAGTGATTTTGGCTACTGTCTCTTCGTCCCAATAGTCTCCAATGTTAGAAAATTCCGAATTGTCTTCTGACCCAATGTTAACTTTCTTGATCTTAAGCGGCTTGATGAACTGTTCACTAGAAATGTCGCTTCCTTCTATTGTGCATGATCCTTCCAACTCTAGAATATTAATGTCAGTCAAATCATCCTATGGATCTCTGGAGAGGTTATAGAAGGTCATCCAGTGCTTAACAGTCTCACAGCACTGGTGGGAACGTGTAGTTCAGGGTTGGGAATATGTAACCTCCAGTGGAATCTCTACAAATATCTTCTCCTTAAGGTTCTTTAGTCAAATATCAATGGTTGGTTGCTCGTCTATGTTGGGGCGCGCACCTTAATGGTCCCTAATTTTGGTAACTCTGCGGTTTTTGTGGAAGTTTGTAAGTGGAGTTGCGACTCAAAATAGTCTTAGGGGTGTCTGGGTTGAGTAAAAACCTTCTTTTTGTAATAAACCCATGGTTTAAGTGCATGGTTTAGGGTTCGACGTTCCCATGGTTTAAGCCCATGGTTTTGTAATAAGTGCACTATAAATAATCAATCTTGTAAAGAAGTCAGTTTAGCTTTTGATGTAAGATGAATTGATGCGAAGCTAAGGCTTGTTTGTAAGAAAGGTTAAGTCCCAGCTGTGTGCGTGGACGACCTCTACAGCTGTGTGCGCAGAGGGTTTTTGGGTGATTAAGAAGATCTATAGCTATGTGCGCAGAGGCCTGCAGTTGTGTGCGTGGCTTTGAGGACTTGAAGGGATCTGCAACTGAGTGCATAGATCAGAACTGTGGTTTTTGTAAAGAGTTGAATAAAACACAGTTCTGTGGACGTAACCCCTAAACTGGGGGTGAACCACATTATATCTTGTGTTGTGGTTCTGTTGTGTGGTTGTTATGTTCTTTTATGCATTAATAAATATATAACTGATAAGTAATATCACTATAAAATACTAACTTCGCTGTGAATTCCCAGTAAATGGTTAAGCAAGGAACTGTTTGTTTATCTAACCATGAAGCTAAATAAGTAACTATCTAGCTCTATATTTTATGATTATCATTGATTAGAAGCTAAAGGTACAGTAATATTTCTCTTCTGCTTGCAGAAACCTGATTCTGCGGCATCCCATAGCTGTTTCGGGTGAGACTGCAACCTGTTCGCGGGTTGTTGACGAAAGGGCCAACACTGTGGGTCTTTTGTTGGTGCGAAGTTAATGGTATAAAACCTGGGTCTGCCCTATAGCCCAACAAATTGGTTTCGTTGCCGGTTGAACTCAGTATCTTCTCAAGAGGGGTTTACGTCATACCTCGAGGGCTATGTTTTGGAGAACTTTAGTGAAAGAAATCGGTGATTGGATTGAAGAGACTTATCTGAACTTTGTTGTACAAGAGAACAAAGATCCGCGTCGTAGTTCAAACGAATTTTTACAAAGGTACATTTTTTCTGATGTTTATGAAATTTTCTTTGGTAGTATCCACATAGAGTTGTACCAGTGGTTATCCAGGTTAACAGAGAGAAGGACGAACTTCCAAGAAGGTCAGTTTCCTAATTGGACCCCCGCAAGAATTAATATATTGAAAAGGGTGAACAACAAGATATCCCGCATTGTTGATTTCTGGACAACGCGAACCCTTGAAGCATTTGTGACGGAGTTCTCCATTGACATAAGTACGTCCTTCAGTGAAGCCGAACTACAGTTCTTCAAAGGACCAAGGGGTAAGTACTTGCATTCATTTAGTTTGAGAATTAAAATGCTATTGGCTGAAAAAGGTATATTGCTCATTGAATCAGACTGTTAGATTTAGTATTACTAACCTATGTTTGAAAGTGAAAGTACCTTCGACGAGCAAAGTGGGTTGCTGCGAAGTGGCAAAAGGTACAAGAGAAATTTTGAGTCCTATATCCTAGGTCAAAATACCGAGTCTAACCCCGTAAGTCTAGTAGCCTCAGAGCCCGAAGAAAACCCTTCTATTGGAAACCCTCCGGTAACCCCACAGCGAAGACCTATTATCCCTAAGAACCCGTCGCAGTCTGAAAGTAACCATAGCCCGAGTATTCCTGTCGCAGGTCAGTCTACCCCAATAAGTTCCCCCCCGCCTACTACCAGTCCCCCTCCTTCCTCGCCTAGATCCCCGATGGCCCATATGAATGATGACATTAAGCTCCCTGGTTTCAAAGGAACTGGATCAAAGGATCCAGAACAGTTCTGGGTCTTATGCAAAGCAGTGTGGACTGCTAAGAACATTACGGATCAAGATACAAGAAGAGCGCAGTTGGTTACTTCTTTTAGAGACCACGCCTTGACCTGGTTCATGAAGTTTTCCAGTACTCATAACCATGTCTTGGATAATATAAAAGTAGCAATGATAAAGGAATTTAAGAATCCTAAATCAGAGTCACAGTGTATCACTGAGCTAAAGGAAATTTAGCAGAGGCGAGGAGAATCAGTGTGGGACTTTGATCAGAGGTTCAAAGTTCTACTAGACCAAGTCAGTTTCACTATTGGACCAGCGCAACATAAGGAATGGTTCATCGCAGCTTTGTTACCGCACATTAGGACTCCACTCATGCAACAGAAGGTTTTGGATCAGCAGGAGGCTTTGGAAATCGCTATGAAGCTTGAAACAGCCCCTGTCGAAGATAATTCTGGTATCGCTCAAATACAAGCGCAGTTGGCATCGATGGCTCTCGAGCTTTGCGATCTGAAAAAAGGGAAAGCTATTCGTGAAGAGGTTTGGTGTACACGATGTCGGATAGAGGGTCACAACAAGGAACAGTGTCCTACGGTAAGAAATTTCCTGAATTCTGGTGCACCAAACCCATTCAACCCTAGTGTTCTATATTGTGAGATCTGTAGAACAACTGGCCAGCATCGACCTGAAGACTACTATCTTCTGCAGAGGTATGTGCAAGTCCCTAAGAACCCTTATTGTAAGTTCTGTAAGTCAGTGGGACACAACGAAGATGAGTGTCACAGCTTTGACCTCATGAGAGAATGCACTTATGATGCTTATCGGGTACAAAACGATGGCCAAGGAAATGATGGATATGGTTACCAGGGTAGTACATCAGGTCACGAAACTTTTGGAGGTCATGGTCATGGTGGTATGGATGGAAGAGGATGAGGCCAGGTTGTGTGCTATAACTGTAACCAAGCAGGACATCTGGCTAGAGACTGTCGGAACCCAACTACGACATGTCGATATTGCAGAGCTGTCGACCATGTGATTGAGAAATGCCCGCAGCTGATCGCGAAGATTCAAGAAAGAAATAGTGTCCCTACTCAGAATATTCAGCTGCTTGCTATGGAGAAATGACATGTCCCAGCCATTAATGTTGTTACTAGGAGTGGAGCTACGAAAGAAGTGCAGAACAAGGACAAACAGCCTACCGAGGCTTGGGTTCGTAAGGCCCCAGAAAAAATCCCAGTATTTGATGTCAAAAGAGAAAAAGAGACATTTATGGAAGCCAAGAGAGACTTTGTTGACCCCAACACATCAGAAACACCTTCGCAACAACCTCAGCAGCAGTCACAACCGCAAGAAGCTTCGACGGATAAAGTAAGTACACTGTCCTCCTTTTACAAAATTGTATGAAGCTCTTGAGAAATCAGAATGCTTTAAATGAGTTGTAGAAAGTTATTGATTCTTACGAACCTCAGCGAAGTTCTGGTAAGGAAAAAACTGTTCATAAAGTCAGAATAACTGGTAGGGAAATGAGATTGAATGCTCATATAGGAGAATATGACATGACTGATGTCATCTTGGACCTAGGATCAGAAGTAAATGTCTTAACTAGGCAGACATGGGAACAAATGGGAAAACCTACTCTGGAATGGTCCCCTATACAGTTGAGATTAGCCAATCAGCAAAATATTGTGCCCCTAGGAAGACTCCCTAGTGTATCAGTAGATATTGATGGAGTCAGTACCTTAGCAGACTTTGAGGTAATTGAAATAATTGATAATAGCAACCCCTATCCAGCAGTGCTAGGCATTGAATGGGCAATAGATAATGATGCAGTAATCAACCTGAAGAAGAGGCAGATGACTTTCGAAGGGAAAGGACTGAGAGTCATAGTCCCATTGGATCCTTCTCAAGGAGAGAGATACACAGATCCAGTAAGAGATGAATACCAGGATGTTTTGGACCATATCTACAATATCACAGCAAAGGAAGAAGATTATGTTGATCCTAATTCCAAAGGTATCATGGATTGGCAGTGTGACGGCCTAGAGAATTGGCAGAATAGACTATATGAGCTACATGGACATCGATGTGCAAGAATTACCAAGTCCCTCAGATGGCTTAGTTCACAGACAAGAACCGTAACTATTTTTGATGGTTCGACAGACCCAGAATAATTTATTGTGCAGTTTTCAGAGTAGGTACTAGACTCACAAAAAATGGAGACTCTGGATTCAGCATTCAGAGCCACAACAACCAGATGGTGGAAGGTTCACAAAAAGTGCATTCATAGTTGGGAAGCATGTCAAAAGTCCCATTGCCTAAGATTTAGGGACCAACCTCAGGAGGTGCGAAGCAGGTTTAATGGTAAGACTAGTCCTGAGGGACATTTGGAGCAATGCTACAAAGCATGGAAGCATGTACCTCGTGAAGAATGGGTACATAGGTTTGTGTACACCCTGGAACCTATGGCAAAGAACTGGTATGCGGAGTTCGAGCTTCGCCACGGTACTGTAAGTTGGGATTGTCTTGTTGATAGTTTTGTGCTGACATTTTCTATTAATGAGGTTTCTCCTGCTTTGGACGCAGCTGTTAGGTTGCTCCATACTAAATTATTTGATGATCAAGAAATAGCAGAATACCAACCTGATTGGAAGGAACAAGAAGCCAATGCAGTAGAATGTTATAACCTCGCAATTGACGAGGATGACGATCCGCACAAAATTAACATTCCTGAGTCAGAAGGACACTGCGAAGTACATGGACCAGTATTCGAAGCACCTGAAGTGACTCAGCCCCTGAAGACGTGGACCGTAAAAATTGGGTCAGAAGAAAATCCTAAGTATGTTACCATTGGAGATTATTGGGATGATGAAATGGTGAGCAAAGTGACCCAACTTCTCCATGAATATCAGGACCTATCTCTGACAGGGTTCTCAAAAATGAAAGGAATCATTGAGGTGGTGGAAGACATTCTGTCGAGGATTGAAGTTCGAAGCCAAGTCGAAGATCATATCAGGAAATGTCAAATGCCTTTATTTTGGCGCAGCCAAAGTCTCTGCTTGTGTCGAAGAAGGAAATATTTGTTGAGGATTAAAATACGACCGTTGGAAGAAATCAAAATTGGTGGCACCAGTATGCTCCTTGTATTAACTGCCTATATTAATGAGATCTTGGAAAATCTACCACCGTTTGGATACGATCTCTGTCAGATTTGGTATCTTCAATGCACAGTTATGACAGACTTTGTTGCATGATTCTATAAGAAGCTACACCGGCCTCCAACTCCTACATTGTGCACTTCTTTGAGTTTACAGTTAGCACCATGTCAAATGATCGTGAAGTCCAGGAATTGTTACAAGAGTTCAAGGAGAGAGGTCTACAGAACCTTATGAGCAATAATCCTTGCGAGGAGGCGTCTACAGCACCAAAGCAGCCAATGCAGATACGATCAACCAGAAAGAAATTTAAGGCAGAAGTTTGCTCTAAGTGGAATGAAGAAAGGCACAACCCCTCAGGAAAGACTCAGGAGGATCTCGAAGAATGGAGGCATGCTGTTTGTCTTATGCAAAATTACAGTGGCATGCAAACACAGGGGCATTGTCTGTTAAGGACCCAAAGTTGTGGATGGTTAAATGTTCGATAGGACATGAACGGGAGGCAGTTCGAAGGATGGGATCACTGATAGAAGGCCCAATGACACCCATGACCACCATAAATATGACGAAGGCAGACAGTAGAATAAGATATGGTTGTATTCTACTAAGGATGAAAGG
This sequence comes from Pseudotsuga menziesii, assembly GCA_001517045.1. Taxonomy (NCBI): domain Eukaryota; kingdom Viridiplantae; phylum Streptophyta; class Pinopsida; order Pinales; family Pinaceae; genus Pseudotsuga; species Pseudotsuga menziesii. The sequence continues at coordinate 425,855 of LPNX011131209.1, read as the reverse complement.
ATAAAAAATCAAGCAAGTCACGGCTATGGTAGCAGTAGCAGAAGGGACAACGATGCAGCTATAGCAAGCCATTTTCTGTCTTCGCCAACAAGATTCTCCCACCAAAAAAGCAGCAGAGTGTCCCGGGACGGGACACTGGTGAGTCTTAGGGACCTGTTGGGGTGCGCACCTTAACGGTCCCTAATTTTGGTAACTCCATGGTTTTTGTGGAAGTTTGTAAGAGGAGTTGTTACTCAAAATAGTCTTAGGGGTGTCAGGGTTGAGTAAAAACCTTCTTTTTGTAATAAACCCATGGTTTAAGTCCAGGGTTTAGGGTTTGGGGTGCCCATGGTTTTGTAATAAGTGCACTATAAATAAGCACCTTGTAAAGAAGTCCGTTTAGGATTTTGATGTAAGATGAATTGATGCGAAGCTAAGGCTTGTTTGTAAGAAAGGTTAAGTCCCAGCTGTGTGCGTGGACAACCTCTGCAGCTGTGTGTGCAAAGGGTTTTTGGGTGATTAAGAATATCTGTAGCTGTGTGCATGGCTTTGAGGACTTGAAGGGATCTGCAGCTGAGTGCACAGATCAGAACTGTGGTTTTTGTAAAGAGTTGAATAAAACACAATTCTATGGACGTAACCCCTAAACTAGGGGTGAACCACCTTATATCTTGTGTTGTGGTTCTATTGTGTGGTTGTTATGTTCTTTTATGCATTAATAAATATATAACTGATAAGTAAGATCACTACAAAATACTAACTTCGCTGTGAATTCCCAGTAAAGGGTTAAGCAAGGAACTATTTGTTTATCTAACCGCGAAGCTAAATAAGTAACTATCTAGCTCTGTATTTTATGATTATCATTGATTAGAATCTAAAGGTACAGTAATGTCCCTCTTCTGCTTGCAGAAACCTGATTTTGCAGCATCCCATAGCTGTTTCGGGTGAGACTGCAACCTGTTCGCAGGTTGTTGTGAAAGGGCCAACACTGTGGGTCTTTTGTTGGTGCGAAGTTAATGGTATAAAACTCGGGTCTGCCCTATATCCCAATAGTCTGCGAACTGGAATGTGTATGTGAAATTCTCTGCAACCTTTTCCCATTCCCTTATTTCCTGTAGCAGCTCCATGGATGTGTACTAGCCTTTGGGTGCCATTTAGAGAGTATGGATGAAGTGGTGCACCCACTCCTGGTGCGAGTAGTTTGAGAACAATACAGAACACTGCTCCAGATGTTCAACAGGGTTTAATAACATTGTATACCTTTACGTCATGATTGTGACCTCATGTCTGAACCTTACTTCCAGCAGTTGTCTACACTGCGACCATTCATTTATCAAGCTTTTGTGCGTACCCCACATCGCCCTGGCATATCTTTTAGCGTAGATAGTCACTGCGGATCTGTTACTAATTCTTCAAACTCAATCAAGAATGTTGCCAAGTTAGGCAGTCCTTCATATGTAGGCAGTGGCCATGACTGAGTTCCCACTCATCGGACATACTTAGTTATCCTGGCACATCTCCTCGTAGAGACTTCATTTAATCAGTTCTGCCAGTTCTCAAGTTCCTCCCCTGAGTCTGATGTACATTAACTCACACATATCCAGCTCAGTTTACCATCTGTAGTAGGATTAATGTAATCCTCCTTAAGGGTAGTGACATTATAGATGTTGTCAAGGTGATCACTTTTCCCTTCATTGAACATCGTTTCAACGTATCTCTGTCCTTCCAGTGGATCAAGGGGCCAAACTACCCTCATCTCATCATATTCAAACAATAGGGTCCTTCTTTTGAAGTTTATAATAGTTTGGTTTCACATTGCCTAATCAATCCCCAGCAGCGCAGGATATGGGTTAGTATCATTTACTATATTGATGACCTTGAAGTCCACAAAAGTGCGCAATCCTTCAATATCGACTTGGACTTGAATCATCCTACCAATGGGAAGGACCTTTTCCTGATTAGAAAGCCTCAATTGAATTAGGGACCATTGTAGGGGTGGCTTTCCCATTATTCCCCACGTCTGCTGCATTAAAATGTTAACATCAGATCCCAAGTCAAGGATGATATAGTCCATGTCATAATCACCAATTTGCGTAGACATCCTGATTTCGCGTCCCATTTTGAACTTTGTCTTTGACACTGTTAACCTTATTTACCACAGGGTCTTCCCCCGAAAGGTTTTCGATAAGAGCTTCCAATTCTGCAAGTGCATCCTTATTTTGGCTTAGCGCCAAACAACTTAATAGGAATGGTTTGAGTTTACTAACCTTATCTGCACTCTTGTTTGCAGTCTGTTGCTCAAATATCTTTTGGAAGCTCTCAGACATATCTTTCACTTGGCCTAAGGTAGATGGCTATTCTGTTCCTATGAACTCTGGGCGTACATCCATGAATATGTGCTTCTACTCTTGAACATCAAGTGGTGCTTTCTTCTATGCGACAAGTCGCACCTGCGGTTGCACTTGCGCCACAAGCTCTGTCTGTGTGGCTTGATATCCACCTGTCGCGGCACCTCCCCTTGTTATCACAGCTACACTTGTTTCTCATGGTTCTGCGACTATCATCTGTATGTTGGCATTAGCATTTGGGTTGGGAGCATTCAGCATAGGATTTGGTCCTGGATTAGCTGCTCCAACTGTATGGGATTTCCATCTAGAGATAAGTTGCATACATTTATCCACATTGTGATCTTTCTTGAAATATGAGCAAGTCTTCGCAGGTTCAGGGCAGTCTCTAGCATAGTGGACCTACACTCCACAATTGTAGCATACCACTGGCCCTCTTCCTCAACCAAATACTCCTCTTCCCCAGCCCCTGTAATTGACACCCCCCTCAATTGAGGTTGTGGCAGTTGCGATAGGTATTGCAGTTGCACATACTGAAGTTGATACGGGTTATACGGGGCCGTATTCTAAAACTATGGTGCCATCTGAAACTACTGCATAGCCTGGAACTTAGGCGTAGCCTAGAATTGTGCTTGTGCATGTTCAATATTCACTTGCTCCTCAGTCTTCATTAGATATGCATCTATCATTTTCTTTCTCAGAAGTTGGTAGGCCCTACAATATTTTTCATCATGGCCTACAAATCTACAAATTTTATAATACAAACTAGCTGGGGTACATACCGTCTTTTGCAGGAACATGCAATCTACGTCACGGTTTCCTCTTGTCTGGAAGATGTTGCACCAGGGAAGCCCCTGGGTACTTAATGGGTTTGGTGCACCGGACAAGATGTAGTTCATGTAAGCTGAGAAATCATCTTTGGTATGTCCATTGGTCCAACACCACATACACCAGAGGTCTTCTTGCACCTCTTTTCCTCTTTTTATGTCTTGGATTTGAATAGTCATATTAGCCAACTGTGATTGAATTTGTATCATTCCTGCAGCGCCATCTCCAATAGGTGAAGCCTCTAGCTTCATTGCCAATTCCAATTCCTCTGTTTGCATTGCAATATTTTAATGCATGAGTGGTCCTCTAATCTGTGGCAGTATCATAGTAATAAACCACTCTTTATGCTGCACATATGACATCTGGAAGCTTACTTTGGCCATCAGTGTCTTAAACCTCTGATTAAAGTCCCATACTATCTATACTAGATCCTGCTTAATCTCCTTGATCTCAGTTATACATTGGGACTCAGATTGTGGCTTTCTAAATTTCAAGATCATTGCACATCGAATATCCTCAAGAGTCCTATGTGGCTTCCCTAGTGGTACTACACATTATTTCATAAACCAATCTAGCGCCTGGCCCTGCAGAGTCGTAATCATTTGTGCTTTTCAGATGTCATCATTGAGCACGAGGAAGACCGTACATACTGCCTCACAGAGGAACCAGTGTTGTTCTGGATCCTTTGTTCCATTCCCATTGAATGTGGGTAGTCTAACATCTGTCCCTGCCATCAGGGTGGCATTGGTATTGTTCACTGGATTCCCCAGATTTGCTCGATTTAGTGGGGTCGCTGATGGGATTCCAGGTGAATCACACTTTGTATGGCCTTCCCCTATCCTGCTGTAGACTCGTTAGACCCCTTGGACCATTTTTTGTCCTTTGATGTTTCCCTGACCATCCCTAAAAACATGTGAAAAATGATACATGTGACTTTTAAACCTATAATCGCGTACATACGCGGATTTGACCACTAAAACCGCATACATCGGGATGTGTACAAAAATCCAAATCCTTTTGGAGTTTTCCTTGACATGGATCCGGCTCACTTGACTCCTGGCCTTCCATATGCCTTGAGATCGCTCGGATTCGACCTTTCATTACCCCTTTGAAAAGCTATATAAGGAACTCCTTGGTACATTGAAGGCATAAGAGAGAATTGAGAGCAAAGAAACTATAGTCCATTGTTTCCAGAACTTATGCTTGAGTCTGCATCCCTTTGTCCCTTGGAGCACTTTTGTGTTCTTCCCAAGCTTTGCTTTTGCTTGTGATCTTGCTATCGAGAGATGGAGGATTGAAGTGGTGGAGGCCCAAGTGGGGGATTCAGTTTCTTCAGTTTGCAGACGTGGCGACAGAGGTTGTATCTTGTAATATTTGATTTATATTAATAGAAATATCTTTTCCTATCCAATAATCTATGTTTGAATGAATATTTTATCCATGGGATTATGTCAAATGCTTATACATTATGATTATATATGCTAGAACATATCTAACCCCATGATATATAGAATGCTTATATTGTTTACTTGTTGTTGAGGAAGTAATCTATCAATTCAAAATGAAGTTGGAAAGCTCAATGGGGATCTACTTCAATTGTCCGGAATAAGGTACGAGGTCCGATCCTTTAGTGTTAGACATTTAATTTATATTGCATATTGGAAATTATTGATTTCTGGAGTCAAGCTATCTGTTGTGGTACCCCAAGCCATAGGAATTTCTCTCCGTAACAGAATTGGTGACTCCGCTAGGGATGTTCCTTGTTTTTATTTGGGGTTTGCGGGCACAATGGGCTTGATATTCTTGACTTGCTCTTTGTTTCTCCCTGTTTCTGTGTTGCATTTTATAGTATGTTCATCCATTGACACTCCCCTTTATTGGTTTGACCCTTGGATTTCTTTTTACCACTGCCTTCTCTGTATACGTAGGTTTTTGGCCAAAAGTCACGTACATACGCAGATTTTTGGCCAAAAGTCGCGTACATACATGGATTTTTGGCCAAAAGTCACGTATATATGCAGTTGTTCTATAAACAGTCATGTACATCCTCCCTTTTGGTGAGTTTGATGTTGTGGGAAGTTGTTGGGTGGGTTGTGAGTGTGGTTGGGTCTTTCTTGGGTCTGATGTTGTTTGTTGGATGCTTCTTTTGTGACTAGAGACCGCCTTTTCATTGATTTTTCTTTGAAAGTAGTTTTAGTCATTTATCCTTTTTGTTTTGCCGTTAGTGCATTACTCTTTTTTGTCTCGGTGTCTTGCTAGGCTTGTCTTTTATACTTGCTACAGAGATTGAGAGTTTTAGATGACTTTTATTGCATTTTTCATTCGTTTATATTGAAAAATACAAAGTAGTTGCACTCTTAGTTGCATCTTAGATATGGATTTGAGGAGGTACTTGCATTGGATTGCTTGGATGAGAGTTGTGTTTAGACTTTCATATAGGAAGGATTGCATTGGCATTCAGAAAGGAATATATATTTATGCATCTCATGTAGTGGCATACCCTATTTTTCATTTGACAAAGATTGCACTTAGCATTGTTTGTTATGGTGTGCACTTTTATTTCTCTGCTGAGTCTTCATATCACTAGTTGCACGGCCATTTCTCTTTGAGTAATTACAGCCAATTAAAATCAACGCTTAATTAAAATGAACTACACTATTTTATTTGATAGGGTTCACCAACAAGATTAGGTTTTAGGGTCTTAGAATAGTTCATTGTGAGTAAATTCTCCAAGACCACAACACAACAACATGTATGTGTCTGTCCAGGTGAGTGTGTGAAATCCTTGGTATAACCAATGTTTCTCAGGATCCTCCTCTCAAAAGGGAGTTAAGCATGAGGCAGTGTGAGCGGTTATTGATTGGGATGACCTCTAGTCATAAATGAGTAGCACCGGAGATATTTCCAGGATTTTATTCGTATCTGGGGGCTCTTTCAAGAGTTTCGGGATTTGCTACCCTAGCCATATGGTCAATCCTGCCTGCGACTATTTGCCTGAGCGTTTATTATATTGAGGTGACCTTAGTAGCCTTTCCTAGGATATCGAGGGGGTACTTTGCAGGGGTTATTCTGCAGGTGTCCCGGCCAGGTTGGGGTCGGACAGCACTATCGCTTTACGCGTTGAAGCTGAGGGCCACAATAATTGGTTACGTACCTCCGCTTGTAGTGTATGGGAGTTTCGAGCCTCTCCTAAGCGAGACATACCTGCTTCATTCAGGAGCTCACATATCCTCCCCTTGGTTTGCTTGTATTTTGGCTGTATATTTTCTTAGGAGTGTGCTCTTTGTGCACTAGTTGGCCTTTGGGATCGTGGTTACTTGAGTATATTTATCCTCTATTGAGTTCGAGTCCTTTTATTTTCAGCATGCCTGGTATCCTATCACCCATCCTTGGTCCTAGTATGGACCCTGGTGTCAAACTTGGGGCATCACAGCCCCTTACCATGCTCATAGATTTGGGAATGGTCATATTCCATCCTCTACTCCATTTGTGGAGGATTTTTATTCCCTTCGCTCGGTCTTTACACCGGTGGTCACCCTCATGGGGTTGGTAGTGGATGCGTGAATGTTGGGTCTACACCTTACTTTCCTTTTTATGTCCCATTGTTCACCACATTGTTTCCTTTGGGTGCAGTTGTTATGATCATTCCTCCCTATATCCTATAGTTTGGATTCTTTATTGACTATTTTGGGTTGTTTTGGACTAATATGGTTGTCATGTAGGGTCCAGTTTTTGTACACTCTCTCTGTGGTTTTGACCCATTCATGCCTATCACAGGTATTATGTCTGAACCGTCATATAGGTTAGGATGTCACATCTACTTGCACTTATGCATTCCCTTATGACCGTTCAATCTTAACCTTAGGTACGAACCCATTCCATGGTATCACAAAACCTTCTTGTTCTTTTAGAAGTGGCATGATATGAGTGGTAGAGCTTCACCTTACATGGGTACCCTAGTTAGCGCCTTATTTTCATTTGGTGCCCATGCCGACGTTTTCTCCTTTAGGGTGTGGGAGTCCGTTGTATAGTACCACCATGACATTTCGCAAGAGCCTCATACTCCTCTTGATCTTTTGATGGCCTATTTCCCTTAGGACTCCCTCATGTCAAGTTGTGAATGCATTATCATGAGCTTTTCCTACCTTATTGAGATTTATTCCGGCTACCCTGACATTGTGTTTCAGCCATATATCCTGAGCTTGTCTCATGTCTAGCCATGTAGAGCCATTTTTATATCCTTCGCAGCTTGTTTCCCTTTTTACCGAGAGGGGATTTCCCCCCGAGTGTCGATATCCTAAACATGTATCCTTGCATTGAGCATAGGTATGTTCCACTACTTGGAACTAGCTTGTTTTCCCTTATGACACTCGTCTCCTCCTAGTCTGTAACTATAAATCCATTTTATTTTTTTTCAAGCTTTTTAAATAATTGAAAAAGTCCAAAAAAAAAAAAATAATAATAAAACAAAAAGCCAAACAAGGAGAGATGTTATCTTTGGCAACTGTCGATTCATGTCCCCTTCGAACAGAGCACTGTATATCATATCCATTGGTTGGGTTTATAGTTTGACTTTAGGAGCTGTACTCATTTATCTGAGTTTATCTCCACCGACTGGTTAAGCTTTCGGTCCCTATGGAGCCTCTGTCGATGCCTCCTATGTCGCAGAGATGTCCCATTTTGTATATCGAGTCTATGGTGCCATTATTCAGTCACCATATGTCTTTATGCTCTTGTTCGAAGGAAAACGAAGCCTGTGTCGGCCATTCCTCAGTTATCTTGACTTTGCATGTCGGCCATTCCCGGTACAGTTACTGGTTCGTGCACCTTATGATCAAGTCCTTCCACATTATACAGCTTTGCTGAGTACCTCATGTTGGATGATGGGGGATGCCTTAATGCCCTCCTTCCAGTGGATTTTATCCCATCGACTTCAGATCATTTATTATGGGATTGGAATCTAGAGTCATTTTGAGTGCCTTGAGACTTGCAGTCATCAGTGGCAGGTTCTCTCGCCATCAACAGTCTTTGGGAATAAATCAATGTCCCCTGATCGATGGATCCTCTCAAGTGTTCGACCTCAACACATTTATTCACACTTGTTAGTTTGCACTCTAGTACCTTGATTCCCATTTTCATTATCGGTGGGTGATCTCGCTTCTGTTCACAGTATACATCAATGACCGGTAATCAGACGATGGCCTTCTATGTTCGACCTCGACACCTCTATTCACATAGTAGGACATGTACTCGTAGCGGTTTGTGTAGAAGACCTTCCAGATTGGTGGCATCTCTTATATGCTACCTCCTTGATCATGCCAGTGTTCATGAGATTTCAGCTCTCATGACTTGATTCTAGTATATGTCAGATATTTCCAGCCACTATGGAGATCTTGATCTGTTATATATATTCAACCACTATGGAGATCATGGTCCTTTGTATATCTTCATCATGGAGATTCTGATCTATGTATATTGTACATGGTGATGACCATTTATGTGATATCTTGTATCATTTCTATTCATGGCCATTGTACTCTTATGTATCCAGGACTACTATATGTATTTGCAGTTATGTGCAAAGTTGTATTATTGTACTATGCTGAATGGGTGGCTGGTCTTCCATTTTGGATCCTTCATCACTCCACTTTTGGGATGGAATTATAATGTATTTCAGCCATCGTATGACCCCTCTGACCTCACACATTAGGGGGCATCTGTTATAGCTGATTTCACCACTCCAGGTGAATCACACTTTGTATGGCCTTCCCCTGTCCCGCTGTAGACTCATTAGACCCCTTGGAACATTTTTTTGTCCTTTGATGTTTCCCTGACCACCCCTAAAAACATGTGAAAAATGATACACGCAACTTTTAAACCTATAATCGCGTACATACGTGGGTTTGACCACTAAAACCACATATATCGGGATGTGTACAAAAATCCAAATCCTTTTGGAGTTTTCCTTGACATGGATCCAACTCACTTGACTCCTGGCCTTCCATATGCCTTGAGATCACTCGGATTCGACTTTTCATTACCCCTTTGAAAAGCTATATAAGGAACTCCTTGGTACATTGAAGGCATAAGAGAGAATTGAGAGCAAAGAAACTATAGTCCATTGTTGTCAGAACTTATGCTTGAGTCTGCATCCCTTTGTCCCTTGCAGCACTTTTGTGTTCTTCCCAATCTTTCCTTTTGCTTGTGAGCTTGCTATCGAGAGATGGAGGATTGAAGTGGTGGAGGCCCAAGTGGGGGATTTAGTTTGTCCGGTTCGCAGATGTGCCAATAGAGGTTGTATCTTGTAATATCTGATTTAAATTAATAGAAATATCTTTTCCTGTCCAATAATGTGTGTTTGAATGAATATTTTATCCATGGGATTATGTCAAATACTTATACATTATTGATTATATATGCTAGAATAGATCTAACACCATGATATATAGAATGCTTGTATTGTTTACTTGTTGTTGAGGAAGTAATCTATCAATTCAAGCTGAAGTTGGAAAGCTCAACGGGGATCTACTTCAACTGTCCGGAATAAGGTACAAGGTCCGATCCTTTAGTGTTAAACATTTAATTTCTATTGCATATTGGAAAGGATTGATTTCTGGATTCAAGTTGTCTGTTGTGGTACCCCAATCCATAGGAATTTCTCTCAGTAACAGGCCTCATCTAAAGATTCTATTTCCATAGGTTTTTCTTGTGTGTGCTCCAGGTCTTCTTGATGGTGCTCTTCTTGATCCTCTTCTTCTTCCTTTTCCACTTCTTCTTCTTGTTCCTCTTCTTCTTTTTCCTCCTCTTGCACATCCTCTGGTGCATCTTCCGGTGCATATTGTTCTGTGCTTCCAACCTTCTGTTGGAATTGGGAAAAAATGGGAGTAATCCTTTCTATCTCCCGACATGCTTCTTCTTCCTGCTGCTCCAGTTCATGTACTCTATCAGAGATAGGGTGTTCCAACGATGTATTGGCCAGTGCCTATGTGAACTCGTTGATTCGCTATTGGACAGGATGAATGAGGCTTATCACCCTTTCAGCTTTGGTTTTCTTCTCAGTCATCTCCTTGTTGTGCATGTTTTCCTAGTCGCATAGGGTTCTTGTTTTGTCCTAGAGTTGCTTGAGCTTAGCGCCTTTGGCGATTTTCTCCTTGGTTGGCAGCTTCTTAATCTCTGCCTTCACCTCTATTACCTGTAGGTTTTCTTGTCGTGCCTGCTCAACAAGCTGCTCTACAGTCTCATCGTCGATGAGCAGCTCCCATGCCATGGCAATTGCTTCCACTTCCTCTATGTAGATCTTCTCATCTTCCCTAAGCTATCCAATAACTTGATTTGTTGATTCTTTAACTTGTTGCACAATTTCGGGGGGCGTGCTCGGCTGCTGGTTGGTTCTCATTTCCTAAACCTATTTCTTTAGGTCTGCGGCTGATTTGGATAACCACCTCAGTTGTTGCACAGGATCGGCCTTGCCTTCTTCTTACTCATCTGACGGTTGCACGACTGCCACCTTTATGGCTTCTTTCGGTGAAGCCTACCTCTGCGCTTGTGCTTCGAGGTATTCCTACTGGTGCTTGATAACTTGTTTGCGTTCCTTTGCTTTCCTGGTTTCCTTGGATACCTGATATGCAACCACATTTTCTTGGATTCTTATCTCTGTAGCTGTGCCATGCTGAATGGAATAGATTTGCGTAAATGTCAACTTAGAGAAACCCAAAGTTAATGTGTCCAAGCTATGGACACTTGCCTATTTTTCTGCTTCTTCTATAGAAAATGCCTGTGCGGGCATTTCTATTCTCGAGCGTGGGAGTAGCACCACCATCGCCAAAGTGTTTGATGGGTCGACACTATAGGTTTTAGCCTGCACGGTGTCGCGCACTTTCGTGACGGCATTTGCCAACCGGTTAACTTGCATAGTGATCGAAGCTGTATAATTGGTTTGCTTGTGCATGATATTATCCAAAGTATTCTCAGCTACTTCGGTGATCGCCTCTCTAAGAAGAGTCAGATCCTCTTCTGCTATGTTCATGACTTGGGGTCAGTTAGCCTTCTGTTTCTTCCTATGTGGGATGCCCAAGGCTTCTTCGTCTTCCTCCATAAGCTCTTTTCTCTTCCTCATCCTGGTTCTTTTAGTTCTTCCTTTCTTTTGAGCTTCTTAATCTCACTGTAGCTCAATCCATCAACATATTCTTGTCCTTTTGTCTCTCTGTACGATGCTATGCTATACAAATCATCATTAAATATGCTAATAGTATCAACCATGGTCATAACGATGGCAACAAGGAGCAATGGAGTTCATCTCCACCCCTCCAAGCAGATCCTATATCTCTGAAATGACCAACAACTCTCAAAATCTCTGCATTGTGGTCCATAGTAGCTAGTGCAATCATAAAGGCAAATAAAATATTTTTAGAAAAATAAACGCATTTTATAATGACATCTCTAAGCAATGAAAACTGTAAAACTAATGTACTACAAATAACAACATAAACTAATTATAATTTAAATTTTAAAATTGATCTTGAATTTTACACTAAAGAATAAACATCTAACATTTTTCATCTTAAATTTATGTCGTAAATTTGTATTAATTCCAATTTTCAAATGCATACATTAAATGTCATATGTGCATATGTTGATTGGGAAGCTCCTCTACCTTATTTTAAGGCTTGGATTATGAAATTTCATCAAAACTGTAGGTGTTGACTAATTCCCTTTGAGGACCAACTCCCAGATTGCAGGTAGAGTCAAGGGCTAGAGCCTAGAGGAGGTGGGAGAAGGTGTTACTGATGAATAAAATCCCGATGTAAGTAAGGGTTTTGATAGATATGTAATTATTTGTTGTAGCATGATTTTTTTTGGACTCCATAGGCCATTTAACATCTTTGTTTATATGTAATTTGGGGCATATGTTGATTGGGAAGCTCCTCTACCTTATTTTAAGGCTTGGATTATGAAGTTTCATCGAAACTGTGAGGTGTTGACTAATTCTCTTGGAGGACCAACTCCCAAATTATAGGTATAGGCAAGGGCTAGAGCCTAGAGGAGGTGGAAGAAGGTGCTATTGATGAATAAAATCCCAATATAGACAAGGTGCTATTGTAGCATGATTTTTTTTGAATCCTTAGGCCATTTAGCATATTTGTTTATATGTAATTTGGGGAATGTATGGATTCCACTTGATGTTATTTTAGTTGTATGTACTCTTTCTATATACCCATGAGAGACTTCGGATATTTGTGTATAGTGGATTTTAGGGTTGCAAGGTTTCCACTGGATTCTATCATGTATGATAGTATGTGATTGGAATGTAATAAAACACATCAGCCTCACTATGTATCTTGATGTTGGTAGAACCTATTGTTGAACTCTGTTGTATTGAACTTAACCAAAATGCACCCTCAAGTCAAGGGAAAATATTTGTCAAGCATGGGAAGCTTCTATAACTTATTTTAACACTTGGATTAGGAAGTTTCATCAAAATTGTAAGGTGTTGATTAATTTTCTTGGACGACCAACTTCGATATTTTGGGTAGAGACAAGGGATGTAGCATGTTTGTCTATGTATTTTAGGGAATATATGAATTCTACTTGAATTTTTTTAAACTCGTATGCAACCTTGCAATATGCTTGAGAAACTTTGCATATTTGTGAATTTTGGTTTGGATTCACAAGGATGCTTATAGTGAAATTGATTTGGTTTTTATGAGTATATTGGGGTTTGGGTTTCCATTGGGCATGTAAATTTATTTATGGGGATAGAAATTAAAAAAAGGTTTCCTTTCAATTCATATTAGGGCGTAGAAACTACTGAAAATAGTGAAAATAACATGACATGATTTGGTGTAAAAACCTCACAAAGAAGAGATTGATCCCCAAAGTGGAGTTTGTTTTCCTTTATCGTGAA
>LPNX011131209.1:325076-386591 GCA_001517045.1 Pseudotsuga menziesii | reverse complement strand
AGGATTGTATAAATTGTTTATTTTATAGGTTAAGTTTTCTATGATTTTTCTCCTTATAGAAGTGGGTCTTTCCCTTATCGAGAGCTTAGCTATGACTAGGATCCTATTGTACAAGCACAAAATCAATAATATGGGAGACTATAGACTTCCTAAGCTAGCTTTTAATTCCAGCCAAAACCACCTAAGGCTTAAGAGAAGTTGGTATAAAGATACGAGGGTCTTCTTAAAGCATTGGGATATCGATGAAAATATTGCATTGCAAAATATTAACAACATAAAAAATTTCATTACTTCAAAGTTTAAAGAGAAACTATGGGGTGAGAAAGATTTAGAGGCTAAAAGGAAATTAAGATATTATAAGGAGGTCATCAACCCTAGTCTAGAATATCAAAAGTATCTCTATGTTTTAACCAATTCAAAGAAAAAAACTAATAAAGCCAAGATAAGAACGAACTCTCATGAGCTCCATAGTTAAACAGGTCATTGGACTACTCCTAAAAAACCATGGGTGGAAAGGATCTGCCATCTTGGTGAGAATAGGAACATTGAAGATGAAAAACACTTCCTCTTAGAGTGCCCTACGTACACCCACATTAGATCTCAGTTTCATAATCTTTGTTGCAATACCGATCTTCCTAGGATTTTAACTTGTTGAAATTATAGTGAGCTCGAGACGCTTCTCACCAAACTCTTTGAGCATAGGAATACAATCTTAAAACAAACTAATTAATTGGCTTCTTTAGGTCCGATAGACCAAAGTCTGGTCTTAGTGGAATTTAACCATCATCATCATCATCATCAAATAACGCTAAAAAAAATTACTCATGAAGATAACGAAGTATGTTATTTTTATTGAGGTATTGATTTCTCATTTTCTCTTTCAAATCACGCACATATGTATGACATTATGGATGTTAGAGCATAATCCAAAATGCATAATTTGATGATAAAAAGAATTATGTTACCTTCTCCATATATGTTTCTTATGTATCCAATCCACACAACAATAATGTTATTCCAAGCATTAATGGTACAAAGGATATGTCTCATTGATCTAGGGCTTGGGATGAGATAGAAGTAAATATAGCTAAGTGGAATTATCCAAATATTTTACACCCAAAGTATAGTCACACTCATGTCGATTTCTCTAGAAACAAAAATAATATAGTGAAAGACAGTGTTGGATAAAGATGAATAGAATTAAGAAAAGGGGAATGATCATTCTAAAGAAAATGGGATTGACGGCTTGATCCTACAAAAAAAAAATGAATGAATAGAATCACAATTCTCATTGTTGTAATCCCAATGCTAGGCTTTGTTATGTTGAAAAGATCCATTTTGTGTAGGTTCATATCTAAGTTAATAACCATTAACATACAAACTAAAATATTTCATTGAGATTAATATATTTTGAAATCCCCAAAAAGTTCATTAACATATATTTTTATTACAATAAAATAACTATTAATCAACAAGTTAGATACCTTTTGAGAGATGGAATATGTGAACATCAAGAAAGAGAGATGACTTCATTTCCTAGGGTTCACTCAATGTCTATTTCTATCTCTTCAACATTGTCATTGAGCCACATATTTGCAATTAATTTTTTTTATGCATTTCCAATGCCATTACAATTTAGACCCATATCCCATGAAGTTAATTGCTTTCATTTTATTCATAGTCAAGATCCTCATGGTGAGTGTTGAATACAATCAAATTAAGTATGGATAGTGAATGTGATGTCAATTTTCATATTGAAAATGATGAACAATGTTCATAATACATGAATTCAAGGGGTATTGAGAAAGAAAAAGTGTCCAAGCTTCTCAAGTGACACAAAATAGTGCATATGCAATACAATGTTAGAATTATCTGAGCATGAGTTGTGTCATTTAATCTTGTGAATTGGTAAATGGTGTTAAGAATATATCAAAGATAATGAGAACATAGAACATTTTACTTTTTAGATGCCAAATACAAGTAATTAGTGAGAATCTTGAATCTTGCTCATATAATATAAAAGGTACATGTTCTTTGAGGAATCAAGAGTTGGGAGTGAGCACGGGGACTCCACTTAGTGAACCTCTCACATAGCACCTGCGANTTAAAGAATACCCTTAATTTCGAGAGATATTGACCCAAACTCTTTTTGTTGAAACCCCCTCCCAATACTTAAAACCTCCTCCCCACCCCTTTTTATAGCTCGATCCTTATAAACCACCCTATTCAGCCCCACCTTAAACCCCTCATCCCCCCAATACCTACAATATATTGGTTCAATTTTTGATAATTTTAAATCCCACAATATGAACTAACGTGATAGTATATTGGTCAACAAGCGAAGCCCCCATGGGAGTGAGGAACATTTATGGGTAGTTAAAAAGGAATCAAGAGTTGGGAGTGAGGAACATTTATGGGTAGTTAAAAATGATATTCTTCTTTTGAAATTTTATAATATTTTTGGTTCTTTATAAATTACAAGTGATTTAAAAAATTTACATTTTTACTTTGGTATCTTTTTATGTATCCCTCTAGGATAGGTTTGAAACCCTTCGAAAGGACCATAAAGGTTCAATTTTGATCACTAGAGGAGGGGCATGTGAAATAGTATGCATATTTAATATTAACTGTTATTTTAGAAAATGAACAAAATAAAAAAATAAGGTAACACTATTTTTTAGGAAAAGAAATTTAAAAAAAACAATGTGATTATTACAATTTTCTTTAAATAAAATAAAATTTAAACAATAAAGTCCCTATAATTTTTTACATTTTTTTTAACATGAATGGTTTAAGATTGGTTTAGTTGTAACCTAGCTAGAGAACAAATAGTTATGTAATACCCCCATTTTGACCCTTAGAATGTATTGGATTTATATGTGAATATTATGTGTATGCGTTGTATAATTCTAGCGGGGAACTCAAGCACAAGGCTCTTCTAGTGAATGATCGGGTTTTAAAGGAATGTATTCATATTTTGCTAGCCATGTGCTAGTAAGCCATGGAAAATTGTATATGCATGTAAATATTTTTAATACCAAAAAAAAATGTCAAGAGCTAGCTATGGAATCAACTAAAATGAGGGGGACATGTGTACCCCACTCGGGAGAGGTGAGGGGATTGTGGGATTGAACCCCGTGTTTCCAAATGTCATCTCCATAAGCCATCTTGACTTCCTTGCTGGCATTTACTTCTTTTGTAAGATGGTAGATGAGAAAACAACTCACGAAATTAATGGAGCATGGGCGACAACCCAAGATTGTATGGCTAAGTATGGGATCCATTTACTTCACCCATAAGTAATTTTCCTCATGGAAATTCATAGTCTGTCCTCCCCATTCCATTGTTAAGAAACCAAAGATGAATTTCCGCCTTTCTATGCGCTCCCAACAGTGAAAGTTGTAGAAATCACAACTTGAAAAAAACCCATGTTTTGGAGTTCCAAAAATGCTCATAAATTCACACGAGGAGTGAAATACAATGGGGAATCCATAGATATGAACCCCAGGGAGAAATTAAGAGTGTTATAAGTCCAAAAATCCATCGTAAAACCCAAACTTGGAAGCCCGAATGTGGAATTATGTGATTAACAGTGATGTGCCCAGAAATTGGAAAACACCAAGAGTTGACTGAAGCAGGAGTGCGATCAGAGGTTGGAGTTGCTTGATAAACCTAGTGAAGGAAATAATCTTTGATGATATAGAATCTTGGAACTTTCTTTTCCCACCCTGAAGAGCATTAGAGGGAAGGAGTGCGGGAGGGATTGTGTAGCAGAGAACGAGACCTTCATTATGTTTGAAGTGATAGGTAATGTGGGTGCAAAGGCAGTTTGAAATCAAATTAAGATTCATTTAGCTTTGTGGTTTAGCTCATTAGATTAGCTATGTCTTTCCCTACCTCTCTACTTACTTGACAAACCCAACTATGTCCAGTATTAGCATGGGTGCTTGTACTTATGGCTATGACTGAGCCTGAGTAGTTCCTCCTTAATGTAAACACAACCTAGCTCTGGGGTGGTCACTCAACTAAAATAATATAGGCTAGATAGAGACCTATGGTTGGGTGGAATGTTTCTCTTTCGTAGCCATTTTCTCGATCAATTCCATTTAAAAGATAATTGTTTCTACCGCCTCTGAGTATGCTTACTTTATGTGTTATGAATGACTTTTAATTGTATTAAATTGAATTAACATACTTAACATGAATTGTTCAATTAGATTCCCGTAAATAAAATGAAAAATGATTTTATTGTTGTGGATGGTTTATTTTTATGTCTGTGATGAACATGCTGGTAATTTCATGCTATGTGTATGCATTAATAAGATTTAATTATGATGTGTATGCTTAATATGAAGTTGCACATGCATTTAGATGTTAAGAATTCCATAATATGGTTGTGCAGGAGAATTTTAGCACCCCACATATCGTTCATGTATCCCTCCATGATTTGAATTAATGGAAGGGGGTGTGATAGAGTGGTATCAGAGTTAAAGGTTGTAGCATTGGGTTTGTTTGGACCAATACCTACACTTATAGGAAGAAAATCAGAAATGCACAAGGATTGTTGATTGATGTTTAGTGAAGTTGTGTGTTAAATAATGACCATAAACCAGAATCTTCAAATGTTGCAGAGGATCACAATGTTGCATAGAGATCCTCGAGAGCTTTCTAACAATACCTATTTTGTCAAAATAAACTACGAACATGAAATATATTGACATAATTAGTTGAAAGTAACATCCGTATCTTACCGACTTTCGACTTCTGAGATTGGAATCAAAGGGTCAGGAGGTTCATATTATTATTATTTAAATAGTGTCAATGTGTCGACGTTGAAGTGTCGATATCATGGTGTTGATGAAGGAATTTAGGATCAGGAGTG
Source organism: Pseudotsuga menziesii (assembly GCA_001517045.1). NCBI lineage: Eukaryota > Viridiplantae > Streptophyta > Pinopsida > Pinales > Pinaceae > Pseudotsuga > Pseudotsuga menziesii. Next base: position 381,709 of record LPNX011131209.1, on the reverse strand, counting down.
CTTAGTAGCAAAGTGGTGGAGGTCTGAATTTCGACTCTAGACGTCTAAAAGGTACTTACTACTAATCAAAGTCAAAAAGTCAAGGTAGTCATATTTGAAGGTCTTTTGGCAGTTCCAACATCTGAATCCCAACATACGGAAGTTAGTAGTCAGATTCAAGAAGTTGGGGGTAGTTTTCTTTGGGATTCATTTTGCACTTCCAACTTCCTACTTCCGACCCCTGACATATGGAATGTAATGGTCAGAGTCGAGAGGTCAAGAATGGCTTGTGGAAACATTTTTTTTCACTTATGATTTTCGACTCCCAAAGTACGGAAGATAGAAGTTAGAGTCAACAAGTCGAGAATAACTCATTTTAGATCAACTGTGCATTTTGATTTTCAATTTCCAATCAAAAAGGTCTAAAAGGATTGGAAAAAAATCAAGATCGACACGCTGATTCTGCTAAAAAAGGTATAGAACCCAAAAATCATTTCTTCCATAGCAAGATCAATTTAGCTTGTAATCAGATGTTACCTAAGGCATTTGGAAGCTATTAACAAAGGTCACAAAAGCATCGATTAGAGGCCCAAGTATGTCTAGCTTCAATTTGCCAAAAATTTGAATTGATCACTTTTAAATATTAGTGTCCCGAGGTCCGATGGGAGATCGGTTTGAGCCGAAATTGTTATGGAGTAGCCATGGAAAAGGAACACATTTGAATATGGAATATTGGAGCCAAATTCCAAAGGATGTGGAATCGATATTTGAAAGAAGGCCAGAAAGCACTATTCTAACACTAGTACATAATGAGAGATAAGGTGGGGATAAGTGACCAAAATTCACATATAAATGACCACTTTTGATTTGGTGATCACTGGTGGCTAAGTTTCGGTCTCTTATCACGGGACCAAAAATGTGCTCATATTTAGTTTGGTCATTTATAGCTTGTCATGTGGTCATTAATTTGGTCAATAATTTGGTCATATATTTAGTCATTAATCTGGTCACATATTTAGTCATTAATTGTCACAATTAATGACAAAAAAATATGACCAAATTAATGACTGCAAGACAGATGTAAATGACCAAACTAAATGTGACCACTTTTTTTGTCGCGTGATAAGAAACCAAAAATTAGCCACCAAAACTTACATTTGCTCATTTATATGAGAATTTTGGTAATTTGTTTGGTTACTTATCTCCCATTTGTTGGTCACTTATATCTCATTTTTTGGTCACTAATTTAGTCTTTTTAGTCATTTATATGCAAATATTCATTGCTTTATGTAGATATGGTATGGAGGAATCAAACCACCAATCTCCTGCATGTAAGGAAGGTGCTCTTCCATTGAGTTAGTACCCTTTTTTTGTATGTAAAAGATCAAAACATTATATTGATAAATATATAAATTAATTTGATATGAGATTAAAATGCTATATATTACCCCCTTGAGTGCTTACTGACCACCTATCATCGAGAAACTGATTTAGAGTCCTCATGACATAAAAACCCCATATAGAAGTGCTACCATATCACGAAAAAACTTCAGAACATCACCCAACATGGAACCTTCAATGACTGTCATACCCAGAACTACTAAAATTTATAGACGCATCTAAACACAAAAATAGACATCAAGAGAAGAACTGAGACCATCTTTAGAACCATCAACATGATCAGAAATCATAGTAGACTGTAGGAGAGATCTGTCCCGCTGCCTTGACTAGCATTGAACATGTCAGGCTTCTACTCCACTAGGGGAGTAGTAGTCGGGAGCTAAAATCCCAAAAGTGAAATGAGGAAGTCCACTTTGGAATTCAGACATTGAATGTCCGCTATGATGGACTCCTGCCACTGGTCTTGGGTATTGGATTATGATTCTTCACTATGCTTGTCCCAAGCAGATATTCCAACCAGGTTCTTCACTATCCAGAACATAGCCACCATTGTTTTGTAAAGACTCACCCTTCCCACAATGTAGCTTGGATCAAGGATCCATTCTTCAGCCTTTCAAAATTCCTCATGCAACTTTTAACGATCCATCTCTTGCCATAAGTGCTTCTCGTTCTCAAAGAGGCATTGTTGAATCTCCATGTGGAGTTCCAGCTCAAACATGTTGGACTCATAAAGAGTCTTCTTCTAGGCCCTGGTTACGAGTTCTAGATACTCCTCTTGGGTTAGGAGTCTTTTACCACAACCCTTGCTTCCCTCCATGAATACCACACAAGAAATACTTAGAAATATCATGGTTTTTATGACAGAGGAAAATGGGTGTCAAAAAAACAAACTCATGTCTTTCATCATGTCATCCCGCCTCATACTAAATAGAAACTTCCTTACTCAGGCCATCATTTTCACATTCATGATCATAATGCACGCTATCTAGTCTGTAGCCCTGAAAAGGATATTTCCATCTGAGCATTTAACAGTTCCACTTCCAGCCTTCATGTCTTCTAGTTCCATGAATCGTTAACTGATAAATTTGGTCATGACAAAGAAGATGCTATTAAATATGTGCATGGTCATCACATTAGTTTTGTATCCTCCCTGCACTAAGCTACATGGTTGAGAAATATTCATCTTTCCTGGTGTCCTGTCTCGCGTTCCTCGTCATGACTAACCATGTCCTAGGATGTGAGAACCCTACACCTATCCCTCCCTATCCTATCTGGGATCATATCCCAATCCCTTTCTTTTACCATCTAGTGTGTGTCTGAGCCCATATTTGTCAACATGTTTTCTACCTTGTTGCCTTGGCATCTGACATGGAAAAAACGAGCCACCAACCCATTAGCCAAGAGGTTTCTGAGAATTTCTAGTCTTCCTTCTAGGTGCCATGAACCCACCACCTTTGCACTCTGGGTCCTACTATATAGTTTTGTGGCTAGGTAGATAATTAATTGTGAATCACCCTCTACTAGCACCGGCACCCAATTATTTTCTGCTACCCATTCCATACCCTGTAGTAAACCTTATACTTCCATAGTATTGTTTGTCTCCCATCCGATAAAACCATACCCAAATCCCCTCACAGATCCTCTGTAGTATCGGTTGATGAATTAATACCCAGTCGGACCCAGGTTTCCTTTAGAGGCCCCATAAAATTTGAGTTTAGAAAGGCCCTCCCAGGGAGGGTACCACTTATCCAAGCTACGCGGGATCCTTGAGTGTTCTCTCTACACATTTTAGATTCTGAGAGACCTGAGAAACCCCAGGCCCGCATGATGGACGTCTCTCTTCTTGTCGATTCCCCGTAAGGAATCTCCCAAGCCTCAAAGAGAATCGTTTCTTTTATTTTCCTTGTAGTGCACTCCCAAACACGACTAATAGGGTTTGTCGTTCCCCGAAAGGTTTTTGAACTTCGTTCTATCCATATTTCCTAGAGGACAAAAAGGAGAAAAAATTCCTATAGTCAGTTGAGGATATGGTTCTAGAAGGATTTGTTGGACCACTCCGACAGGGAACCTACGAGATTATGCCACATTCATTCCAAACAACAAAATATCTCCACCCCAAAGTCCCAAATGGAGGAGGAAAAAATGAAAGAGTCCAGAAGATGATCAAAAGTCTCCTCCACCTGTTCGCAAAAGAAACAACGATATGGCCTGACCATCACCCTTTTTTTTAAGTTTCCCATGTCAATAATTTTCTTTTCAGTACCAGCCAACATAAAATATTTATCTTAGGCCATATATGTTTGTTCCACAATTTTGCCCATGTTTGGTTTTTCTGGTCCATCACATTCTCTTTCACTATTTCGTAGGCTTCCTTCAGGGTAAAGTATCCTTTTTGAGAATATCCCCAGTGGATTTTATCATTTTCAGCATTCCACCTTATGCTTATATTGGCTAAGGAATCCTCCAAGTGGTCAACTTCCTCCTTTGGGATGAGTCGGTCTAACTAGTTTGTTGGAGCCCAATATCAGTGAGAATTGTTGACTCCTTGGTCCCCCCATGTGTCTTTAAACCTAGAGATTCATTGGACCCTACATTCCTCATGGATATTCTGGAACTCCCTCCCTCTTCCCAACGGAGGAAGCTGCTGCCATGAATCCTCACAAATCCTCGTTGTTTGGCCATTCCTCACCTCCCAAAAACTGTGATCATGAACCAGACTTCAGCCGTACCAGTCTGTTCACCATATATGAGACCCTCATTTTTCATCCAAAAACCTTATGAGGTCTTTTCAACCCCAACCTTCCACATATTTGTAATGCCATAATTTGGCCCAGGGTTCCTAAGAGTGGGAAACCCAGTGCCACTAGAGTTTCTCCCCACCAACAACGCTTTCCTGATATGGGTCTCTAAGACTAAACCCTCCCTGGGATTTGGGAGAACAACCATTACCCATTTGACTAGATCCCACTTCTGGGGTTCTTGGGGGTCGCTCCAAAGAAATTTCCTTTACGGATTCTGAATATCTTTCAAGATGGACTTAGGGGCCATAATGGTTGAGAACAGGTACGTCGACATTTCTTGAAGAAGTGGGCGAGAGACTGGTCAAGTCGAGTAAATATCCGAAAATTAAATCAACTTTGGGTTTGTAAGTTTGTCCAATGAAGATCCTATACTAGAATATAAGAGGCTTAAATAGCCTGAGGAAAATCAAATCCTGAATAAAAAGATGAAGAAGACAAATTTGACCATTGTCTTTTTGCATGAAACAAAATGTCAAGCAGATAAGATCCAAGACCTAAGGAGGATAATTTGGGTGAGATGTGAAGGGATAGGGAAAGATGCCATTGGTTTCTATGGAGGACTGGGTACTCTTTGGGACCCTACCTGGGTAGGCCTGAGTGGATTCCAAGAAACCCAACACTCTCTCTCAGTATACTTCAAGGTTTTTTCCCCACATGCGGGTTGGTGATGAATTTCTATGGACCATAAGAGGTAGGGACAATAGGGATTTCCTCTGCTCCCTTAGATGCTTATGGGAATATATGGTCAATTTCCACTGGATTGTTGGGGGAGGCTTTAACCTGATTACTTCCCTGGAGGAAAAAAATGGAGGAAAACGTAGTCTAGTGGAGGAATGTGAATCATTTCGAGAAACCATTGAGGAGCTTGGACTTGTGTACATTATTCCATGGGGGGCTGACTCATGTTGAACAATAAAAGATTAGGGGATATACACATAGCCTCCAGATTAAATCATTTTTTAGTTTGGAGGCTATGTGTATATCCCCTAATCTTTTATTGTTCAACGTGAGCCAGCCCCCCATGGAATAATGTACACAAGTCCAAGCTCCTCAATGGTTCTTGAAACGATTCACATTCCTCCACTTGTCTACGTTTTCCTCCATTCTTTTCCTTTGGGGGAGTAATCAAGTTAAATTCTCCCCCAACAATCCAGTGGAAATTGGCCATATCTTCCCATAAACATCTAAGGGAGCAGAGGAAATCCCTCTTGTCCCTGCCTCTTATGGTCCATAGAAATTCGTCACCAACCTGCAAGTGGGGAAACCTACAACCTTGAAGTCTACTAAGAGAGAGTGCCAGGTCTCTTGGAATCGACTCAGGCCTACCCAGGTAGGGTCCCAAAGAGTACCCAGTCCTCCAGAGAAACCACTGACATCTATCCCCATCCCTTCACATCTCTCCCAAATTATCCTCCTTAGGTCTTGGATCTTGTCTGCTTGACATTTTGTTTCATGCAAAAAGACAATGGTCGAATTTGTCTTCTTCATATTTTTATTCAGGATTTGATTTTCCTCAGGGTATTTAAGCCTCTTATATTCTAGTATAGGATCTTCATTGGACAAACTTACAAACCCAAAGCTGATTTAATTTTCGTATATTTACCCGACTCGACCAGTCTCTCACCCACTTCTATAACCCTTTGTTTGTTTTTTTTCCTTCATATCTTCTTCACCCGTTTCTCAAATTTATTTTTCATCTCTTTATGAGATCTAGGACTAATCCCTAACTTATTGGAATATCGGGCCTTCAGAATAGCTTCTTTGAGGAGGATGATCGTTCCTGTAGGACACACCCTTTCCCTTTATCTGCACAGTATTTTTCAATACCTTCCAAATCTATATCACCTATATCAATGTCTTCCACCTCCTCTCCTGATTCCTGACCCAGTCCCTCAACCCCTTTGTTGTTGTTGAGATCAATATCCATCATAGGATCCAGTTGAGGCGATTCAACAATGGGCATAGAAATCGGGTTTTCCATCCTTTGTTTATCCGATCTCTCCTCAACATAGTTTTCCAGGATCTCAAAAGCATTTGTGACTGCGATTTTCTTATGCACCTCTTGATTTTCTATTTTTCGAGTACCTCTCTTTCATGACGGGGCTCTTTTAAACCCCTGATCCGATTGATCTCCTTCCTTCTAGATATTTGTCTTGGGGTTATTCATTGGGAAATCCCTGAATATATGGCCATATTCATGGCATATGTGAAAATGGAAAGGGATATGTTCATAGTCTAGGGTTTACAACCAATCCTCATCTTCCCATGTCATCCTAATTGCTTCTGGTAGTTCCTTGGATAGATCCATGTAAACACAGATCCGAGAATAAGTAGTATATAGTTGGATCTTTGTTTTCTCATAGATCTTGATAGATTTCCCCAAACAATTTCCCAAATCCTCCAAAATATATGTATCCTAGTATTCACTGGGGAGAGAGTACAACCTAATCCATAATAGAAAAACTCTCATATCCTTCTGGTTTGGACATAATTTCTCTTTCTAGGGGCACAGGAAAAGGCCTACCGAATAGTAAAAATAAGGACCCCTATCCAAAACATGGCTCATGTCTTCCAGGATGATAAATGGGATAGTGAAGAAACCTTTGGAACCCAAGTGGAAATCGAAGTGACCCTTTGGTTTCCAGGTCGAATTGATCCACCAAATTAAGTATTTTTCCAAGGTTTGCATTCCAACAAACTTTCCAATTAGGGAATGATCTAACATGTACTAGATCTGATCTCTAATGTTCGAATATATTACTGTCATGGAAGGAATCAGGGCCACTTTCGGCATGCATTTCCCTAGCTTCCTAATCTTCGATCCCTTACCTTGGTTCTAGGATTCAGGCAGGTTAATTGGGATCTCACCAATATTCATACCCACTTCTTTTGGGGGTTGGGAAGCTGAACTCCCCCCCCTTTTTCCTCCACAATCCTCCATCAAAACCCTCGACCTCCTACAAAACAACTCCATCAAAACCCTCGACCTCCTTCAAGACAACTTTGTCCAACCTTTCTCCTCAATTGCCTCCATCCCCAGAACCGATTAATTGTCGAGGTCAAAGTTTTCCCCATTGATCTAATACCCTTGAAGTCTCTATAATAATTTCATTACTTGATACATGGATATTTCCAAGGAAATAGATTACAAATCCAAGATCTAAAAACATATGGAAAAAGTAAAAATCTACCCCGTTACAATTCACCAATAAATTATTTCAAGTAGCCAATTTTTGTCTATACATGATGATGTAACTACACATCAAGGTATTAAGATTGTATCAACAATGTCTAGACCAAAATCCCAAATATTACAAGCTATTTCCTACTTTAAAAGGTTTTAAAAAAAATATTAAAAAACAAGAAAATATCGATATAAAGAGTTAGTTGGTCATTTAAAGCTCTTAGGTGAAGCACATATGTAAGAAAATTGCACATATGTATGTATGTATGTATGTATGTATGTATGTATTTATGTATATATATATATATATAATTTGTTTACATACATACATATATATATATATATATATATATATATATATAATTTTACTTTCCTTTAAAACCATATATATCACTCTAATTTGAATGGTTCGTATTGTGACATCAAACCTAAGATATTAACCTGTTGAGTATATAGTTGTCATTGATGTCAAAGGTGTTCATGAACGACAAAGGAATAACTGGTGGATATGATGGCAAGACAAACTCAGTGAAAGACTAAGGTAGTGATGGCATGGCATGGCATAGTTGAGGATGTGGCATGACACATATGATGACATGGAATATGATGGTGTCCTAATGATGATGGAAAGACAAACTTAGTGAAAGAATAACGTAGGGATGGAATCGCATGGCGTAGTTGAGGATGTGGCATGACACATATGATGACATGGAATATTATGGTATCCTAATGATGATGTCATTAAATTTCATTTATAACAAATGAAATGGATGAGATGGACATGGATGATAAGACAACATGAATGACTGATCTAAAGACTTCCAAGACAGGGTCGACAGTATGATGTAAACAATGGTTAATGAAACAAATAATAGAGATCAAGTGAAATTAGAGATGCAGTATGAATGAAAAAGATGCTTAGACAAATGAAGAGTGGAACTGCAGAAGAGTGAAATGAACGGGAGATAGAATATATGTAACAACCGAAGAACATAGAAACCATATATGCGAGAGTGTTTATAAATTATTCAGAGAAACTATATATGCGAGAGTGTTTATGAATTCCTTATAATCAACAGCATGATGAAATTATATGTGTATATAAGTCTTAAAAACTGTTAGAAAATGTCATAGAGGATTTTCGCAAAGAAATCGTGCAGATCCGTAGAGTCATGGTGAGATCTACATTCAATCTAAAATCGATGGTCAGGAAGAATCCCATATGAGATCCGACAGTTAAGGAACAGTTCCGTAAAAGATAGGCAGAAGGATGAAGTTCCGCAATCCGGAAGGTTGAACGGCTAAGATTAGTTTCGCTAAAAAGAGATCAACAGTGTGAAAGAAAAATGTGGAAATAACGTTTAAAGATTTTTTGAACCTACAAACCACAATCCATAAGATAGGACGACTGAGATTATTTCCTCTAAAAAGAGATTGACGGTGCAAAAGAAAAATGCGGAAAGGGAACTGCTGAAATAACATTTAAATATTCAATAAACCTGCAACCCACAATCTGAAAGATCGAAGGTTGTGAAAGACTTCGCAAAGGATTGATGGTGCAGATGAAAAATTGTGGAAAGAAGCTTGCGGAAAGTTGAGATACAAATTGAGGAAATGTTACATTTTTGCATCCTGCAATCCGCATCTTATTTCAGATCAACGATCAAGAAAAAAATCGACGAATATCAACGGTGGGGAATCGTTGATGAGGAAACTGTGGTGCATAAATACGGTTTCGAGGAGGAAATATATGCGTTAGATCGATGGTCTGGAGAGAATTAGAAATCAGATCAATGGTCAAGAAAACGCTCGACAAAGATCAATGGTGGGGAATCATTGATGAGGAAACCATGGGGCAGAAATACGATTTTTAGGAGGAAATATATGTGCTAGATCGATGGACCGGAGAGTCTCAAAATTTGATCAACGAACTAGATTTATTCTGGAGAAGGAGATCGTGGAAGCACTAGAAAACGTTAATCTGAGCTGCGGAAACGAATTCTGAGGTGCGTCCATAAATGGCAAAGAAGAATGTCCAACATGAAACTCATAGATGGAAGGTGAAGCCCATGTTTTGTGAGAGAAACATGTACAGATGAGCCTGCGATGAGGATAGCCCATAAAGAGCTGACAGAGGAGGAAAAGAATCCCACAAGCGTGAGAAAAAGAGAAGCCTAAAGCTCTAAACATAGAGTATTTCCGCTGATAGAGGAGAGGAAGTCCACAGGCATTGGTTTGATGAATCCTGCGATTAGAGAAGAAGGGAGCTCGTAGATCAGAAGTGATCAAGAAGTTTTTAATTAATTATTTAATTAAAAATCGTTAATCACGGATTGGTGAAGAGGTGTGACTATTAGATTTGAAAGGACATGATTGTGAAAGGGTATGTTTCCAGAATAAAGAGATGCGTCTGTAGGAAACATGAAAGTACTTATACACCGAGGTATGTGTGAGAGAAGTGTCTTGGGGTCTACATTAGAAAATAAGAAACAAAGTCTAGTGTTTGTGACAGAGAATGGAGGGAAAAGAAATATAACATATTACAGAAAACATATTAGGGTGGCAGGGTGGTGTAAGGGCAGGAAACAAGCTTGCAGGGGGTTATTTCCTCCTTACAGTACAAGTTGGTAAACAGGGTGTAGGAGCATCCTGTCAATCGTAGCTGACAAAATAGGGTGTCATAGCATTCTTTCAGTAGCAGCTGATAATCCAGGGGGTCGTAGCCTCCTTTCAGTGGTAGCTGGTAAATAGGGTGTCATAGCATCCTTTCAATAGCAGCTGATAAACCCGGGGGTCGTAGCCTCCTTCCAGTGGTAGCTGGTAAATAGGGTGTCGTAGTATCCTTTCAGTAGTAGCTGATAAACTAGGGGATCGTAGCCTCGTTCCAATAGTTGCTGGTAAATAGGGTGTAATACCATCCTTGTCTCTAGCAGCAAGAAAAACTATTTGTAAACAACAATTTTGCAGTAATAGAGTGTATTGGTGGTTTACCCTATTGGGATTCCACGTTAAAATTTTGTTTTGTGTATTCTTGTTGTTATGTGTTTTTAATGATATAATTAAAAAGTGGTTTAATTTGTAAAAATATAACAATATTGATTCACCCCCCCCCCCCCCCCCGGAGTATTAACCAATAAACCAACAATTTGTATCAGAGCGGGTTCCTTCACTACAATTTAACCACTAGAAGGAAGATCCCATTAAAACCACTATGGATCAACAAGAAGATATTTACCTAGTAAATGGATCTCCAATACTTAGAAAAGAAGGATACATATTTCGGAATACAAGACTGAAAATTTATCTAAAGGATTGGGATATGATGTGTGGAATTCAGTGATCACTGATTACTTCCCACCAAAGAGGATAAGGACTCTAGTTCAAAAGAAATCCAAGAAAAGTAACTCAATGGAAATGGATTCAATCCTTGATGGATTACCTGATGATGTCAAAGAGAAGATAGGTGAATGTAACTCTACAAAGGAACTTTGGGACAAGATAAAATACCTCTACTCAGTTGAGCAAAGAGTAGAAGGAAGATTTGCTATTCTCGAGGATGTTAGTGAAGATGAAAAGATAAGTGAAGATGAAGAAAATTTATTTATAGGGACAACAAACTTAGATGAGGAATCAGAAGTGGACATAGAATCCCAATACATGGCTGCTATAGATGAAATTGAAAAATGTAGGAAAAAGAACAAAGTCTTGAAAGAAAAATTGTCAAAATATCAAGAAGAGAAGAAGTCAAAAGACGAGGAAGTCAAAACCCTCCAAGAAAAGCTACGCAATTAAAGAAAAAAAGTGTTCACTAGTATGGAAGAGGTTAGGAGCTTAAAACAAGAAGTTGTTGAATTCAAGGAAGAAGTAAAGAAGATAAAAGATCAGTTGATTGTTAGTGAGAAGTTCAAGGAAAGTACCGAATCTCTTAATAAAGTCCCCATCTTACAAAGATCCCCCAAGGATAAAATAGGTCTTGGATATAATCATAAAGGATCAATCTCCATCATTCATGAAAATGTTAAATGTCAACATGATTACTCCAAAGATACACCCAGGAAGTAGAAGAATCACAAGGAAATGAAGTCCATATTTCATAATTCTGCTCATCCTCCCAAGATGAAAAATTCCAGAAGACATGCAAAAGAAAAGAGTCATTACAAGCAGAAAAAACAGATATTCTCCAAACATATATTCTATGGATATTGTCATTGTTTTCACAAGTTTGGCCACAAGGCTGATGATTGTAGAATCAAAGAAGAAGATGAAGGGCAGATAATAAAAGAAGACACCAACATCTCTAATGGAAAAAGACTTATTTGTTTCATATGTCACAGTATTGGACACTTTGCAAAACATTGCAAGAATAGTACATGTAGATCTTCCCAAGAAACTCAGAAAAAGGTATGGAAGATGAAAACCAAGGAACAAAGAAATAAAAAACCAGTAAGTAGAGTGCCTCTTGGAAAAATATGGAGAAGAAAGGAAGACTCCAAAGATATAGAAGAAATAAAGATTTCAAACATTATTGAGGTCTCCAAGGATGATGATGAACATAATTATGCCACAGATAAAAAGGGCATCCATTATAAGGAAAAACAAGATGGAGATGTAAAAGGATACACCGATAAAAATGAAGGTGATGAAGAAGGATGTAGTGATGAGCATGGGATCCTTTCCTAAGAGATATCTCATTATTTAAAGAAAACCCTGAAAATAACATTAGAAAGGATCATATATTCAAGGGGAGTCAAATTCATGAAATTCCAATTAGTATCTAAGAAAAATTCAATTGGTATCTAATTTTGAAATATATTGAAAGCTATCCTCTTCAAAGATGATGGGTGATCAAGGTTGGTGTATGGATGACATAAGAGAAAGTATGAAGTAAATGTGAGAACAACAAAATGTGAGAGTCATGAAGACCATGATGTATACAATCAAATAGAAGATAAAGATAGTTATGTTCACTTAGTATTTGAAGTCATGACACATAAAATTTGTTGACAGTAGGAGAAAAGTCAAGTCAAAAAAAAAAAAAATTCAGTCTATTGATAAGGTAGCAGGATGAGTCCAGCATTGACAAAAGGTTGAGGTTATGAGTCTTTGTGTCTAAGATAGTGAGACCAAAGAAAATATGTAATAAACTGAATTAATCTTTTTGTTGAGGATATGAAGTTATGTGTCTTTGGACAGTTGATAATATATATTAGAAATACAAAAGAATCTAGCAGTATATGCTAGGTTTTTATATGAAGATCTAAATGCACAAAATTAAGGAATTCTGGTAAAAGCAGAATCTAGTTAACTTACAGGAAGAGTAGACCATTAGATATGCCAGTAGGAACAGAGTTTAAAAAAAAACATGTATCCTAGACAAAAAATGGAAGAGTGTGAAAAAAATTTTGCTAAGTGTAAACTCGGTCACAAAAATGTTGACAAAGGAGAGGAAGTACAGCGATAGGGGGAGTCCATGGATCCATCAGTTAAGTTATCATCCAAGAACCTGTTGCAAGAAAGAAAGGGTTAAGATAAATGATAATACATTGATTTAATAACATAATTCAGTTAACAAATGGGAGATATGATGATAGGGGGAGTTGTCAAAAAGTAGAAAGACAAGGAAATCCTATATCAAAATAGGTACAACATTGGCATAATAGTTATCCTTTGTCATTGTTGTCAAAGGGGGAGAATGTTTAGAGGTAATGCCAAAGGGGGATATTGTTGAGTATATAGTTGTCATTGATGTCAAAGGTGTTCATGAATGACAAAGGAATAACTGGTGGATATGATGGCAGGACAAACTCAGTGAAAGACTAAGGTAGTGATGGCATGGCATGGCATAGTTGACGATGTGGCTTGACACATATGATCACATGAAATATGATGGTGTCCTGATGATGATGGTAGGACAAACTTAGTGAAATACTAAGGTAGTGATGGCATGGCATGGCATAGTTGAGGATGTGACATGACACATATGATGACATGGAATATGATGTTATCCTAATGATGATGTCATAAAAGCTCATTTATAACAAATGCAATGGATGAGATGGACATGGATGATAAGACATCATGAATGAATCATCTGAAGACTTCCAAGATAGGGTCGACAGTATGAAGTAAAAAGGGTTAGTGAAACAAAGAACAGAGGTCGAGTGGAAGTAGAGATGCAATATGAATGACAAAGCTAGTTAGACAAATGAAGAGTGGAACTACAGAAGAGTGAAATGAACGGGAGATAGAATATATGTAACAATTGAAGAACATAGAAACTATATCTACGAGAGTGTTTATAAATTCTTCAGAGAAACTATATTTGCGAGAGTGTTTATAAATTCATTATAATCAATAGCATGATGAAATTCTTTGTGTATATAAGTCTTCAAAACTGTTAGAAACAGTCGTAGAGGATTTCTGCAAAGAAATCATTCAAATCCGCAAAGTCATGGTGAGATCTACATTCGATCTAAAATCGACAGTTAGGAAGCATCCCGCATGAGATCCGATGGTTAAGGATCAGATCCGCAAAAGATAGGCAGAATGATGAAGTTCCGCAACCCAAAAGATTGGACAACTGATATTAGTTCCGCTAAAAAGAGATCAATGGTGTGGAAGAAAAATACGAAAAGGGAATTGTGGAAATAAAATTTAAAGATTCTACGAACCCGCAACCTACAATCCAGAAGATCAAACGGCTGAGATTAGTTCCGCTGAAAAGAGATCGACGGTGCAGAAGAACAATTCAGAAAGGGAATTGTGGAAATAACGTTTCAAGATTCAATGAACCTGCAACCCGCAATCTAGAAGATCGAAGGTTGGGAAAGACTCCGCAAAGGATCGATGGTGCAGATGAAAAATTATGGAAAGAATCTTGCAGAAAGGAGCTTACGGAAAGGAGATTTCAGAAAGAATCTTGCCGAAAGAAGCTTGCGGAAAAGAGATTGCAGAAATTCGAGATACGAATTGAGGAAATGTTACATTTTCGCATCCCGCAATCTGTAGCTTATTTCATATCAATGGTCTGGAAAATGCCCGACAAAGATCAACAGTGGGGAATCGTTGATGAGGAAGCCATGGTGCAAAAATACGATTTCGAGGAGGAAATATATGCATTAGATCGATGGTCCAGAGAGACTTAGAAATCAGATCAACGGTCAGGAAAACGCTTGACGAAGCTCAACGGTGGGGAATCGTTGATGAGGAAATTGTGGTGAGGAAATACAATTTTGAGGAAGAAATCTATGTTCTCTATCGACGGACCGGAGAGTCTCAAAATTAAATCAATGGACTAGATTGATTCTAGAGAAGGATATTGCAAAAGCACCAGAAAACGTGAAGATGAACCGTGGAAATGAAATTCTGAGGTGCGTGTATAAATGATAAAGAAGAATGTCTAGCATGAAACTCATAGATGGAAGGCGAAGCCCGTGTTTTATGAGAGAAACATGTATAGATGAGCCTGCGATGAGGATATCCCATAGAGAGCTCGCAGAGGAGGAAAAGAATCTCATGGGCGTGAGAAAAAGAGAAGCTTGAAGGCCTGAAGATAGAGTATTCTCGCTGATAAAGGAGAGGAAGTTCACAAGCATTGGTTTGACGAATCCTACGATCAGATAAGAAGAGATCTCGTGGATCTGAAGTGATCAAGAAGTTTTTAATTAAATATTTAATTAAAAAACATTAATCACAGATTGTTGAAGAGGTGTGACTATCAGATTTGAAAGGGCATGATTGTGAAAGGGTATGTTTCCAGAATAAAGAGATGTGTCCGTAGGAAACATGAAAGTACTTATACACTGAGGTATGAGTGAGAGAAGTGTCTCGGGGTCTACATCAAAAAATAAGAAATAAATACCAGTGGGTGTGATAGAGAATCGAGGGAAAATAAATCTAACATATTACATAAAACATATTAGGGTGGCAAGGTGGCGCAAGGTCAGGAAACAAGCCTGCAGGGGGTTGTTTCCTCCTTCCAGCAAAAGCTGGTAAATAGGGTGTAGGAGCATCTTGTCAGTCGTAGCTGAAAAAACAGGGTGTCATAGCATCCTTTCAGTAGCAGGTGATAAACCAGGGGGTCATATCCTCCTTCCAGTGGTATTTGGTAAATAGGGTGTCGTAGCATCTTTTCAGTAGCAACTGATAAACCATGGGGTCATAGCCTCCTTCCAGTGGTAGCTAGTAAATATGGTGTCATACATTCCTTTCAGTAGTATCTGATAAACCAGAGGGTCATAGCGTCCTTCTAGTAGTTGCTGGTAAGTAGGGTGTAATACCATCCTTTTCTATAGCAGCAGGAAAAACTATTTGTAAATAACAATTTTGTAGTAATAGGGCATATTGGTGGTTTACCCTATTGGGCTTCCACATTAAATTTGTGTTCTGTGTATTCTTGTTGTTATGTGTTTTTAATGATAGATTTAAAAAGTGGTTTAATTAGTAAAAAGATAACAATACTCATTAAAACCCCTTCTTAGTATTGACCGATAAACCAACATACTTGTTGAGCACTTACTACCAACTGTACTTCCCTTTGAAGAAAAATACATCTCGAATCTTCCTGAATATTTAATTATTTCCTACCAACTTTTTCTCCTTCCACTTAAGCATAATACATACCAAATCTTCCTGAAATAATTGAAGTTTCTTATTGAAAAAGATGTTGTAGTGCGTATAGTTGTGAATTCAAAAATGTAAAAAATTGTGACAACATGATACGAGCTTAGTTCTTTCTCCCTTTGTCATTAACGAGCAATAGTGACAACTAATCAAACTTCCATTAGAATCAGATGTCCTTAATCTTTTTCTTTCTCTTACAAATTATTGTTCATAGTTCAAACAAAACTAGCTATATCACTAGATGCTACCAAGTAATCATCTTCAACTAAAAAATGTCGTATTTCAAATATTTGTTCATAAATATGAGAATTCCCGATATTTTTTTTAATCAGGAGTTTTATGAAAGGATTAATAGTGAATAGAAACTAGCGATTTTTAGAAAATAGGATACCAACTTCATGCTCATGTAGCAAAATGTGAAGAAAACAACATTGTCAATTAACTATGACTAAGAAAAATAGTCGCAAAGATAAATAAGTTAAATAACAGGGAGAAAATGACTTTTCCCATTGAAAAGTTCACAACTATACAGTAGCTACATCCATTACCCATTGGTTGTAGCTGGTAAGCATCTATGCATTCTAATAACCGAGTATGAGATGCATAATGCGCTCCTATAGCATCTCCATGAAACCTAGCTTCCTTAACCTGTTCTAAACTATCCTGTATTTTCCAGTGAGTTTACTGGTTTCAAGAAGTTCTACATTGTAAATCATTGTAGTACTCTGTCACTTTCGCTTGCCCATTATAGGATTTCGATGTAGGACTAATCCTCTTGCAGCTGAAGCCAAATATTGCAAGTATCCTTTTGAAGAGGAAATAAAGTCACCATTGAGATAAAATATTAGCCCTTCAAACAACTTCGGTGAGTGTAATATTCAAACATGAGAAAGGTTTGAGAGTCTTCGTACTCTAGGAAATGCAAAAAAAAATTGAAGGTGAATATTATAGAAAAATTTATATTGTAATAGAAAACTTCTAACGTTATGGAAAACATAATAATATTATACAATAGTTTTTAATAAAATTTGAACTACCATCAATAGTTTGGCAAGAGGTCAATTTGTCAAAACATTGTTAATTTACCAACTAGAAACTCTAAAATGTTTTTCCTTAGTATATTGCCACACTTTTTTCTCAACTCAATCTTGTCCATGCTTTGGTCCCTCAAAGTTTCCATGGATATCAGTTATTTCAATTGGCTCTTCCTTTACTAGATGGCCTGCTTCCATACATGGAACAATCCCTGAAATCGTAATTTTATGTAAATGAGTATGACCTTTAGTTGAAGATGAATGTTTAGTAATATTAAAGACTTATTAGAATGGATATACACCACAAGAATTTAAGGAAATGAATTATATATAAGTAAATTTGAAGACATCGTCCAACTCTGTCAGATAAACTTACAATCTATCTTAACAAACCACTTCCATTCCAAGATTGAAATCACAAATTTCAGTTTTCTTCTACAAACATCATCTATCGGTAGATGCAACCACATGGGTCACAAGAGGATTCCATGTTTTTGATATCCTTGCATCAACGAGTCTTGCAAAATTATTAAGTTGTTGATGCAATAAAAATGAGAATTGTTGAGAACATATAACACATAGTTTCAATAGGAAAGTATATTTGAATTTAAAAGAAACACATGAAGGAAAAACACATGCAATACCTTCTGAGCACAATCCAATGTATAACCAGACAAAACCCATTTGCAATGTTGTTCCAGTGGCCATGTCCAAGTCTGACTTTCCTAGAAACATTTATCGGCTTGTCATCTACCTGGAATTTTGTCTCCTCTAAAAATTTTGAACGGGTAAACAAGGAAGATACGTGAAATCGAATAAGTACTGATAAATACTCCCGCAACTTAAAAGCATATTTACAATATGAACTAAGCGGTGTTCCATTATTAGAAAATTGTTGTCCCCTTCTTAATAGGTAATTGTTGTGCTTTGAACTTGTACGTGATCTCCTTTCATTTGGAAACTTGCGTGATTAATGAGTAGGATCCTGCAAAATACATGGGAAACAAAAAGGCACAGTCCCCTCTTAATTTTTTTTGTTTGTAAACCCGAATAATATTCTTCAGGAGACTTGGGAGACAAGGTTTCAAATTCTTACAACATCCCATCTGCATTTTGGAGTAGAAAGGGCACATGGGACATGAAATCCCTTATGAAACTCTGTGAAACAATAGCGCATAGAAACCCCCTTGACTCCACAGATAGTGCATTTGATTTTATTGCATATTGCAGCCTCCACTTCCATATTGATCACACAATCATCGTTGAAATAAACATCAGGTGCCGTAAATTTGTCCAAATTTTAATTGAAACAAAATACATCATAAACTATGTGAGCAATAACCATTCTAAAGGATACACTTGCTCTTTTAAAATTTTAATAGAATGTAAATCCATGCAAAAATAAAAATTAGGAAATAAACATAAACAACATATACTATGTCAACAAACATCATTCTAAAGGCTACATTGGAATCAACAGAAAATTCACAAGTAAAAAATTGCAAAAACAATGAAATTTTATTTTGTAATTGCATGCCATTCATCACAGATCTTATGCACATGTAGAACATCTTATGGCATTTCTTCTTGCTCTGTTACAGAGCTTCCATTACTGTAATGCATCATCCACCCTACAGTTTGGAAAATGCATTATTACTTAGAAGTTTGGAAAACCCCACAGTTTCAACTATATCATCAATGGCAACAAAATGCATTATAACATCACCTCTGAGTTGCCAAAAGTTTGAAAAAAAAACCCAGAAAAAGTTATCCTTTTATGTACTAGGTTCAATTCTGCAGCAATTTCCACGGTTCTATGAGCACATATCCAAAATTATAGCTTGTGTAGTTGGTCCAAGACTACATATCTTGGAAATCATGTTGATGCTTTGGTGTTAGGTTGATAGTAGATTCTGTCATGTCACCGTTTTGAACAGTAATGTGAAGATCCACAAGATATTGTTGTTGTTGGTTTGTTAATTTAGTATCAATTTGGGACTTCACTTCAACATAATTATATGTAGCATATTTATCAGTAGGTAATCCAAACATGGCATTAAATATATCAGTTGTTTTTAAAACCAACTCCTGGTCTGCATCATTAGGATTGATCTTGCCACTTTCACAACCAACAATAGAATCATTGACAAGATAGATCATTTCTTTAGTTAGAATCTGGTCACCTTTTACTTTGGAGTTCCTTTTGTGTTTATTTTTTGTAAGTTCCCTTTACATCCTTTAATCCTCATGTAGACTTGGGATTCATATTTCCATATACCTATCTTCCATGCCAAGCATTTCCACTTTTCTTGGTAATCCCAGTTTCTTGTAAATATGTCTTCTCCAAAACATCTTCAGGTTCAATAACTGCATTGGTTAGATTATCCTTTCAAGCTTTATTTGAATCCTTCCTAATTTCCAAGATATGTGTATCTACAATTTCATCTACTTATATGCTTTTACATAGAATGGGGGATGCAAAAGCATCTTCTATTGTGGCGTGTTCAACAAATCCAACATCATTTACTTGATCAATTTCAAATTTTCCCTTATTTAAGCCATTAGAAAGCAATACACTATCCTTTTGTAAATATTTTCATTGTGACACAACCCCTATGATAATTTTTGTCTTTGCATATGCTAATACAAAATGAATCATAAACCTACCAAAAAAAATATCAATAACTCTGTCCCAAACACTAGAAGAAACTTAATGCCATTACCAAATACCTATTGTTTTATAGGGCTAGAGTTGAGCTCAGGTGAACATGACATTTGTGTCCATTCAAACACTCCACTACCAAAGGTTTCAGTAACTGCAATCCCAATATTCACTTCATCTTGTATGAAAAAAGACCAGAACCAAAATTGTCAAGGGAATGGTAACAAATTTAACCCACCCACGCCTATGATCAAGACAATATAATGAATACCAAAAAATAAAATATGGTAAGATATTATGTGCTTTGCAGATCAATCCTTATGTTGAAAACAAACCAAAAAAATATGAGTTTTTCCTAGAATTTTATATGTGCCTATTCTTTGTAAACTAACACTATATAAAATCCATCTGCATTTCCAAAACAGATCCTACTGATGCACAGTGTAGTATCTTCCACTTACTGAAATCCAAGAGTTACACTACCTAAAATTTTCATGAAAATCTTGATTGGTCCACATTCATTTCCATTAATAGTATCCAATGTAAGACAAAATGAAGCATGTCTTTATTGTTTTAACACAATGTTCACACACAAAATTAGTAACTAACATTTTGCATTGATGATTCATGCTTGCAAACAATGCCTTTATCTTACCATTATTTCAGTTGGCTTGTCATATATGGAAACTAGATCCAGATCATGTCATTGTATACACATTCTTCAAATTTATTACACACATATCAGAGAATTGCATGCTTAAATTGCTAGGGATGGGGTGTATGAGTGCTTGTGATGTCATTCTAATTAACCAATCCACCAACATCTTTTTTGAATGATCCCAAGAAGGGATTTCAAGTGATTTACATAGATAATGAGGACGACATAATGCTTGTCGGTGATGATCTTTGGTAGTAAGTACCTTAATGACACAGGTTGTATATATTATAGTGAATTTCCTATAGGATTTGTATCTTATTACTTGTACATTGTCATGGCTTTGTGTCCCCCTTTTCAACAATTCTTGCGAGGTGACTAGATGAACTTTCACCATTCTAATGATCCAATCTATTTTTTTAATCATATATTTTTAATTGGTGTGGGGAGTTTGTAAAATTGCTTGCAAAATTCTGATATACACACATGATGAGGTTCAGAAAATGACATCCAACATGTTAGTGATGATGCTAACAGTTTTGAGGAACCATCTGCTGTTGTAGAGGTGTCCAAGTCTTCAATTAACCACCAGGATTCTTCTTCTCCACTGATGACAAGGAATCAATGAAGGTTCTCCATTCTTCCTAGGTCATGGGAGCATGCTTCGATATCGGTTGTAGTGAAATACTGGCTACATATTTTAAAAAAAAATTATTATTTCCTTTTTCCCTAATTGTTGAGACAATGTGTGGAATATTGGATTTTCTCGATTTTATTGATCATAAACTTTTTCTTTCAGGAAATTTACTACAGTGATCCCATGATTTCAATCATATGCAGGAATTAGAATTAACGGAGCCATATTAACTGACTACAAACAGAAACTCGACAAACATTTATGTCACTACTGATTTGGACTGATTTGGAGTGTAATCCTCTTTTGTGTACTACTAGTGCTAAGATCAAGAAGTCTTTAAATATTCCAGACACTGCAAGTGAGGAATATGTTTTAGGCAGAGTTCACAATGCAAAATATATGTTTTGAACAGTCAATTCTATTTCCATTGCTAATAATTTGTTCCAAGCAAGCTTGGATGATATTGATGATAAAGTAAGAGAGTATGCCCTATTGCTAAATATTTTTTCTTACTCACTGTTAGAGATGCGAGTGGAGATCAGGTATCTACAATTATCCCTAGACAATGTTTGTATTTGAGTTTCATCATATTCCAAGTGCTGCCTATACTTTGTTCCAAACCTGAACATAAAATTATCAATGTAAGAATAGATGTAAATTTGTCTCCTTGTCTTCCATAGTGAGCATGAAAACAACAGGTCCCAACCTTCGTCATCTTTGTAAATCATCCCAGGTCAAGACCTTATCTAAGAGATCCAACCAAAAGTGTTATTTTTCTTTATTAGGAAATATAACCTCCCAGAATGTAGATCAACACCAATGAATAGTATCTTCTGTTAGTAAAAACTGTAGAATAACCAAGTGTGGTAGTGTATGTCCCACCGGATTTATTCAAGGCCCACATGAGTTCATCTGGTTCCTCACTCAATCTGATATGCACCTTTTGTAGCTATGTAATAAACTGAACCCAATCCTATGCAAATCACCAGTAAGGCCCATATCTCTTGAATTCAACCACCCTTATTTCCACATAGTAGTACCTCCCGGGTTATTAATTAAATTTAGGGTGTCTTTTTTAACCTATTGTAAATGAGGGACAAGAGCTTCCAAAAGGAAAATATTTCTGTAACAACCCATAGTTGCAGCGACCCCGACTCGGATTTGAGTACAAACACTGAATTACCAGGCCAAATATTGTCCCATAATAGAAAAGGCTAATGACATGGATTTACATTGATTCAAAACATTCTGCACATTCTTATCTTCTTTACTTATCTAATCTATCAATGTACCTAGGGAATGTATTTTTGTACAATAATTCTAAGCCAAATACTATCATTGTTATATACATTCAACAATGATTTGGATACTACGGATTGGCCAAAAATATGAATTTTCTTTAAACCCCATCCTCTCAAGGATTTGGGAGCAACCATCGGTTGCGACTTAATCCAGTGAATTCCCTTACTATCCATGTTCCCAAGCTAGAGGAAATTGAAACACAATTTCCTAATCCTCTCAAGTATTACTTTAGGGATATGTGCCACGGTATTCCAATAAACTGTTTTATCATTAAGGACGGATTTAATTCACTCCAATACCCCACCAGCGAAGTACAATACAAGGTTTCCATAGTGCAAGAGTGGGAGCATCATTTGCCAAAAATTTCTCTGTGCAGAGAATCGTGGGAGCATTTTTAATATAACATATATTTATATATATTACAATGCATTTATATTCATTTTTTTTGCCTCTTTCTTTTCTTAGTTGCTACCGCTATTTGAAGTGGGTTGTGACCCTTCATTTCCTGCTAGTGTGCTCTAGAACCTAGCTGTGACATGTGTGCTACCTTTTGGGGTGAGTCATGACCTGTGTGATGTTCTTGGACTAAGCCTTGACCTGTTAGGGCTACCTAGAATGAGAAAAAAGAGTCGGTGAGGGTGAAGGTGGATAGAAGATACTCTTTATATTAAATGGTAAATCTCAGGGATGTTACATAGTAGGGTGAGCCAAGCCAATTGAGCTATGAACCTGTTGCTGCCGCAACCTTTTCCCCGACTTCAGTTTTTCACTTAAATTCTGGGACCCCTCGTTATCTTGATTTAGTTGAATGTAAGTTTGAAATTTTGGCGTCTTTGAGTATCTTTGCTTTAAAGTTGAGCGTCCGTCTTGTTGGCTGGTTGCGTTCAGTTCAATGTGAGTCGCGAGATCGGTTTTAACACTTCTAAGAGTGTGAAGGTTTACCTTAGCGAATTTTTGGTTTTTGGCCTCATTTGAGCCTTAGCGCTGTTAATTCTTTCCTTTGGATCGGGCCTCTTTTGGAAGAAATGGAGTCTTATATCACTCGCCGTTGCGGCTCTTAGACCAAAGTCTCCGTCCGATCCACTTCTCTCCGACGCCCGATTCGGGTTGTGCATCGCTTGCCCCAGAGTTCCGGTTCACCCGACGTTGCGGCTGGGGAGATAAAGTCGGGCCTCGACTTGAGTTTCACCCGACACCCGAGCTCCGCCTTATTTAGCCTCCGGCGCCTTTTTGTAGCCTGCGTTCCGTTCGCCGTTGCGGGTGGCAGAGTAGTCTGTCGTCCGATCCACTCCTCTTCACCGCCCGATCACCTACAACGCCCGTGTTTCCGCTTCCCCTCTTCTGGCACTCCTCCGCCGTTGCGGCTCCTGGAGCCTTCTCCCATCCGATCTAAGAACTGCCCGACTGCCGATTTACCTTTTCGTTGCCGTTCCGAGCCCCGCAGTTCCTCACCCGGATGAACTAGGCTAGCTCGTTGTGAATATATCATTATAATTTTAAAATTATTGATGCCTAATGTCTGAATTCAATGGATAATGCACCAAGTTTGTATGCAGAGATCATCTCATGAATCGCTGAAGCAGAGTATCGCGCCGGAAAGGGCAACGTAAACGAATGACCGAGGCGCCGATGGGACATTTTTCTTTTTAGCGGTTACTGTCAGAAAATAAACGCCTGTGGAAATGATGGAGAAGGTGAAACGACCAGGAAAGAAACTGAATCGTCAAGGGCATTGAAAAGACGCGTTGAGGGAACCCAGAGGAGAGGAGTGGTAGTTTAAATAATGGGAAGCTCGATGAAAAGAGGGCTTTTTCCTTAGAAAATTTTGTAATTGTTTGACTTGTAAGAGGAACTATTTCGTTTTGCGAAGTGAACTGCAATTTGGTCTACTGGAAAGAGTAAAGAAGTGAAATGTACCAATGCTATTTAATGAATAGTGCTGAAGAAGAACTATTTCGTGTTCAGCTATATTTCATGCGCTGTAAGGATATTTGATGTTTCGAACCTAAGTTCTTGTTAACTATTCTGCAGTCTTTTTTGGGATGCATTTGCACTATGGGTAATAATTGTTGTTATAGAATGATCGGCTAACTGGTTATTTGAATATTTGTGGTTTTCATGTGCTGTGGGAAAAGTATCAGCTATCTGTGAATTTTCTTACCGTATGTGATTTTGTATTGCTCAGTTAAGATGATAGCCTCTCTCCCTAGGGATAGTTTAGATAGTTAGTCATTTCTGTTCGTATCTGGTTTGTTTACTTGTGAGCGTAAGACGAGAGGTAAGAACCTGCGCATCACTTTGTGACCGCCCCCTGCATTTAAACCAGCCTGCATTTAATTAGGCATGTGCATTGCATATTAAGTCAAAAATACAAATTCCGGTGGACCGGGCCGCAACCGGTAGACCCTTGTTGTTATTTTGACCTACGGTAGCCGGACCGTAAACCGGACGGATTCCCTATACCAAACAGTCAGCGGGCTAGTTGGGAACTCTGATTGGGGAGAATCCCTTACTGTTGCCGCCTGCGAATTCCCAGGCCTCAACAGAACCAAAACCTCATCCAAGTTGAGAGTTGTGGGAGCCAGAGTTTAGAATTCTTACCTTAACACTGGCCTTGACTTATCACCGATCGTGCTAGCTATTCTTTCCTAATAAGTCCCTTCCCTCGATTCGTACTGCACCTTCCTTTCTTCAGTCCCATAAAAATATCTAGGCCATAAGTATGGTGTTTTTGTAGTGCTTCGGTTTGAGTGCCTAGAATAAGTCGTGGCCTGTGTGCTAACTTTTGGGATGGGTTGTGACCCGTGTTCTATTCAAGAAGCTCATATGTGACCTTTTATTGGACGGTTAGGGTGGGTGTGAAATATTTGAGGGCTGATAAGTGTAAACTGTGACCTTCTTGGTGCTTCCTGAACTTAACCGTGACCTTCTTGGGTTTGGTTGAACTGAACCTACACAAGCACCACCTATGTGCCCTTCCTTTAGTATTCTAAAGGATTTAGATGGTGAATTATTTCATCAACATCTTCAAAGTGTGAGCATATTATACCTAATGTCAACGACTTGTAAATGGTTCTTAGAATTGAGCTAAACACTTCAAACCCATCTATAATTTCTCAAATCAATTGAAGCAACAATGAAATTGATATAGAGTGCAATAAAAACTATTGTAATGATAAAGAAAAGCTAGATATGGATGATATTATAGTTGTAGCATAAATTGGAAAATAATCTCCATAAGGAAACACTGACAAAAAGGGAATTTTGTCACCTTAAACTATTTTTGTTTATAGAATCAGAATTGCATGCTTAGAAAGTAGAAAGTATAAATGTTATACATGTGTATATGTATTGAATTGGTTCTTCGAGAGAAAATCATAGCTAATGACCCATTGTGTGTTTGGAAAAGAGGCCATAAATTGGATCAGCTACGATGTGGAAGAGGAATTCCATGCTATAATGAGGATTTGGAAAGAGATAACTCCTAAACTATTCTATTTTTGATATAATTATATTTTCTAAGTTTGATGTACCTAAATTTTGGCATAGGAATGTTGGTAAATGCAAGAGATTAGATAGGTGAAATGCATATGCACTAGTGGGCATATTAAGAGATAATGCAAAGAAGCATGGTTGAATATGTTGATGATACTATTGCATGTGACCAATAACCTTATGAAGAAGGGCTAGGACAACAAATCTATGAATAAGAGGTGAATGTAAGGGTTGTGTATTACTTGGTAAGAAGTCAACTTTTAAGGTAACATCAAATATGTTGATGGAATCCATGTAGGTAATTTCTTGCTTATGTTGAATGCAGAAGTGTTGAAAGGGGATTGGATAAGAATCCCTTCATCTATATTTTTAATCATCATAACTTATATGAATGTGTTATTGGATGCATTTATGTGAATGTTATCCCACCAGGAATGGTGAGGTATGAGGTAGTAAGGGTAATAAGTCTGATACCATCTAACTGTTTATAATTTCAAATGCATTCATATGAATGAATATCATGCCATGTGTGTATGTTAGTTATGATTCTAATAACCACAGCAAGTGGGAACTTATGGCCTTATTGTGGTAGTACATGCCATATGAGATAGTAATGTGTCATTCCATAATGTGGTTGGATATGATAATGCTATAGTGATACACAAGTATACCATGAACTCCCTATTGGTGAAAATATGGGATGAAACCTGTTAGAACCTATGCTAAAGTTTTGAGGATTTTTTGCACATACATCCACACTGTTTCCCCCTACAAAGAGTAAGCTAGTACAATGATGGATGAGGTCTAAAAAATCTATGTCATACAACCTACAGGTGTGCAGGAGTGATTAGGAATGTTGTAAATGGGTTAATCCATGATGTGCATGAAAAAATATCAAAAATACTGAAGTTATAACCTTGAGTTTGAGTTCAGATATGAAAATATGCTCAGGGTTATGTGGTGGCAGAAATGAAGGGCACGAATCCAGAATGATCAGGGATCAATGGTCACAAAAAATTCCACAAAGCAAAGTGATTGATCTAAATAGTTTTTGGTAATTGCGGAATGGTGTTAAACGACAGGAAGGATCAACTGTTGGATAAAAAGGTGGAGGCAGATTGACGGTCGTCTCGAGTTCCACCAATGGAACATGCACGGAGAAGAGAAATATCAAACTTCGCTAAATCGGGTAGAGGTCGCAAGTTTCGACGGCTTAGATCACCCATTTTTTTCAATCTACGGTCGAGGTTGATGCTGCTGGTCCAACTTGTTCGCTACAATCAAATTTGGGAATCAACACAATTTGGTATGATACACAAGTTCCAATGGCCCAGATCAATACTTGATCTAGATCCATGACCGATATTTATTCCGCTGCTACAACATCCACGGAGAAGTTGTTAGGAAGAAATATTATCGTTTAATTATGTTGTAGTACTTTCCCAACCATTTAATTTGTTAATACAAGGTTCGTAGACTTACGAAGCACATGAAAAGTATATGCAGGACTGAAGCGAAATTTAATCTAATCTAACCCTCCCTTGAAACTAAGACTAATCTAATCTAACCCCCCTTAAGTTGAAACACACAATTGCTAATCTAATGATGTAAGCTGAAACACACGACTGAAGGTAAATTGCATAAGAATAAACTAACTAAGAAAACATGAAATTGCATAAAGGAATTACAACATATGAAGAGAAGTGAGACAACACATGTGAGCTCACATTAACAATAAAAAAAAATAAATTTACATCACAAGAATCAATGACAAATCATGAAAGCATCATAACTAAGACTATGAACAAAAGCTAAGAATCCCCTTCTCCAAATTACAAAGTCAAGACTAACTTCTACAATATGAGACTAGTCTTCCCCTAATCTACGATCCCCCAAATGAAGAGAGAGAACTCTCTTTTATACATGAATTTCTTTGAGAATAAGATAACCATCTCATAATGACAGATCCACTATTCTCTCAACCACTCTCAACTACTTTCCTATTATTACAATATAGGATCCCTTCAAATCCTCCACTTGTCTCTCACAAATTCTCCACATGTCTCTCATAAATCCTAGATAAGATATGCCAACCAAATATCCATGATCTTCTCCTTGGAATATTCTTTGAATAACTATCTCCTTGAAATGGTGGAGGAGATATTCGAGAAGTCTTTTATTTGATTTAATCCTTCACATATTCCTACACATTACAAAGCTCATCCACACTTGAGATATTAGTGAAAAACATGTTAATTTCTAATATTTAATCATAAATTCCTTTTTAATACTAAAATGAATAAAGTGGAAAATATAAGGTGAAACCCAAATATATGTATGGAAATGGTATAATGAAAGGTTAATGGGATGATACAATGTGAGGAATAGCTAAAGGTAAAGTGGATGAAAATATGACATATTTGAGTCCCAACATCCTCCCCAACTGAACTTGTTGCATGGATCCTCTTAAGAAATTTTGGCATCTGAACTATGGCTTTGATTGATAATGTCCTTTTAACAATGAATGTTTCCAGGGTGTGAAATACATGAGTAACAATTGACATTTTCTTATGGTTGGTTCTTGTGTGACAACAATGAATACAAAGAATGTTGGTTCTTGTGTTAACAACATTCATTTTGCTAGGTGCATAATAATTTAACCATACACTCAATGGAAATGATAAGCTGTCAATGTGCATAGAAAACATCATTGTGCATAAGAAAGTCTTTTCTTCATCTTTATGAATTATGCCAAAATGTATATCAATGTGTATGGAGAAAAGTGCAGTAGAGGATTTGTCGGAAAAGAAATGTTGGTGAATGGTAAATGAGATGAAAAATGGGTGATGGTGGTGAAAAAAATGAAATGATAGTAGTGAATATGTATTGAAAATAGTTCCCCCTCCCTAACTAATCTGGTTGCATGTCCTCATGCAACCTAGGATGGGTTGTGAAAGAAATGGAGCATGCTGAGGGAGTTTTCCAAATTATTCATTACTAGCATGTAGGGAATTACATGATTAAAGTTTAGAGAACAACATACCTCCACTTACCCAAAAAGTAGATGAATGATGCAATAGGAATGTAGTTGTTGCTGTTGGATCGTGGAATATGTCACTGCTACTACGACTATAACTGTTGGACCATGGGTAGTGAAGGAATCAGAACTGTCGCTGCTCAATCATGGAGACTATGTCACTTCTGTAGGATAAAAATGTAACTATAAATGTTGTTGCAGCTGTAACTACTGTAACTTCTATAGTGTTAAGTGGAGGAAACTAAACTGCTGCTGATAAATAATGGAAAATGTGGGAGGCAGAAAGTGGAACTGCAATACTCTCATAGATCTGAAGTCAGGCATCTCCAACTGCTGGTGGAGTCATGAGAAAGAATGTATAGTCTTCACCTACTACAAAACCCGTTGCTACAATTCTAGTCATGTGAATAAATGTGTCGATGTCAAGCATGAAAAGGAGTCATTGGATTATCGACCATTGATGAATGTTGTTACCCAATGCGAGGCAACTCACTAGTGATGTCAATGAGTGCCAAGGTACTCGAGTACATCTTGCAAAGTGTGAATATATGTGATGATGTCAAGCCACTTGCAAGATCTAACAATTAAGGGAAATTGATGTATTCCCATGATTATCAGTGAGAGGACTTGTCATTAAGGCATGCAAGACTCCAGGTACTCGAAATGAAATCTATTCTATATCCCAGATAAGGTGCTGAGGTCGATGGGGAAAGACTTGTTGAAAGGTGGGCCTTAAGGAATCCCACATCAGTCAACGTGAGTTGGTACAAAAATATTGGTAGGACTATAAGTGAAAAGAAATCACAGTCAAGCAGTGGATATGGCAAGGCCTTGTAGTCATGGAAAGGGAGCTGGTTTTATTCAGAAGGAAAACTGGAATGGAAAAAGAAGGAAAAAATGAACTGAAAAAGATAAAGGGATGTATGCAACTTAGAAAAATAGGCATGTGTGAATTCATGACAGATAAAGTGATGGAAAGTGGAATTCAAGACATGGATGATGAAGGTTCTATATAGGAGAAATATGGATAAACAACACATGATGCAAATGATTTCATGAAACGTTGTTGTGTAATAGCAAACATCATCATATGTGTGATGAGAAGCAACTCCTTCAAGCTGTCAACAGATCATGTTTTTCTCTAAAAAATATTGTGATTCCTGAAAATCACATCAGCATGAAATGCGAGTGTCTCTAAAACCGAAAACTTAGTACAAATCCTGCATGAAAACTTGTGAGATGTTCAAAAAACATAACATACAGAAAGAAGTACGAATCCATCAATTAAAAAAATGAATTTTTATACCTGTTGTCAGTGTGCACTTGTTTTGTCGTCGATTACTGATAAAGTGACTCCAAGAAACAACTTAGCGTAAATCATAAAAACATGTTCGATATTCAGGAAATTGGAATGTCTATTTGCAATTTTGAATTTCAATGTTTTTTTATTTTTTATTTTTATAATGTTTTTCTTTCTTTTCATGCTTTTACAATTTTTATTGTTTTTGTTTTACATACCAAAGGAAAAGAAATAAAAATAAAAATGGAAAAAAATGACACAACCTATAGTTGTAACATGTAGTTGCAACAACACCTATCGTTGTAATAGCCAACTGCGACGCCACCCATCGCTGTAACAGCCAGCTGCGACACCACCTATAGTTGTAACAACCAGTTGCAACACCTGACTATAACAGCCAGCTACAACACCCGGCTGTAACTAGCCAGCTGCAATACCCGACTGTAACAGCCAACTGCAACACTCGATTGGATGTAATAGCCAACTGCGACACCCATTAGATCCTGCATAAACCATCGTTAACATAAAACACATACATACCTACCCCATAAGTATCGATCTTCTCCTTCACACGGTTCTAAGTTATCGTCCTACATGTAGTCATCCTTTTTAGGTCCAACTTCTAGAAATTGTCTCATTGCCAAAATCATGGGGGTTTGGATTAGTCAACAAGGATTTTTTTTAGATAAGGCGTGCTACCCTCTTTCAACCTAAGCGAGCAGATACAACATTTATTTCATATCGACCTAAGCTGTGTATCTACAAGCTTATGAATGTTTCCATACTCCATTAAGGGTTTTTCCTAAGACATTTTGTTCTGCTCAGAAGCATCAAGTGATCCACGATCCCATTCTATGAAATCTAATCAAGACATACAGATCCAATGAGGTACCTTCTTCACAGCAACGAACTCCCCAGTTCGCTTGTATTGGACTTTACATACTTTCCATATTCTCCCCCTTTCATAAATTTGAGTATCTTGTATTTGCTTCCTACTTGCCATAACGTTCCATTAACTTCATAATGGCCATCCACCTTTGTAACTTCTGATGGTGCTATATGTTAATTTGTTGAGGGGAGAATGGTTTAGTGATGGTTTTAGAAAGAGATTTTGGTGGATAAAAATTCCTTATGAGGCCGATGATGAAAAATAATGATATGAAAGATTTTCCTTTGCAATGCAATGACGAGAAGGGTTGAACTAAAGCATTCAAGAGAGAAGTATAATGCCTCAGTATCCACTTCACCCAAGGTGCTTTCTAAGAATCCAACCTATCTGGGTAGTTTCTTTAAGTGGTCATGCCAAATTAGATTTGGTACACAACTATCGATATCCCTCCAACATGGTGTTCCAACATGTCACATATCGCTTGAAGTCGCTCTAATTCAGGATCAGAAAATAACTTCTCATCAATTTGTTCGGCGCTCTTTGATTTCTTGGTTGTTCTAGATGTGCGATCTTCTCTACTATGAATAGTCTCAATTTATCCAGTAGACTCGCCATACTCACAATCCTCTAAAATAATAACATAATGCAGCACATGTTGGAGAGTTATAATCTGTTGTTTAAAGTATCATTCATCGTATCACCTTCTTGGGTGATCGGGTGATTGACTTTTGGAATTGAAAATTCCGATGGTTTAGATTCAAGAACCTTTATCCATGTAAAAGCAACTAAATGCATCTAGTTTCGTACTTACCCCCCTTTAGCAGAATTAGACATCTTGGTATTTACAATGCTCACTTCAGCAAGCTACATCTCATATTCTAGTGCATTCAAGCCGAGATCAAAATCATTCTTATTCTCCACTTTCAAATGCAATGTTGTTGAAGTTTCTTCGCTTATATAAAAAAAACTAGATCAAACTCCACTTTCTCCAGATCAACATCAGGGCTGTGAGGCACGGGAATATCTCCATCCTTTTTTGCATTTTATGTTTGTAATGTTTCCAGAAAGTCCTTCATAGAATGATCATTTAGATCTACCTGAGGAAATACTATCACCAAACGACCCATTTGAGTGCTGCAAAATGTAGTCAGTTTGTCTCTAGTTCTTTCCTTTCAGCTGTCGGATATCACTTTCGAAGGTAGGCCATCGTTCGGGATAAATTGTAACCATGAATTTGTTCCATAATTTCAGGTATCATCTAGCATAGAGTGACCACAAAAATGAAAATTATCGTTAAATATAGAAGAGATAAATTTGTAAGAAGATTGTTGTAAACCAAATTGATACACAATCAAATGATAAATGGGATTTAGTCTTGCAACCTCTACCGGAAATATCTATTTATTCAGTTGAACTTACAATTCTTAGAAGTGAATCCCATATTGAAGGTACTAGGGGATAAATACTGATCGCAGAAATTATGTTAAATGATTACGATTGTTGCAATCATATCGGTCAGAATTGAATTTTCCTTTCCTTTTGGGATATGAATCTGAAAATGGATCCACTTACCTTGTCTCTGTAATTCTTTACAACATATGAGGGCCAACATACCAAAATTTTGGAAAATATTCTATTTTTCTTAGTATAAGGATGGGAAGCATGGGAATTCAGCCAACAATCACAGAAAATCATTAGCCAGAGGGCCATCAGATGTAAAGTAACAGATGCATGTTGTTTTTTTTTCAATCGAAGCTTATGCGGTGGAAATTGCTGTGGAGGCGGATTAGAAAGGAAGGAAAGAATAGCGAGTCCAGTTTCAAGGAGAGCCACTAATAATTGAATCTCAGATAGGACATGCTAACTCTTCCTTCTAAAAAATCTCATTCATTTTCGATACTAAGATTAGATCTATCGCCCTCGGATGCAATCCCTATTTGTCCTCCTTGTAATCTGTTGTGATAATTCGCAATCCTCCCCTGATCAATTATCATGCCACGGAAATAAAATGGTTGCCAGGATTTGTTTATATTTTAAGTGATCTTAGAAATTCCAGCAATAAAAACCACCATGAACAGATTTTCATCAATCAAGGTATCAATACGTTAAATATTTGTTCTGCTTCTGCATATGGTTGGCTCGTGAAATATTTCTATTTTTATCCAGCAATGTTGGGTGATATCAAAGCAACAATGAATCATGTGAGGATTTTTAACAATCAACACTATGCTAAAATAGTAATTTCTCAACAACTTAACAGAATAATCTTGTTTCTTCATGCCATAATCCAGAAATGAGATCAGGTCCCGAAAATCCACTAGATGAGGCAATGATTTTTTTTCTTTATTTTTTTGGACTTAACCGAAGCTCAAATTTCAATGAGTTTATTGTTTGCATATTTTGGCATGGATAGATGAAAGCGAAAAGATGGCAGCCACTAGAACCAGAAAAGAGAGGACGCATTGCGCCATGTATTGACTATTTCAGCTTAGAATAGTTACTGTATCAACATGTAGAAGTTTGGTTTCATTTTAACTGTCTATTGTTTTGTAGGTTTAAACCAACAATGAACCAAACCAAAACAGAGGTTGAATGGTTGAAACAGTGAAGCATAAAAAAATTTGCACACAAACCAAGAACCAAGACGATTGCATGCATGATACTGTTTCAACTGTTGTTTCATCTTGGAGTTGTAGCTTCAACACTATAATTTCAGGGATTGTTTTAAGTTAGAATTACAAATAATGCACTTGCGACCCACATGAATTTGTAGGCCAGTATATTTTACAAATTGAAAAAGTTTTAGCAAATGGAGATAAATGATTTGCAAATTATGGATGAAATCGATTAGGAATATTTGCACACATTAATTTATTCTTTCCTAAAAACATTAGAAAAAATCCTACTTTATGATCCTCGTGATTGCATGAAGCGCGGAGGAGAGCATACTTATTCTGGGTGAAAGCAAAAATTGAAAATAAAATCCTACCTACTCCATGTTAATTGGGATTTAGAAAATAGTTACGTGTAGTTAAATATCCAACATAGAATTTCGCGTAACATCAATAAAAATATGTCCAATGTTAATTTTTCAAATAGAAAATGAGGATAAACAGAAATGTGTGAAATTAGTTGTTGTGACTGTGAATTAACTAGAAAAAAAGAAAAACTAAATTGTTCTAATCTCTTACTCGCTTGAAAGCATCGTTCGATAGGGCTTTCGTAGGCATAGTTTTCACTCCTCAGATCATGCTGCAACTCCTTGTTGTCATCCTTGACCTCTTTCTGGCATGATTGTTCTTCATCAAATGTGTAGGATTCCTTGAATGTTGATTCCTTGTTCATTGTTGGAGGAGTAATTAAGCTCTCAGCTGCTATCAGGATATCCTCTTCATGAGAAGAGGATATCCCTACTTTTGCAAGGATTTGAGTGAGATGTTCCAAGCTTAAAATCATTGTTATATCATTTTGAAAAAGGGATTCTTACAGCACCCAAAATGAAAAAAAAAAAACACTCTTGTTGAACCAGATTAAAAAAACTCTCTGTACATAAAACAATTACTCTTCACAGTTACGAAGAAAATACACACTTGCTGAAATTGAAATTCACACTTGCAGAATTGAAGCACTCATTGCAGAAATTGAAATTCACACTCTAGTGTATGCTTGCAGAAAATTAATAAAACTAAAGTTCAATCCATCGTGCTTCCCCAGCAATGACGACAAAATTTTAGGGATAAATATTGTCGTTTAATTATGTTGTAGTACCTTCCAATCATTTAATTTGTTAATTCGAGGTTCGTAGGATTACGAAGCACATGCAAAGTATATGTAGGACTGAAGCAAAATTTAATATAATCTAACCCCTCCCCTTGAAACTAAGACTAATCTAATCTAACCCTCGTTAAGCTGAAACATGCAATTGCTAATCTATTGATGTAAGCTGAAACACACGATTGAAGGTAAATTACATAAGAATAAACTAACTAAGAAAACGTGAAATTGCATAAAGGAATTACAACATATGAAGAGAAATGAGACAACAAATGTGAGCTCACATTAGTAATAAAGAAATCTTAATTTACATCACAAGAGTCAATGAAAAATCATGAAAGCATCAGAACTAAGACTATGAACAAAAGCTAAGAATCCACTTCTCAAAATTACAAAGTCAAGAATAACCTCTACAATCTGAGACTAATCTTCCCCTAATCTACGATCCCCCAAATGAAGAGAGAGCACTCTCTGTTATACATGAATTTATTTGAGAAGAAGATAACTATCTCATAACGACAGATCCACTATTCTCTCAACCACTCTCAACTACTTTCCTATTATTACAAGATATGATCCCTTCAAATCCTCCACATGTCTCTCACAATTTCTCCACATGTCTCTCATAAATCCTAGATAACATATTCCAACCAAATCTCCATGATCTTCTCCTTAGAATAGTCTTTGAATAACTATCTTCTTGCAATGGTGAAGGAGATATTCGAGAAGTATTTTCTTTGAATTAATCCTTCACATAATCCTACACATTACAAAGCTCATCCACACTTGAGATATTAGTGAAAAACATGTTAATTTCTAATATTTAACCACAAATTGATTTTAATACTAAAATGAATAAAGTGGAAAATAATAAGGTGAAACCCAAATATATGTATGGACATGGTATAATGAAAGGTTAATGGGAGGACCCAATGTGAGGAATAGCTAAAGGTAGTGCATGAAAATATGAAATTTTTTAGTCCCAACAAAAATGAAATATCCAACTCCACAAAATTAGGTATGGACCTCAAGTTTCGAAGACCCAAATCAAGACTAGATCTAGGTCCACGGCCGATATCCATTCCATTGCTACAACATGCACAGAGAAAGTAACTTTTGGAATTAGTGAAATTTGGTACGAGACGCAGGTTTCAACATCCCACATTACCCTTGGTCTTATATTTATGATGGAGATGGATTCCGTTGAGACAACTTGCACCTAGAAGACAATGTCTCGGATCAGTGGAATTCGGTAGGCTCCAAAGGTTTTGACGACCAAGATCAAATAGCGATTTATATCTATGGAGACAATGGATTCCATTGATGCAAGGTGCATGACAAATAGGAATGGTTAGACTCAATAAGATGTGGTGGGAGATGCATGATTCAATGACCCGATGGAGGAGGATTTAAGATCAACAATGGAGATTCATTCCACTGAGCAAAATTGTAGGAAAAATAAAAGGATGGTATGCCAAAGGGAAAAGGTTTGATGATTAGACTGACAGTTTTGGAAGAAGGGGTGGGAAACAAACAGATGGGATGTTGTTTCCACTGGAAAAGGTACGATACATATAGCAGAGTGGGATAATATCAAATATACACACACATAAGTTGAGGTCATTTGTATTTTAAATGTGAGTTGAAAACCAAGAGAAAGAATATGTAGAAAGAGGCCAACTAGGACAACCCCATCAAGATACTTATCAGAGGACCAGCTAGGCGACGTTTCTCCATTACACAATGTATATAAGACGACTGAGGTAGAAGGGTTAGCTGATCAAAACCCATAATACTAGAAAATCAAAGAACTCTTTGAAGACCAAGATTTTGAGATTTTCAACACCATACTATTGAGTGGACTCATAGAAACTACAAAGAAAAAACTGAATCTACTTAGGAACCAGGAAACTAATATACATGGTGTCTACATGTCATTTTCCCACCTTTTTCCCACTAGCCAAACCTTGAATTTCCCTGAGTTCATCAACTGGTGCACCTCTAGTTACTCTGATTCTGAGAAGGTAATCATGGAATCCTCTAGGTCTAAAATCCTTTTCTGGGTCAACCCCCTCATCATTAGGAACACATTCTCTGTTCCTAAAAAGGCCAGTCATAAATCTAAAGAATATAGTGAAGAAATCATTGTCTAGTGCTTTAGAGATTTAGTTGTAGAAAAGAAAGAGGAATTATTTAAATCCTATTTCCAACCAGATACCCAGCTAAAAAATTACCATTTCCTTGTAGATTCTAGTGAATTCAATGAGGAAACAAAGTGTGTCACAACCCTCCGGAGTCATTTTTTTAGGGATGGATACCAAAAAATACATCACAGAGTCCATGATGATTTTTATGTTTACCCTAAGCACCTACCCAGTCGACTTAGAGGACCCCATCCAATCATTCCAAGTTTCTTGTCTCAAGTTTGATGAGTTCCTAGCTAAGAACATTCACTCTCAGCTAATGGATTTCCCTAAGACAAGAACCTTTAGATTTCAGCCCTACTTGGTGAGAATTTTTCCATCTTTCAACAAAGAGAACCTTCAACTTCCAGAAATGATGATCATAGAGGAAATGAACAGTGATTAGTCCAAATTCATGAAATTTTTGATGACATAAGTGTATATTGCCTTCTTCCAGAAGAAGCTACCTAGGGTGTTACCTGAGATGAAGGAAACCTTGCAATCCTCCCCTGACAAGAGGATCGGAGATTGGTTCTTGTCAGAATAGAGTACAATAATTAGGCTATACAGATTTTTCAACCAACCTTACAGGCTTCCCACCTTCTTGGATATCAGGTTGTTCACATTAGAATTAACCAGACAGAAGTAGATAGTAGAAAATGAACACTTTTTGAGTTTCAATAAGTCTTCAGAGATTAAATTTCCTTGGGCCATAGGCTCATTTTTCATAAATAAGGCTTCTCTCCCACTGGTATAGAGCCTGCTTAGAGAGTTGGGTTCCCTACTGAGGCTGCCATCAATTATAATCCCCATCACATCATATCAAACAGAAGGAAAGCCAAAAAAACAAGCCCTTTGAGAACCATGAGGTGGCAAGCCTTCTAGAGGCTGCAAATTTGTCAAACTGCCCACAGAAGAAGTAGGGAGATGATGGTATGGAAGAGGACCCTACTTCTCTAACTCAAGGAAACAACTCACCTCCATCTGGCACTTCAAACCTGGGCCCAACAGCAGAAAATATCACACCTTTGGCTAGTGTCTCTAAACCTTCCAACAAGAGGGAATTCTATGATGCCATGGACAGAGAGGGGGAGGACACAAACAACACACCTAATAAGTAGAAGTTGGATGGGGCAGTGAAGTTGGTAGAAGAAGCCAGCGGTAAAGGTAAGAAGAAGCAGTTAAAGGTCAAAGGCTCTTCCTTTGAGGTTTAAGAATATGAATTTTCCTAGACACTTGAAGGCTTAACAAACAGATATATGTCCAAGAATGACCTATTGGAAAAATACAAAGAAAAAAAAGACGTCACCATGAACGGATGTCTCAAGTTGTTTGTAGAAGTAAGGAAAGCTTGTGGGAAGGAGGTATCTATGGTTTCTGTCAGAGATCACAAGCATAATACATTGAATTTGGCTTTATCTTCTAGAAACAGAGTAGATGAGATGAGGATAAATCTGGGTGATATCCCTATAACAGATATGATCCACCTCCGTAAGAATATAGGGTACATCATCGATATTGATTCGTTGAACTCAACTATCAAGATATCCAAGATGCATACTAGCAAGAGTAGAGTTGAAAATCAACTAAGACAAGAGAAGGTATAGAACAAGGCCCACTAGGATCAGATCAAGAAGCTTCAGACAGACTTATTATTGGCTGAAAACGAGGTTGATAAATGGGCTGGCACACAAAAGATGTTAAATGAAAAATAAAATACCATTCTAGTGCTAAAGAAAAAGATGAAGATTTGAGATACTCAGTTGATCCAAGCTTCAGAGCTGTCAGAGTTAGAAAAGGAGAAGGAGAGCTTGAATGGTAATCTTACAAATTTCCAGGCCCAGCTACCAAAATTTATAGAGAAATAGAAACAATGACAAAAGGATATGACCCTCATAGTGGAGAGTGAGAAGACCCTCACGGCCAAAGCAAATGATCTAGAGAAAAGGTTACCGGAGAAGGAGAGGAAATTACAAGATAAAGAGAAGGAACAGGAAAAATTAATTGTTCCCCCTATTAATGAACCTTGTGAATTCTCCATTGTCTAAGACCTGGAACAAGTAAGCCTGAAGGAGTTGGAAATGGCAAGGTTGAAGCATCAGAACAAGAACCTGGAGGGCTTGGCATTGGAAATATATCGTGAAAGGAAGAACTAGGAAACAAAGTGTGTACATCTGCAGGGTAAGAATGAGAAACTGGTACAACAGGTCACAACACAATCAACAATCCAAGGGGAAAAGCACATAGTATGGGATGCCCTCATATAAGAAGCCACCATGTTGAGAACTTACCTGGATAACATTATGGACAAAGAAATGGTTATATAGGAATACAAACAAAGTGTTACATTAGTCAAAGAGAAGCTAAATAAGAAACATGTTGACTATGCTAAAAATGCTATAGAGTTTCTAAATGAGTTGACAAAAGAGGAGACTAGAAAGGCTGTCATAAGGCACCGGATTTATGTCATCACTTGGGCCAGGAAGGTGGTAAATTAGTACCATCATTTAGAAACTATTGAGGCCAAGATTGGTATCATGGAACATGAGATCAAAGTGCTTATCAAATTTTTTAACCCTTTGGTAAAAATGGGGCTACCATTCTTCTGGAAGGAAAAGGGTGGCATGTTGTCACGTAAAGAGTGCTACGACCAGTTGATTTGATGCAGGTTGGACAAATCCAGATTAGCATATATGCAACATTCTCTGTCAAGAAAAACAATTGTTGATAATATGGAAGATTAGTTTGATATAGTGTTCACTTTTAGGCCACGTGTGCACAACTATCATATTTTTCATATAGGGACCGTGTGGAAATGTTGGTGTTGTCGAAGGAGATTTCCACTCTGGAATTACCTACCATAGATCAGTGGAAAGAGGTCGAGAATTTTGGGAGGAAAAAGTTCGTTCTGCATGCCCAAGGATGATAGACATTATGGGGCAGTTTGTAAAGACAAGATTTACAATGAGGATTGGATATTCCACCCCTGCGATAAATGAACAAGCCAAGATAATTCAGTATAAACTCTTGGAGGTGATCTGAACCATCGTTTTCAATCAAGCAAGGCTCAGTCCCAGAATTCGCACTAATGTTTTAATCAAGCATGTGAGTTATTCCATATTTCCTAATTTATGTTTGAATCATGGTGAATGTGCCACCTCAAAGTTGTTAGGATTTGCAATGATGATTCGGGATTGATTCCCAATTTTTGTAACTGAATTTTTCTCTCTTTTGAGGTTGGTCTCAGGATCCCATGACACTATAAATGTAACCTCTCAAGAGGAGTAAGGGTTCGACATTCATTTTGAATCCTTCTAGGCTTGGATTGTAGCCCTGTAAACTTTCTTGGAAGTATTAATGAGAATTTTCTCCTAAGTTTTTGAGATTCATCACTGTGTTCCATGTTCAGTTTATGTTTCCTATTTGCATCATTTTCATATGTGTAAGCTTATGCTAATGATTTCTAGTTGTATGTGAGGAATTTGTTTTAATAAGTGCTCCTTTCATTAGAAATGGTATTCGTAATGTGTTTATAATGATTGTTGTGGAATTCATCCTTTGTTAGATGCTCCATTTATGGAATTATTCTTATTGTTGTTTCTGCTAAAGGTGTTTTCAAGAGAATCATCCATAGATAGGTGTTTCTTTCTTCACTAGGATGTTTCTCCTTTCCTTGACCACCACTTGAAGATATCTGACTGAATATAACACCCACTTTGCCTCAGATTTACAAAAGGAGAATCACTACTCATTATTTACTGCAATACCCTTGAATGCTTCAGGATATGACTCCATTTCCCAATGGTATTTAACATTTGTCTGTCTTACAATCTCCAGACTACAAATATTTTGTTCTCATTGGATGTCTAGTCTTCTGAATGCTTGCATTAAAGCTATATGTGTATGTGAATGAGAATTGTGACATAAAGAGAGCCCTCTCTAACTGTATAGGCTAGAATATAGTATAAATATTGGTTTGAAATGGTTACCCTAGTGATATCCTACCAAAACCATCAGATAATAGTGATTATTATCTGTTTATTATCACTATATTATCTTCATATATTATCTGTTTATTACCAAAACCATTTCTCTTCATATATTATCTATTTATTACCAAAACCATAGGAATAATAGTGATATCCTCCAAAACAGACAAAGAGATTAGTAAAACCCTCTTGATCAACCTGTCAGGCCCTCATTTTAGGAGAATTATGTGGAGAAAGATTATGAAAATCAAGTCAAGGATGAAATCCACCATCTGGATACTTACTCATCCTCCACCTTTTTGACCAACGAAGAGCATGATAATTCCTTTCAAGAGGTGGGGGAGCTGCTTGCTGAAGAAACAAAGGAGTTTAAGAAAGGATATTAGTTTGGTGTCATGGATCTACAAAGACAGATTGTCCTAAGAAACAAAGATGTCCCTGTTATGAGAAATAAAGATGTAGGCCCAATAAGGCCTCTACAAGTAATCCCAAGAATGACACACCCCCTCAGGATAGCTCCAAAAATGTGATAGAGCCCAAAGGGAAAGAAAGGAAAGAAGATAATCGAAGGAGCTCAGATCAGGGGAAAACCTCTTTTAGTTTAGAGGCCAAAATTGCTAAGATCGAGATCTTTGTCCTTGTTACAGAGTTATTAAAATTTTTTGATTATCATTCTAAGATTACAACTGTGCTAAAACCTCCATGGGAAATATCTGAAATATCATATTCCTTGAACCTTTAAGATGATAGTCCTACCATCCTATTCGAAACCCATGTAGATGAGTCATCTGATGAATACATCCCTCCCTTATATTTCAGTCTAAACATTCATAATGTCATTTTGCATAATGCCATGCTTGATTCAGGAGCCTCCCATAAACTGATGCCTACAATGATCATGGACAAGTTGGGGCTGGAAGTGACCAGACGATACAAATACCTTTTCTCCTTTGATTCCAGTAAATTCAAATGCCTTGGATTGATCAAATATTTGGTCATTTCTTTGGCCCAAATCCTTGCCAAAACCCTTGTCATGGACGTAGTTGTGGCTGATATCCCTCCAAATTTTGGAATGTTGTTATCAAAATCAAACATGCCCTCCAAATGGATATGTCTTATGTCACCATCCCTATTTTTGGGGTACAGAGAAGGATTTTTAGAGAGAAAACATTGGCATACATGGTGACCAGTGCTGAGAGGCCAAACAATCATCCCATTTATTCATTGTATATTGAGATGGGGTCAACTATTTTATTTACAGAAGGAGGAAAAGATAGTTACATTTCACAGAAC
Organism: Pseudotsuga menziesii; assembly: GCA_001517045.1. NCBI lineage: Eukaryota > Viridiplantae > Streptophyta > Pinopsida > Pinales > Pinaceae > Pseudotsuga > Pseudotsuga menziesii. Next base: position 339,472 of record LPNX011131209.1, on the reverse strand, counting down.
GCTACCTTTCTACCCACTCAGGAGGAGCTGGAAGAAGCATGGGATGTAAGTTTTGACAGGGTATCATGCAGAGAGGGGGTAGGAGCTAGAGTTTGGGTAAATACCTTAGGAGGGATAGATTTAAATTATTATTACAAACTTGCCTTCGATTGCACAAATAACGAGGCAAAATATGAGGCTATGATGTTAACAATTCAGATCTTAAAGGAGTTCCAAGTCAGAAGGGTGGTGATACATGGGGACTCCGAGCTAGTAATTAAACAAATGGAAGGTGAGTATCAAGCTAGACATCCCAAAATGAGAAGCTACAGAAATGTTTCCCAAGACCTGATAGAATGTTTTGAAGAATGCAATTTTAATATGATTCCCAGATTACAAAATTGTATAGCTGATTCTCTGGCCACTTATGTTGTTGTTTTCAAGGTCCCCATACACCGTAGTGGAAAATATGAAGTTGAAGTTAGGCACAGACCCTTTGTCCCAGATAATTTTATGAGTTGGGAAGTCTTTGAAGACGAAAAATAGATTGAGAACTTCCCCACTCTCAATGTGGATTTTGATGGCTTGAACATCGATGAAAATAATGCACTCATAGAAGGGCCTACTCTCTCCCATGAATCTTTGTCATTCTAGGATGGCACTTCAAGAGACATGCTGCAGGTTAAGATGGTCGTCCCTACTGAGTCTGCTGAAGGCCGTAAAACTGAAGAAGTTGTTGTGCCTGAGTTGCAGAGGAATTATGGGCAGCAAACATATCTAAACAATATCCATGGAAAAGAGATCCTGTAGCTCAAAGGTAACTCTATCCCTAGGAGTTTAGTTCCTTTGGAAAAGATATTCAACCCAAATGATTTTTCCGAGCCTCAACTTGTACCAAGCTGTGAGGATGTGGAATATGTTAATATTGGGAGAGAAGATCATCCCAAAGTCATAAAAATATCAAGAACCCTCTCACTCAAGGCCAAGCATAAATACATCTCACTAATGAAAGAATACTCAGATGTTTTTGCTTGGACCTACAATGATTTCAAGGCTTATGACACAAGTATAATCCATCACACTATACCAATAAAAATGGATGAGATGCCTTTTAAACAAAAGCTAAGGAGAATGAACCCCAAGCTGTTGCCCTTGGTAGAAAAAGGAATAAAGAAACTATTTGAGGAAAAAATCATGGTGGCCCTTAAATTCTCAAGGTGGGTGTCCAACTTGGTCCCAGTAAGGAAAACAATGGAGAGATAAGGATATCCATCGATTTTAGAAATCTGAATAGAGTTTCTTTAAAATATCATTATCCTCTCCCTAAGTGGATCGCATTTTGCAGAGGGTAGTGGGCTCCCAAAGGATCTCCACCTTGGATGGCTTCTTAGTCTACAATCAGATCATGGTGCACCCATAAGACCAAGACAAGACAACATTCACCACACCTGGGGCACTTTTATGTATGTAAAAATGCCATTTGGACTCATGAATACAGGGGAAACCTTCCAACAAGCCATGGACATAGATTTTTATAAGAAAAAGGACAAGATCTTCGTTATCTATTTAGATGAAATCATTGTCTTTTCAAAGTCTGATGAGGAACACGTTGCACACCTACTAAGAATGTCCAGAAAATGCACAAAATTCAGCATCTCTCTGAATCCAAAGAAGTCATTCTTTTCCATGAAGGAAGGGAAGCTGTCGAGGCACATAATTTATCAAGAAGGAATCAAGATAGACCCAAAAAGAGTTGAGGCAATTCATAAAATTGAGCTCCCCTAGAACAAGGTTGAGGTTCAGTCCTTTCTGTGGAAGGTGAATTTTCTGAGAAGGTTCATTGCTTCCTTTGCTAAGATAGTAAGGTGTATAACTAACATACTCAGAAAGGACAAAGAGATCAAGTGGAAACCTGAAGCAAAACAATCCTTTGAAGATATAAAGAAGGATATCTCTGAAGCCCCTATGCTAGAAAGCCCTGATTTATCCAAATATTTTCTCATATTCTCATTTTCTTTAGAGCATACAGTGGCTGGGGGATTTTNTATAAAGAAGGATATCTCTGAAGCCCCTATGCTAGAAAGCCCTGATTTATCCAAATATTTTCTCATATTCTCATTTTCTTTAGAGCATACAGTGGCTGGGGTATTTTTGCAAAAGAATCATGAGGGAAATGAGTGACCCATTTCCTTCTACAACAAAACATTGAGAAATTCCCCATTGAAATAAAACATCCTAGATAAGCAGGATTATGCTCTGGTGTAAGCCTTGAAAGAGTTTGGAGTTTACATCCTGCACTCTCACATTATTTCCCATTTCCCCACCAGTGCAATGAAAGATATCCTAACCCAACCAGATCCTGAGGGTAGGAGGGGAAAATGGAAAGCGCACCTACTTGAATATGACTTGGATATCAATCCGACCAAGCTAATTATAGGCTAGGGGATAGCCAAACTCATGGCAAGGTCTAACTGTGACGCTCTCAACCTACACATGATTTTTTAATTACCCACAGAGGAGCAAAACCCCAAGGAACGGCCAGATCCAAAAATAGTTAAACATCTATTGTCATCCCCATGGTATACTCACATTGTCTTCGTGTTGCAGCACCTACAAGCCCCACAAGGTATGGGAAGAAAAAGGGATAGATTCCTCAAGCAAAAAGAAATGAGATTTTGCATCTTAAATGGGAAGTTGTATTGGAAAGATCCAGGAGGATTCTTACTGAACCGTGCAGATGAACAAGAGGCTAAGAATCTCATTGACGAATTTCATGCAGGGGAATGTGGAGGTCATCATTACTAGAAGGCCACTGTGAATAATATCATGAGGGTAGGATTTTATTGGCCCACTATATTTTTCGATACTCATAAGAAGGTTGATTCCTAAGATAAATGTAAGATCTTTGAAGGAAGGAGGAAGCTTCTGCCATTTCCTCCAAATCCCATACATGTTAAAGCCCCCTTATAGCAATGGGGACTGGATTTCATTGGAGAGATAAACCCATATTCCTTAGGAAAACACGAGTGAATCCTCATTGCCACAGATTACTTCACTATATGGATTGAGGCCATCCCAACTAAACAAGCCACTGAGACAGTGATTATGCATTTTTTGGAGGAGCACATCTTGTCAAGGTTTGGGTTCCCTAGAAAGTTGATCACTGAAAATGCTACTACATTTAAGTAAAAAAAGATGGTCAAATTTTGTTTCAAATACCATATACAGCTGGGGAATTCCAAAGCATATTACCCATAGGGAAATGGGTTGGAAGTATCTTCAAAAAAAAGTATTATGAGGATCATCAAAAATATGTTCCAAAAAAATAAGAAAGCTTGACACACAAAGCTAACCCATGCTTTGTGGGCTCACAGAATCAGTGTGAATAAATCTATTGGCACCTCGCCATTTCATCTGGTCTATGGCTTTGAGGTAATATTTCTTAGTTCCCTAAGCTTTCCAGTGATGATATTGTTACAAGAATAAGATGCTGAAACCCACCCAACCTAGAGAAGGATGTATCAGCTGGATGAACTACAACAACAAAGAGAGAAATTTTTTGATAGAACTCAGAAATTTTAGGACAAGATGAAAAATATATTTGAAAAAAGGATAAAACATGATGATTTCTAGACGGGGGATGTGGTTTTATAATGGGGTGCACCCCATGAAGAGAAGGGGAAGGACGAAAAATTTGATCACCTATGGAAGGGGCCTTACAAAATTGTAGCTTTCAGAGCAAATAATGCCTACATATTGGAAGAGATGGAGGGTGGTTTGGTATCATGAACTCCTGTCAATGGGAGGCTCCTCAAATATTACTTCCTTTGAATCAGGCTCTACCTTCCATATCATTGTATATAGCATGTAGCTTGATATTTGCATGTGTGGATAGCCCTATGGTGGACTTGAGGCTTGAGGTAAAGGTAGTAAGGTCCACAGGAAGGGCTGTCATTTCTTTTCAAATTTGAAGTTACAGGAACCAAGGTGAAATTTTGAGGCGATAGGTTTTGGTATAAGAAAAGTTGTGAAATGAGTTGGGATCTTCCAAGTGCCATAGGGACCAATGAATCGGGCACTTAATCTATGGGGTTCTTTTCTACCTCACAGGGAGGATAGCATCCCCAAATTGGAGTCATTGTTAGCACCTGTGCTAAAGTTTTGAGGACATTTGTCTTGAGTTTCGCCAATGGAACATGCATGGAGAATTGAAATACCCAACTCAGCAGAATTGGGTAGAGGTCACAAGTTTCGACGGATTAGATCACCCATGTTTTTCAATCTACGGTCGGGGTTGATTCTGCTGGTTCAACTTGCTTGCGACGATCAAGTTTGGGAAATAGCAAAATTCAGTATGAGGCACAAGTTTCGACGACCCAGATCAAGACATGATCTAGATCCATGACCGATATCCATTCTTCTTCTACAACGTGCATGGAGAAATGAAATCTCCAACTCCATGGAATTGGGTAGAGACCGCAAGTTCTGACGACCTAGATCAAGACTTGATCTAGATCCATGACCAATATCCATTTTGGTTGCTACAACATGCATGGAGGTAAATTTTGAAATCATCGAAATTTGGTACAATGCATAGGTTTCAATGACCCAAATTACCCTTGGTATCATATCTACGGAGGAGATGGATTCCGCTGAGACAACTTGTACATAGAAGACAATGTCTCAGATCATCGAAATTCAGTAGGATATATAGGTTTCGATGTCTAGGATCAACTCTCAATTTATATCTACGATGACAATGGATTCCGCTGATGCAAGGTGCATGACAGATAGGAATGGTCAAACTCAATGATATGTGGTGGGAGATGCACGATTCAACGACCTGATGGAGGTAATATCAATGATGGGGATTCATTTCGCTGAACAAAGCTCCAGGGAAAATAAAGGGACGGTATAACAAAGGGAATTTTTTTGATGATTAGATCAACAGTTCTAGATGAATGGGGGGAAAATGGATGGATGGGATGTTGTTTCCACTAGAAAAGGTGTGAGAGGGATAGAAGAGTGGGATAATATAAAATATACATGCACATGAATCTAGGTCATTTGTATTTTAACTCTGCATTGGAAAGCGAGAGAAAGACTATGCAAAAAGCGTCTAGCTAGGACAAGCCCCATCAAACTACTTCTCACAGGACCAGGTAGGCCATGTTTTTCCATTACACAACGTATATAAGATGGATGTGGTAGAAGGGTTAGCTGATCAAAACTTGGAATGCCAGAAAATCAAGAACTCTTTGAAGACAAAGATTCTAATATTTTTGACACCAAACTACTGAGTGGACCCATAGAAACTGTAAAGAACAAACTGAAGCTACTTAGGGACCAAGGAACTGATATGCATGGAATCTATAGGTCATTTTTCCACCTTTAGTCCACTGACCAAACCCTGAATTTCCCTGAGTTCATCGACTGGTGTGCTTCTAATTACTCTACTTTTGAGAAGGTAATCATGGACGCCTCTAGGCCTAAAATCATTTTCTTGGTCATCCCCCTTGTCATTAGGAACACATTCTCCATTCTTGAAGAGTTCAGTTAGAAATATAAAGAATACAGTGAAGAAAGCATTGTCCAGTGATTTAGAGGGTTAGTTGTGGAAAATAAAGAGTCATTCTTTAAATCCTGTTTCAAACTCGACACCCAACTAAAAACTTACCCTTACCCTATAGATGGTGGTGAATTGAATGAGGAAACATAGTGTGTCACAAACCTCCTGAGTCAATTTTTAGGGATGGATACTGAAAAATACATCAAAGAGTCCATGATGATTTTGTTGTTTACCCTGAGCACCTTCCCAGTCGACTTAGAGGACCCCATCCAGTCAGTCCAAGTTTCTTGTCTCAAGTTTGATGAGTTTCTAGATGAGAATGTCCACTCTTAGCTAGTGGATTTCCCTAATACAATAACCTTTAGATTTCAGTTCTACTTGGTGAGAATGTTTTTGTATTTCAACGAAGAGAGCCTTCAACTTCCAAAAATGATGATCACAGAGGAAATGAACAGTGATTACACCAAATTCATGAACTTTTTGATGACATAAGTGTATGGTGACTTCTTCTAGAAGAAGCTACCCATGGTGTTATTTAAGATGAAGGAAACCTTGCAATCCTCCCATGACAAGAGGATCAGAGATTGGTTCTTGTCAAAACAAAGTATAGTAATCAGGCTATACATATTTGTTCATGAACCTTACAGGATTCCTTCCTTCTTGACTCTCAGGGTGTTTGCATTAGCACTAATCAAATAGGAGCTGATAGTTGAAAATGAACACTTCCTGAGTTTCAGGAAGTCTTCAGAGATTAAATTTCCTTGCGCCATAGGACCATTTTCATAAAAAACAAGGCTTCTCTCCCACTGGTATAGAGTCTACTTAGAGAGTTTGGGTTCCCTACTAAGGCTCCGATCAATTACGATCCCCATCACATCATATCAAACAGAAGGCAAGCCAACAAAAACAAGCCCTTTGAGCACCATGAGGTGGCAGGCCTGCTTGAGGCTGCAAATTGGTTAGATTACCCCTAGAAGAAGAAGAAAGATGATGGTATGGAAGAGTACCCTAATTCCTCAATTCAAGGAAACAAATCACCTCCACCTATCACTTCAATCCTGGGCACAATAGCAGAGAAGATCACACCTTTGGCCAGTGTCTCTAAACATTCCAACAAGAGGGAATTTTATAATGTCATGGACACAGAGGAGGAGGAAACGTCGAGCACACCTAAGAAGCAGAAGTTGGATGGGGAAGAGTAGCTGGTGGTAAAGGTAAGATAAAACAGGTAAAGGTCAAAGGCCCTACCTTTGAGGTTCAAGAATATGAATTTTCCCAGACACATGAAGGATCAACAAACATATATAGGTCCAAGACCGATCTATTGGAAAAATACAAAGAAAACAAAGACATCGCCATGAAGGAATCTCTCCAGTTGTCTGCAGAGGTAAGGAAAGCTTGTGGGTAGGAGGTATTTCTGGTTTCTGTCAGAGATCACAAGAATAATACATTGAATTTGGATATAGCTTCTAGAAACAGAGTATCTGAGATGAGGATAAATCTGGATGATATCCCTGTACCAGATATGATCCACCTCCATAAGTAGACAGGGGACATCATCCATACTTATTTGTTGAAGTAAACTCTCAAAATATCCAAGCTACAGACTAGCAAGAGTAGAGTTGAAAATCAACTAAGACAAGAGAAGGTAGAGAACAGGTCCCACCAAGCTCAGATAAAGAAACTTCAGACAGACTTATTATTAATTGAAAACCAGGCTAATAAAGGGATTGGAACACAAAATCTATTAAATAAAAAAGAAAATACCATTCAACTACTAAAGAAAAAGCTGAAGATTCCAGCTACTTAGTTGATTTGAGCTTTAGAGCTATCAGAGTTAGAAAAGGAGAAGGAGATATTGAATGGTAAGATTACAGACTTCTAGACCCAACTAATAAAATTTATAGAGAAAAAGAAACAATGGAAGAAGTATATGACCCTCATAGTGGAGAGTGAGAAGGCCCTCAAGGCCAAATCGGATNTTATAGGAAAAGGATAGGGAATTACAAGATAACGAAAAGGAATCCCCCCCCCCCCTATCATTGAACCTAATGAGTTATCCATTGTCCAAGCCTTGGCACAAGTAAGTCTGAAGGAGTTGGAATTGACAAGGTTGAAGCATCATAACAAGAACCTGGAGGGCTTGGAATTGGAAAGAGGCCATGAAAGGAAGAACTGGGAAGCAAAGTGTGCAGAATTACACGGTAAGAATGAGAAACTGGTATAGCAAGTCACAGGGAAATCAACAGTCCAGGGGGAAAAAAACATAACATGGGATGCCCTCATATCAAAATCCACCAAATTGAGACCCTACGTGGATTACATTCTGGACAAAGAAAGGGTTATACAAGCAACCAAACAAAGTGTTACAACAGTCAAAGAGAAGATAAATAAGAAACTTGTTGACTATGCTAAAAATGCTATAGAGTTTCTAAATGGGATGACAGAAGAGGAGATCAGAAAGGCTGTCATAAGGGACATTATTTATGTCATCACCTTGGCTATGAAGGTGGTAAATTAGTACCATCATTTAGAAATTGTTGAGGCCAAGATTGATACCATGGAACATGAGATAAAAGTGTTTATTAAAATGTTTAACCCTTTGGTAAAAATGGGGCTACCATTCTTCTTGCAAGAAAAGGGTGGCATGTTGTCACATAAAGAATACCATGACTAGATGATTCGATGCAGGTTGGACCACTCCAAATTCGCAGATATGCAACTGTCTTTGTTAGGAAAAACATTTGTTGATAAGATGGAAGATGAGTTCGAGATAGTGTTCACTTTTAAGGCCAAGTGTGCATAGTTGCCGAATTTTTCATATGGGGACTATGTGAAAATGTGGGTGTTGTTGAAGGAGATGTCCACTTTGGAATTACCTACCATAGATCAGTGGAAAGCGGTTGAGAAGTTTGGGAGGACCAAGTATGTTATGCTTTCCTAAGGATGATAGACATTAGGGGGCAATTGGTAAAGACAAGATTTACAACAAGGATGGGTTACTCCACCCCTGCGGTAAAGGAACAAGCCGAGCTAAGTAAGTATAAAACTGTTGAAGGTGCTCTGAATCATCATTTTCAGTCAAGCGATCTTGCATCCCACACACCACATTGTTTTTTTAATCAAGCATGTACATTATTCCATATTTCCTGATTTATCTTTGAATAGTGGAGATTGTGCTACCTCAAAGTTGCTAGGATTTGTAATGATGATTTGGAATTGATTCCCGATTTTTGTAACTGAATTTGGCTCGGTTTTGAGGTTGGTCTTAGAATCCCATAACACTATAAATGTAACCTCTACAAATGAGTAAGGGTTTGACATTCATTTTGAAGCCTTATGTTCTTGGATTGTATCCCTGTAAGCTTTCTTGGAAGTATTAATGAGAAATTTCTCCTGAGATTCTAAGATTCATCATAATGTTCCATGTTCAGTTTATGTTTCCTGTTTGCATCATTTTCATATGTGTAAGATTCTGCTAATTCTTTCTAGTTGTATGTGAGGAATTCGTTTTATTAAGAGCTCCTTTCATCAGAAATGGCATTCGTAATCTGTTTATAATGATTGTTGTGGAATTCATCCTTTGTTAGATGCTCCATTTCGATCATTATCCTTATTGTTGTTTCTGGTAAAGGTGTTTTCAAGAGAATAATCCATAGATAGGCGCCTCTTGCTTTACTAGGATTTTTCTCCTTTCCCCTACCACCACTTGAAGATAGGTGACTGAATATAACATCCACTTTGTCTCAGATTACAAAAGAAAAATGATTGTTCATTATTTATAGCAATACCCTTGAATGATTCAGGCTATGACTCCATTACCCAATGGTATTTAACATTCACATGTCTTACAATCTTCAAATTACAAATATTCTATTCTCACCAGATATCTAGGCTTCCGAATGCTTGCTTTAAAGCTATATGTGTATGTGAATGAGCATTGTGACATAGAAAGATCCCTCTTTGACTGTATAGGATAGAATATAGTCTAAAGATTGGTTTGAAATTGTTACCCCAATGATATCCTACCACACCCATAGGAAAATCATTGGGTGATAACAAAACCTATTTTCCAATAAGTGGGGAGTGAGTGAACTCCTAAATTTTTGTTTGGGTGAAAAAGGAAGGCACCCAAATAGTTAACCAAGTGATTGGAGAGATGGCTGGGTATTGTGTCAAAGCATTGAATAAATATTCCAAAACAACACAGTGGAATGGATGACATGACATTATGGTATTTAGGAATCAATGCAAGGAACCATTGAGTAAATGTACATTAAAATATTATGTAAATATTGTGATTGTGTATGGGTGCATCCATGGAGGTGGATTATAATTTTTGGCAAGGAAATTTTGGAAAAAAACAAAAAAACGCATCCTCGATCGAGATCTCAATAGCTTGATTGAGGGTTAAATAAAATCTCGATCGATTGTCTGACCTCAATCGAGCTCCAAAACTCGATCGAGGTTCCTTTTAAAAAAAAATTATAAAAAGGCCACGGGCTGCCGCGACCAATTTTCATTTTCTCTACATAGTAACACCTCGATCAAACAACCAGAGAGAGACCTCGACTGAGCTGCAGCGACCTCGACTGAGCTACTGTGCAAGCCATGCCCAACCTTTCCATTCACCACGATGTCGGAGCAGAGAGGTAACTAACACCCAAACCTTGTTTTCTGAAATTTAAATGAAATTTTACTTTTTTTTTTAGTTTTAAAATGTTAGGTTGAAATTGAAAAAAATCATTCTTATAGATGTTTTTAGGTTTTTTTTGTGTAATATGTTTGAAATGTGTGCTGGCAAGCAGAAATGTTGCCAGATTTTTATAAAATCATAATTGAAATTTGTTATTTATTTAAAATTAATTTTTTTTGTTTTATATATATTTTGTCAATCGGTAGCGTTTATGCTGTCGGTTTAATTTTTAAATGTGTGCCCGGGAAGTAGAAATGCTGCTCAAATTTTTTCAATCCTCTGAGAATACACGGATGATTGAAAAAATTCAAATTTGTTAGATTTAAAATTTAAATTTATAGTTTGTAAAAATATTTCTATCAACCAGCAGCGTTTATGCTGCGGGTTTAATTTTGAAATGTGTGTCAAGCAAATAAAAATTTTGCCCAATTTTTTTCAATCCTCTGAGAATACACGGAGGATTGATAAAAATCCAAACCCTATACGCGAGACAATCATGAACCTTAAACCTACAGAGGCATTTATCTAAACAACCCATATATTTCACTTTAAATATTTTGATATATATTCAAATTTATATATATATATATCAACTATTTAATTAAAATAAATTAAAATTACAATTAAGATATTATATTAATTCATATTTATATTTCTTATAATTTTTTTTGCATAATAATATATGATATGTATATTTTGGCTTAGTTGACATATTTTGATTTTAGTTTATTGAAAAGTGTATTTATGTATTTTTTTTAAGCTCAAACATATTATGGAAATGTGGATTTGTTTTAGGGAAAAAAATATTAATAAATAAATGTGTAAATTTGAAAAAAAAATCAAATTAAAAAATAAATAGAAATTTATGATTTAAATTTTTGTAAAGAATATCAAATTAAAAAATTAATAAAATCCATAATTTAAGATAGAATTCTATTTTTGATATTTTTTAGAATTAATATATAGATTTATATTCAACATTTTGAAAATTATAAATTTATAATATTTTAAGATAATAGTAAAATATATAAATTTATACATTAAATTATGGAAAATTGGAATTGTAATTTAATTTTTTAAAAATTGATGAAATAATTTATTAAATACATAAGTTGTGACTTTAAATCATAAATTTTTTGAAATTATATTTATTTAAAAAGTTGAAATGAAATAATTAACCTACTATATTAGCTAGAGTATAAGTTTGCATTTGTAAAGATAAAATTAATGGTATAATTATAATTTTACAAACTAATTTTAAAATATAATTATATTTTTTAAAATGTATATAAATTAATTTACATAATTATATTTTTAAAAATTAGTTTAAAATTATAATTTTTTTAAATGTTTATGAAAGAGTTAATGAAATATATAAATTTAAATTTTAAATTTTAGAAAATTGAATTAATATTTTAAAGATTTTTCAAAAAAAAAATGAAAGTATTAATAAAATATATAAGTTTTGATTTGACCTTATAGAGAAGTGGAATTATATCTTTTTGTTTTAAGGAAACTCAAATCTAAGTATTGTGGCTTTTCTTGTTTTTCAACAATAAAAAATAAATAAAACATGAAACTTGTTATTCAAGTGTGAATCAAAGTTACTTAGGACAATATCATAGAATCTCTAGCCCCTTATAACAAACATATATTCCACCAACAACAATCCAGAAGCAACCAACATTCCCTATGTAGGCAAAAACAAGACTAAACCACATGGCATGACTGACTTGTACCTAGTGGAGAAAAAAAATCGAGATAGGTAGACATGTTGAACATATTGTTGTATCTTTTCAGAATATCCTTGATGAAATGGTTGATTTGTACCTAGTAGAAAAAAATGATATCGACATAAATTACGTGTATAGGTAAAGTTAAAAAAAAATGAAATGAAAAGTTAGAGATTGTTACTTGATTGGGACAAAAAGTTAGAGCTTCGAACTAAGTGAAAACCATGAGTCCCAAGAACACTTTTGCATTCACACACATGACATGAATGATCAAGCTCAACTATCTGTGAAAAAAACCTTTGCATGTGTCATTTCCTTATTGATTGTTATCGCACTCATGATCATTCTCCCATTATTAATGTGCACCATGTGATGATATTTTAATCATCTCAAATATACATATTTACTATTGACATATTTATCATTTATCTTATATTGTATGCTGACTACATTTATAATGCCTTATTTCATGTAGATGCATCTCTATAGCGGGGTTCTTCGGTTCACCGAAGGTAGATCACTGGCGGATCTGGGGTCATTCCTCACCCCAAATGTGGACAGAGGACTCGTAAGTATATAATTGCGCATGATGTACACTTTGTTGTTAGTTAATCATAAAATTAAATTGTTTCACATGTGTATATTTAATCATCAACTTATATGTCTCTATTTTCATAGGTTCTCCTAGGATTTTTACGCCGACACACGCTCCTGCTAGGGAGATGAGCGGTACCCACTTTGGCAGCCGCTCTATGCATGTGAGCGGCGAGGAGGATACTATTGGTGTTGGTGGGGAGGTTCCCCATGACATAGGTATAATAAATGCATATATATTTTTCTTTCAGTTATTAGTACCTTTAATATATATTGATTTCAAATTCACCTATAGTTGATGTATGTATTTTGACTGACATTTATGTTTTCATCTAATTTTCAGGTGTTGCACAACAGGGCCCCGATCCTCCCAAGGAAGCACCATGGAAGGATGAGATCACATGTATCATGCTACAATACATTACCAGTCAGTGTGACTATTTGTGGATTAACATCCGCTCTATTTCATACCACTCTCCCACATCATGTTCAATGTGGATGATGTTAGAGGCAGTAGACAATCTAGTAAAGGTCTATAGGTCCATTAGACCATTGAGTTCTCTTTGGGCCACTACATGTCAGAGAATAAGGGTCACAATGATGGGTCCTGATAACTAGGCCACAGTGAGATATGCAATAGCTGGCCATGATGTGAAGGGAACATTATTTGATATCCCTTCTCACCGCGCCATCAGTCAACCACTGAGACTCAAGGAATTTAAGCTAGATTCTGCAGCGCCTTATGTATATGACAGGTTTATTGGAGTGTAGGGCATGTTTCCCCACCATGACCAGGTCTCACTATACTTTGAAAAACATATATATGTAGATTTTGTCCTTGACATACAACCATATTACACCAACACACCCTCGATCTTCTATGGTGTTGGTGGAGGACGTATTCATGCATGTCTTGGGGCTAGGAGAGACCCTAGAGCTCAGCCAAAGCCATAGCCTTTGGTAGGTTACCCAAGCAGGACTGTGCTTAGGCCAGGTGATGTAGGTGAGTCATCTCAGCTAGCGATTGCAAGGAGGAGTGCATTAGCAGAGGCGACACACATGACAATTCATGGTACCATGATGGTTGTGAAGGAAGAGAGACGTAGATCACCCAATGCACCTACAAAGACTGAGTTATAGTGGGTGGTTTATGATGTTCTCAACATTCTTGATCACGACACACTGCTGCAGTATGCTATCATGGCCAACGATGCATATTTTGGATTGCATCATAGATGTAGGCCTTGACCGATGGGATAGGTATATATTTATTGTCATCACTTGATTGTCGTTATTTGATTATCATGATTGTATTGTGTCCTAAAATCAATCATTTTTTTAACTAATAATTTTCTTTGTGTTATATCTCCATGCAGGAGCTCAGTTTCATGGAGGTCCTTTTTGATAGTGATGCATTTGTTCAAGGTCCTGCTACAGTTTTGTCTGCTCACGTCGATGAGGTATGTGTTAACTATCATCCTAAATTTGAATTTCTAAATGAGTCAATTATTGAACACGTAATATTTTGGTTTGTTCTAACTTTCGTCATTTATCTTATTCATATTGTACAGGATAGAGGCAAGGGCATTGCACAGGATTCTACACAGCCCTGATCGAGTCCTACTCATGGCACGCCAATCGATGAGGTGCTAGTTATTTATGTTTGAATTATTTGGATATTTATGTTCATATTATAATTTACATGTTCAAATTGTTCACCTCAAGTTCGAATTGTAATTCATTAATATAAATATTTTCATGTCATGGAAACAGACGCAGACACATGCAGCTGCAGATGAGGGCGTTGAAGCCATGGTGATGTTTA
>LPNX011131209.1:268599-323599 GCA_001517045.1 Pseudotsuga menziesii | reverse complement strand
CTACTTCCATCTTCCATCTCTTTGGTTCACCCCTCTTCACCTTGATTTCAATGAGATGTATCTGAGTTGCCACCACCAAATGATTGTACTGACAAGATATATATTCAGGCATGAAATATCTATAAATAATATAGTCACCTTGTCTTCTCACTTTTTCAAAAAAGTGGCCCATCACAACTAGGTCACCAACTTGGTACGTGATCAACTCTTCGTCGACACAGGGCCGCACCAACCTACTTTTGATTTGTGTACACCGCATCAAAAAGTATGCCATATGCTCGGAATTTCCTAGTGGTGCAATTACAACAAATACATCAATATTTTAAAATATTAAACAATAAAAATATATATATGCATGTGTATAAGACTAGAGGTTTAAACATTCAATCAATTATCATGTACCTTGCTTAACCAAATTAGAAACTCGATCATGATCTAGTGAAACCACTGCCTCATCAGTGTGCATCTCTTGCCACGTCGGAATTGGATGTGGCCCCTTTGGATTAAGAGGGACATATTTCCATTGTTTGACATATGCATTGTTCACGCAATGATAAACCCCTAGTCCATTGGAGTCAATGCAGAACTCACAGAAAAATGTATACTTCCTTGTTTCAATGGAAAATATGTCACCCATGCCTTTACTACGAATTGAATGTAGTTCTCTTGTACCAGGTATGGTCTCACAATACCATGGCATGGATATATTCACATCACCAAGGCAAACATCCCAAAAAAACCTACATCGAATAAAAAACATCACATTATATATAATACAAACACATTTATTAAATTCCAATTAAGTTGTTTTTTCCTACCTACACACCAGTCTTGTTCATGACCTTGGTGACCCAAATTTTGTGTGCACCGATCAACTACTTCTGCTGAGCACTTGAGTCGAGATGCACTATGACTCAGTTGGTACCTTCGAAGCACTTGTTTCATGCATGCCCCTGCGCCATCATGTTCACCCTTTTTGTGCCCTATTTCAAAAAAGCTCCAGGTGTGTCGAATTCCTATCTCTTTGTGAAGGAAACTCAACTAATAAAAGGAGCACGTTGATTTGAAATGCCTTGCACACCCATCTGACCAAATCCAATTTTCTGTAAATGACACCCCATTCTTTTTTAATGAATCATAAACCAACCAAAAGCAGTGTTGAACAAACAACGTGTCATGCTCACGATCATCACTGACATAAAAATGGTATTCCTTGATCACATAATGTGACTGAGGAGTGCTATCCCTACCATCAATGCTTGCCTGAGAATGTCTATTCAATACATGTACAAAGATAGACACCTGGTTGGAGTGATAATACTCACTTTGTATCTCTCTCTTATGAGAAAATCTGTATTTCTCAGCAAAGTCTACCACTAATAGGATTGTTCCTGACTCAAAAATCTCATGAGAAGGATTAAATTCTAAAGCTTTCCACCTAGACCTGTGGGAGTGTTTAATGTATTTGTAAATATGACTTTGAAACTTGTCCATGAAGTCTGAAATAGGAATATCATCCTTGAGCTAGTCGATCCAATTAGATGGAACATGTAAATAAGATGATGGATTCATGGAGACATACTCATATCTCTTCCACTTAACTATGATATATGACAATCCAAGGTATGTTGGATCGATAGGAAAATTCCTCTGGAACAATGGAAAATCACCACATTCATGACATATTCTCCCACCTATGCACCTTTTAATGAAAAACACATTTTCAGGATTCTTATTGCATAGTATCATAGAAATAAAATCCTACACTGTGTGAGGAGCTGGTTCACCATCCCAATGTTTTTTGCAAAAATACACAAATGTGTCATAGTATAATTGGAATTCAACGTGGTATCGACAACAACAAGTGTCCTGAATCGTATTCGGCCTAATATACCATGGTTTCAACTTACTAAACATGGTAAATGAGATCTGGACACTAGGATTTGATTCTTTGAATTCCTCAAACAAAGAACTCCTGTCATCTCCATAACATGCTTGTAATGCTCCTTATAAAAGGCTCTTCCAAAACGTTGTCGCAGGACATGTTTTCGATCTGGTATAGCACGAGAATGGTCGTCCCAATACTCTATCACCTTCTTTCTAACGCCCTCTTCCATCCTTTCTTTATATGATTTTCTACATATAAGAGCCCAACAAGAAGCTTCATCGTTTTCATCTATCTTTACCTTGAAGTTAGTGTATTTGTGCAGTTTTTTTCTTGAAACGTGGAGCAGCTTTGACATTGTTGCGACCATTTGATTTATTGAGGTGCTTTGTGCCATAATAGAAGTTTTAATTTCCCTACGAGTAGCCATGATATCAGTTTTTCTTGACTTTCCAAATGCAGATAGTGCAGTTGTTACATTTTTTGTTACATTCTCACATGCATTTTATTTTTAACATCCTAAACCCCAACAACTTTGTGGCACGTTTCATTTTTTTGTGTTTTATCAATCCATGTAGGATTTTAGCTTGCGTAATCATGATTGTTGTTCAAAGTATAGCTTGATTATGTTATTAACATGCTCTTTGATTGTCTGATCAAGGGTTAGATTCCCAAACCCTTCTTGAGTGGCATCATCCAACACTATTAAACAATTAGTAGCCATTCCAACGTCATTGAAGCTCCCAATTACTCTTGAGAAATAAGAGGGTGCACAATCCTGTGATGGTTGGCCAAGATCTAACAATAAATAAATACAAACTCAAAAATAAATACAAGCTCAAGAATAAATATAAATAAATGCAATCTCAATAATAACATTTTATTTTACTTATCATATTGTCATTGTTAGTTAACAAATTAGCAAATAAATTATACAAACTTGAATAACATTTTATTTTAAGTTTATCATATTGTCATTGTTTGTCAACAAATTAACAAATAAATACAAGTAATGATGGTTGTAGTAGTAACTGGAGATGAATATGGACCTCGGTTTAAATCGGCTTCCTAATGGTTAAAAGGTAGTCACTCGACCATCAAGGCTATCTCAATCTTGAGTATTGGGGCAATACCCCTCACTTCATGGCACAGGTAAAACTGTTAACGGCTTGGCCACAAACGACAACTCTTTGGTTTTCCTCACAGGTGGGAATCTAGTCAATCCGATAGGGGCCATTGGCATTTTTGCTTAAAAGGTCCTCTCAATGGCCAGCTACTTCGGGGTTCCTATGGTAATCTTCATAATGAGTTTTAGGGCAAAGCCCAAGTACTTCCCACAGTTGTTGCGAATGAGACTTACGTCCCAAACCGTATGTTATTGTGATTGTAATTGTAATGTGATTGTAATGTGATTGTAATTGTAATTGTTGATTTTCTTTGAGATCATCATTGTCCTCAATGCTTAAAGCCATATGATTCCTAGTCATCTGTACATGATTGTAATGTAATGTAATTGTAAAATTGTAATGTAATTGTAAGTGTAATGTGATTGTAATTGTAATTGTAATTCTAATGTAATTATCATCATTATCATAATGTAATGTAAATTTGTAATTTGAACACTATGAAAATGTTCATATACATGAATATGAAATTAAAATCATATTAAAATCAATGAAAGAAGAGATAAGGCTACAGAAAAGATGAAGAAAATAAGTGCAATGTTAAGCTCAGAGAAGATGCAAGTCAATTGATGATGGTGCAATCAACTCCCATTGAGAACAATATTTGTAATTTTTAACATTAAAATTATATATATGTGAGTCTATATTATCAAATTATAATTCATTTACATGTGAAGCTATATCATCAAATTGTTAGGATATTTAGACACTTAGGAGTTAGTTAAGATCAAATTTTGTAATATATCCGTTAGGTAAAGTGTGTTTCTTTAGTAAGCATTAGTATGCATTTGTAAATATTTAATCCAACGGTCATGATATGTTCTATACATAGAGTGATCCAATGGTTCAACTTCTCTTAGATCATACCTACCCTTGATATGTGGCTTAACACTTGATTGGTCCATGATCTCAACTTAAAGACAATGGAGGGTCCTTGGCTAGTTAATCAATTATGAGAATCTCATTTGTAACTTTCTTTCTTCTACATAATAAATTGCTCAAAGTAGCTATTTGGCTGGGGTTGTGGAATGTTTCCCTCTCGAGGGTTTTAAACACGTCAAAAAATCGGTTTGTTGATCTGTGATCTATTTGTGTGAGTGGCTGCTATAGGTGTTCGATCTTTTTGGAGTACCCATGTGTACCTGAACATGGTATCAGAGCGTTTATGAAGAGCCGCTTCTGTTTATGATCTAAATCTTGAACTGTTGTTGCCAAAAATTTGAAAAGGTTTCTAATTCTGGAACTTTTGTGCATTTGTGACCTATGGGAGGTGTTCCATTCTGTCCAGAGCACTGTTTCCATTGGGTTATAGTCTTTGTTTCATCGAAAATCATTTATGTTTGCTCTAGAAACACCTGTTTCGGCAAATCTGAAGGTATACTGTTATAGTTACATTTTTTTATTATTTTTGTTTATTTTTTTTAAATATCTCATATTGTATCAGTTCTACTATTAGATTTTTTTTCCTCTGATTGTTGCATTTCCTATCTGCATATGCTCTTTGTCATGCACCTTGCGTGATCAGGGCGAATAAAAAACAGAAAGGGAAAGGGTTTTTTCTCGGCTACGTATGCTCTTTGCCGTGCACCTTGTTTGATCGCGGTGAATAAAAAACAGAGAGAAAACATATACTTTTCGGGAAGCTAACAAGATATACCCCAAAAATCATGGGATTTTTTTTTCTTCGGTTTGTGGTGTGATTTGCAAGAAAAAGAAGCAAGCACGAAGATCGAGAGAGAAGAGTAAAAAAAAAATCCCTCTTCCTCATTCCCTTCTTTTATGTACCTTTTAAACTTAGATCACTTGGTTCAAAGTTGCTTTTTTCCTTAGTAGGTCTTGACTTCAAGTCTTATTAAGTTATTTTTTTAATAGTGCATGCAATTTCTACTTTTAAGTTACATTATTGTAAAAGTGCATATCACTTAAATTAAAAATAAAATAAAATAAAAGTGAGTCACTTACGTCTTTTAGTTTATTGCCGCACTATTTAACGTAACATTATTGTAAAAGTGAAAATCACTTATTTTACAAAAGTGATTTACTTAAAGCAACTTTCTTGTAAATTACCTGATTTTTTGAGCTCTTTGCATCCAAACAGTTGGTTTCTGTTTTTTCATCCATTATTTTATAATATAGCTGCCCCTTGTGATATTCTACTTATCAGTTCTAACTATTTTTCATGGAAATCTCGTATGGAGGATGTTCTACGAAGTGTGGGACTTTTCAGAATTACCTCAGGGATAGAAACAAAACCCACTGATGAGGATAAGAAAATAAAATGGGAAAGTAGATGTGATGAAGCTCATGGATTGATTGGGATGTCAATCTCTATTGATTTGTGATTCCATATATCTGGAATTGGTGAACCTAATAAAGCTTGGGAAAAGTTGGAATCTGTGTTTGGTAAGCACAATGAAATTCGAGGTCATCATTTTGAGAATGAGTTGATTTCTTTAAATCCAAGTGATTTTTCATGCATTCAAGATTATTTTTTCGAAGTACAAAACTCTTAGACTCTTATGTGAATAATTGAAGATTAAGAGAGAATACAAACAATGCATTTATCATATTGTTTCCAAAATTGGACCTGCGTATTCTATTTTTGTATCTACATTTTACTCCTTGAAAGAATCCTTGATTGCATCTAGCTATGAAGAGCCTAGTCTTGAATCCTTTTATGATTCCTTAATTAGAGAGCGAGATAAGTTCATTTATCTTGGAATAATTAACAATGCAGATACATCTGGGAAAGCCTTATTGTCACAACAAAAAGAAAAGTCCAAGCCTCCTAAGAAACAAAATTTTCAGAATAGTAAGTCAAACAAGGGTCCCAAACCCGCTCGATCAACTCCTCCTTTAAAAAATGACAAAGGATCCAATCCAAAAGGAAAGAAGACTTAGAGTCATTGCAATTATTGTGGGAAAGATAATCATGATAAATATAAGTGTTTCAAGAAGATGGCAGCCTTGGAAGCAGCAATGAAGAAGCACCACATCATCCTATATTCATCTTCAGAATCTACTTTTCATGGATATGTACTTTGTGCTTCTGGTTATTCTTACACTGCATCTTCTTCTTCTACTCAAAATGAATGGCTCATTGATTCTGGAGCATCTTATGATATGGCTAAGGATCAAGCCATGTTTTCTACTATGCATTAATGTAACAGCAAACAAATATTTGTTGGTGATGATAGATCTCTAAGTGTTGTAGGATCTGAATAGTTTCAGTAGAAAATGGTCATTTTAGTAATGTACTATGTGTTCCAAGAATTTTCTGCAATTTGTTGTCAGTCTATCAAATCACTCATTCTAGTGAAGGTAAAACTGTAATTTTTACACCTCACCAAGTTGTAATCAAGGATTTTACAGATCCTAAACATGTCCTAGCTACCGAAATTGTTGATGATATTACTAGGTTGTACAAATTTAACAACTTTGGTTCATCACCTTTCCTTCAGTCTTTGTTGCTCATATTTATAACTTGAGCAAACTTTGGCATGAGCGATTTTGTCACTTAAATTATTGCTCATTGCAAGAACTATGTAAAGACAATATGGTGACAAGTCTTTCAATGGTATCTTGCAGGGATGGTGTTTGTTCCGGTTGTGTACTCGAAAAACATCATCGGGACAATTTTGACAAACATGCCTCTTGGCATGCCTCGATTCCCTTGGAGCTTGTGCATAGTGACTTCTATGGTCCTCTTCCATTTGCTTATTTTTCTGGTTTTAAATATTTCTTAACTTTCATTGATGATTACTCCAAAAGCACTTGGGTTTATTTCCTAAAACTTAAGAACGAGGTATTTAACATGTTCTTGGCTTACAAGGCCCTTGTTGAAAACAATCTGGTCATCAAATTATTAAGTTAAGATCTGACAATGGAGGAGAATATGTTAACAAAATTTCGCTACTTTCTGCACTGAACAAGGAATCCAACAACAACACACTGTTCCATTTACACCACAACAAATTGGTGTAGCTGAATGGAAGAACCACACTTTAAAAGAAATGGCTAATTATATGATCCAATCTAATGGGCTTAGTATTCAATTTTTGGTTGAAGCCATAGATTGTGCAAATTACATAGTTAATCACACCCCCACTAAATATTTACAAGGTATAACACCAGAAGAAGCATGGAGTAAAATTAAACCAGATGTAATTCACTTTCGTGTGTTTGGTAGTGAAGCATGGGCTCACATTCCTGATGAAAAACAGAAAGCATTGCAGCCTAAAAGTGAAAAGTTCATATTTGTTGGATATTCTAAAGATGTAAAAGGTTATAGACTTCTTCAACCACATTCAAATGATGTAATTATTATAAGAGATGTTATATTTGATGAAAATATCTTGGCCTGTAAGCCTAACTTGACGGCTGTGCCATCTTTGGCCATCGATCTTGATTTGATGATTGTGCCTTCTTCTACTTCTAGCTTCCTTGAAAAATTTCCAACTCCAGTTTTTGATGATGACAGTGGGGATGAAAATACACCTCTGCCTGCTCATATTCCTCCAGTTGCACTAGCACCATTGCTTCCTCGATGGGTCAATTCAACATGTGAAGCAGCTGGTGATCTTGCCGGTGATCCTAGAGATCAACATCGAACACGTTCTCAGTTTCAGCGAGCCTCTTCTCTATTGGCTCAAGTTTCCAAGAATCATGATCCAGAAACTTTTGCAGAAGCTTTAGGAAATCCATATTGGGATGCAGTTATGGATAAAGAATATCGTTCCTTAATGGCAAACGATACTTGGGATCTTGTACCTCTTCCAAAAGGAAAACAACTTGTCAGATGTAAATGGGTCTATAGAACTAATTATGCATCAGATGGAAGTGTTGAAAGACTTAAGGAAAGGTTAGTTGCCAAAGGTTTTTCACAAGTTGAAGGGATTGGCTACAATGAAACCTTTTCCCCATCTGCCTTGTTCTTTTCCTTACAGCGTTACATAACAGGGAAGTCCATCAAATGGATGTCAAGTCTACATTATTACATGGTGATTTACAGGAGGAAATTTACATGGAACAACCTCCTTGATATGTTCAGAATAACTCTATCCTTGTCTGTCACCTTAAGAAATCCTTATATGGCCTTAAGAATCTCCTAGAGCTTGGTATGCCAAAATTGATAGCTTTCTCCTTGAAATTGTTTTATCTAGATGCCATTCTGACCCCAATTTCTATACCAAGAAATTAGGAAACCATCTCATCATACTTGTTCTTTATGTTGATGATCTTATCCATACTGGTAGTGACCCTACGCTTTTAACCCATGTGAACTCAAGTCTTAAGCAAAATTTTGAAATGTTAGACTTAGGACATTTACATTATTTTCTTGGTCTCCAAGTCTTGCAAACCAAAAAAGAAATCATTCTTTCCCATTCTAAGTATGCTTGTGACCTTCTTCGTCGTTTCCACATGGAAGATTGTAAACTAGCCCCTTCTCCCTTTCAGTTTGGAGTCAAACTTTCTGCCACTTGTACTTCCCCTAAAGTAGATGCCACCTTGTATCATCAGCTTGTTGGTAGTCTCTTATACTTGAATCATTCTCGTCTTGACCTTTCTTTTGTTGTTGGTCGTGTTTCCTGTTACATGCAAAAACCTCATAGAAGTCACTAGAAAGTAGCAAAAAGAATACTTCGATATATTCGAGATACAATTCATTTTGTGATTCATTACAGTACAGGGGGGACACCTTTGTTGGTTGGTTTCACTGATTCAGATTGTGCCGACGATCCTGATGATCGAAAGTATACTGCAAGTTATGTTTTTAGTCTGGGATATGGACCTATCACTTGGGCTTGTAAGAAACAACAAGCTCTTTCTCTTTCTTCAGTAGAAGCAAAATATCAAGCCGTAGTTAATGCCAGTCAGGAAGCTTTATGGCTTTGACAAATCCTTTCAGAGTATGGATTCGAGAAACAACAACCTACTCCACTTTGGTGTGACAATCAAAGTGCCATCAAGCTCACCAAATATCCAGTTCTCCATCAACATAGCAAAAACATTGAGCTACATATGCACTTCATCAGAAATCTTGTTCATGATCGTGTTCTTGAAGTGCTCTTTTTCGCTACAGATGATCAAGTTTCCGACATCTTCACCAAGTCTCTTACAGAAGCAAAGTTTTCTAAAGTTCGATATATGTTAGGAGTTCAGGAATGTGTCATTAAGGGGGGATAGGATCTAATGCATCATTCCTTCTCCTAATAGTGTCACTTTTGTAAATCCTTCAATCTTATCCCAAGTTGTTCTTAAGGGGGGATGTTAGGATATTTAGACACTTGGGAGTTAGTTAAGATCAACTTGTGTAATATATCCATTAGGTAAAGTGTGTTTCTTTAGTATGCATTAGTATGCATTTGTAAATATTTAATTCGATGGTCACGATATGTTCTAGACATGTAGTTATTCGACGGTTCAACTTTTCTTAGATCATACCTACCCATGATCTGTGGCTTAACACTCGATTGGTCCATGATATCTATTTCAAGAGCATGGAGGGTGCTTGGCTAGTTGATCGATTATGAAAAGCTCATTTGTAACTTTCTTTCTTTTTCATAATAAATTGCTCCAAGTAGCTATTTGGCTAGGTCCATGGACTATTTCCCTCTCGAGGGTTTTAACCATGTCAAAACATCGGTGTGTTGATGTGTGATTTGTTTGTGTGAGTGGTTGCTCTAGGTGTTCTGTCTTTTGGGAGTACCCATGTACCCAAACACAAATTATAAAATTCATTTGTATACATGAGGTTATGTGAGGTTAATGGATATATACATATTCATTTAGAACTAGATATTATGCTAGAATATTATACACTATATAATTATATATATTCCTCAACCATTCTCTAACTTCATTGGACAACTAGAACTACTCATACTATAATACACTTACTTTGTATATATGTAATTTAGTGTAGTGGTTAAATATTTTTTCAATTCTTTCACAACACATACCATTATTTCACGTTAGTCCATTAAAAATTAAATAAAAAATAGAAAAAGATAATAGATTTAAATAAAATTATATATTCAGAATTTACAGACAGAGTTACATAAGTGTGTGAATTTTCATTAGCAGTGGACAAGCGTGGCATACGCAAAATCATGCACGAAATAGGAGAAGTGGTATAAAACATGTTTTTTGTCATAAGACAGTCCAAACCACTTGGTTTGGGAACTTGAACCTAAAACCAAAGAAACCAAGCCATCCACCACATAGGTTGGAAAAAAGGTGCCCACCAAAATTCCAAATTCAAATCATGCATTCGCGTAGTTTAAAACATAATGCGCACACACTAGAAGCGCGATCATGCTTTTGAGTGCGTACGTGTTAAACACGTGTGCGTGCTTAGGTTTAGTTGAAACTTTGCTTTGATTTTATTTTCAAGCATTTGCAATGGAATGATGATGATGACCATGATGATGATGAACAATGATGATGAGAAGGAGGAGGATGATGACAATGATGATGATGATGAGAATGATGATTATGATGAGGATGATGGTGATGAAAATGATGATGATGATGGAGATGACGATGATGATGAACAATGATGGTGATGATGATGATGATGATGATGCAGATGATGATCATGATGACTGTGGAAATGATGATGATGATGATAATGGTGATGATGATGATGATGAGCATGATGATGATGATAAACAATGATGATGATGATGACGATGATGACGATGATGATGATGACAATGACGATGATGATGATGATGATGATGATCACGAATACTATGACTTTGATTCCAATGATTATGATGATGATTACAATGATGAGGATGATAATGACTATGATGATGACTATGATGGTGATGATGATGACGATGACAATGATGATGATGAGGATGATGACTATGATGTTGAGGATGAGGATGATGATGAGGAGGAGGAGGAGGAGGAGGAGGATGACTATGATGAGGATGACTATGATGACTATGATGACGATGATTATGATAATGAGGATGATGATGACTATGATAATGACTATGATGGTGATGATAATGAAGATGATGATGATGACAATGGTGATGATAAGGATGATGACTATGATGATGATGAGGAGGAGGAGGATAAGGATGATGATGACGACAATGATGATGATGATGATGACAATGATGAACAATGATGATGATGATGATGATGATGATGTTGATGATGACATCAATGATGAGGAACAAAGATGATGATGACGATGATGATGAGGATGAGGTTGAGGATGAGAATGATGACTATGATGAGGATGAGGATGATGAGGATGATGATGTTGATGACGATGACGATGATGATGAACAATGATGGTGATGATTATGATGATGAGGATGATAAGGATGACGACGATGATGAGGAAAATGATGATGATAGGTTTAGTTGAAAATTTTCTTTGATTTTATTTTCAATGGAATGATGATGATGACCATGACGATGATGATAAGGATGTGGATGATGAAAATGATGATTATGAGGATGATGACTATGATGATGATGATGATTATGAATATTATGACGACGATGATGATGATGATGAAGACAACGATGATGATGAAAAATGATGGTGAAGATGATGATGATGATTATGATGATGATGATGACGATGACAATGACGATGATGATGATGACGATGATGACGACTATGACTATGATGATGATGATTATGATGATGAGAATGATGAGGATGATGATGACAATTGTGTTATTGACAATGGTGTTATTTACCATTTGTTATTGACCTTGGTCACCATTGTTGCTATTGTCGTGACCATGGTCGCCATTGTCGCTATTGTCGTGCTAGGGATTGAGGCCATGTGTTATTGACCATGGTTGCCACTAAACCTTTGTTAAACCTTGACACCCATCCTTGGTCAGTGTTGGAGGCATCCCTTACCCTCCACTAGCCATAGGTAAGGAGCCTAAGACCTCTTAATGGCACCCATGGGTCTAAGAAGAAAGTTGTGGTGAAGACCATATTGTAAAAATACTCATACATGTGTGAATATTAGGACATTGTTGAAGAACATTAGTCATTAAATGGGATAAACGTTAGTGATTAAATGCTGTAAATGTTAGGCAGCAGCGTGCATGCGTGTATATGTGCATATGTATTGATACATGCGCACACTATTATACACATGTTTGCACTCATAAATATGTGTGCGTGCACCTGTTGCTGGTTAAAAAAACAGAGATATGGATTCCTGTGCTTGCTACCAATTTTCACTGGTTTTCTACAACTGTTCGTGCATTTTGTGCCCCTGAACATTGCAATTTGGCTCACACTCAATCATCAATTGGACACTCTTTGATCTATTGGATAGAATATTACTCTTCAAATCTAACAAAGATATTTAATGGTCTTGGAAGTAGTGGATACATTCAAACTACAAGTTTTCATTGCAAGAAGAGATCATTTTGAATAGGTGTGGTGAATTGTAAGTAATTTTTTTCATTCACAAGATTTCAGATCATTTCATTGATTTATGTTTTAGCATATTCCTACAACAATATCTCTCTCATAAACAACAATTAATTTCACAAGAAGACTTCCCAACTTCACATTTAAATGAGTCTCATATTCTCCATATAAGATGAAGTATGCAATGTTAACTAATATACATTTTCACATGAATATATTTTGATTTCACACAATGATGGCACAGATGAAGTTATCTCTTGAGACTCTTCAATTTAAAAAAAAACCTTTGAAGAAATCATGGGACAGCGTCCATATTTAATAGTTCAACAAGTTCTCCATATTCTCTATATAAGATCAAGTATGCAATGTATACCAATAATCATTTGCGAATGAATATATTTTCATTTTCCACAAGGATGGAATATATGAGGTTCTCTCTTGATACTCTTCAATTTGTATAAAACCTTGGAAACAATCATGGGAGAGGGTCCATATTGAATAGTTCACCAACTTGTCCATGCTCTCCTCTTCATGCTACATTTATCATAACATGCCTTTGAGCTTGACAGGGATGTCTCTACCTCAATGATTTCTCCTTTTCTCGGGGGATTTGCAACCTCCTCATTATGTAATTAGTAAATTTGTTCTTTTTAGTTACTGTAACTTAATGAGTGTAATTTATTCAATTTATTCCTAAGACATCTAAACACCAACTTGTGTCTTCCCTCACAACTAATGTGGCATATTACGTGTAATGTCATCTTGTCCGAAGGTGTTGGAAATGAAGAATATTTCACTCATCTTCTTGTGACTTCCAGTACTTTTTTTAACACAAAGGAAGTCATAATCCTATAGCTATAATACATGCAAACATGACTCTCTTTAATTGTCTCTCTTTTTGGCTCAAATAGAGTATAGAAATGAAACTTTAGTTTGAACATAAATGGAAACCTTTAATCAACGTTTATGTATCAATGCCAATAATTACCATACTAACATATCTGTAATTTAGTTAATTATGTTGGAACACATCATGTTTCTTGTATAGTGGAACTAATACCTTATTTGTTGCTTCTTATGCAAGGGTAGACCTCATAGTTTTGATAAAGAAAATTTTGGAGATGGGAAACTCATGTAACAAAGTAAGAAAAACTAGAAGGAATATTCCCATTGAAAAGGAAAATGAGTTAAGAGAAAAGGCTAGGTTGGCAATGGACAGAGTGAGAAATGGTCCAGAAATTTCTATTGATACTGCGACCGATCGTAAAAGATTTGGTGACATAAAAACCTCTGATTCAGAATCATGGGTGAAGCAGTTGTGTCCAACGAACCCAACTCAAATTCCAACATCAACACATGCTCCAACCAACAATACATCAGGGAGTCATGCTGAAGCTCTTGAAGACACAGGTATATTGAGAGAAGTTGAGTATTAAGAGTTGGACCTAGGGGCAATGATTAATTTGAAATCTCTCCAAGAAGACCATAACCATGTCGAGCACACTCCCAATATGGACCAACATGTGAATCAATAACCACAACAAAGAATCCCCGAGATTTGTAGCTCATGTCCATCTTCCCTACCTCAACTGTCTAGTGCGAGAAAAAGGACTCCTAGACATATCCATGTGGATGAAAAATTTTTGTCAGGTCTTGAAGGTAAGTTTCCCAAACGCACTATTGATTTGCAATGTAGAAAATTAATGAAGGAATATTTTGAATCCAAAGGCGATGTAGGTAAATGTCAATTATTACTATGTTTGTTAAAGTAAAATTGTTAAGTTGTTGTTAGGAGAAGTTCAGAGGCTAACAATCATATTGTTAGAAATCTCCAACCTGCTTTTAATGCAATTGGGAAGACGTCTTGTACTAAATATCTTTGTGCAGATCATCGTACATTATCAGAATCAATTGTAAGCAAGTCCACACGGAAATGTCGCCTCCTTTCACACACTTCTCGCATACTTAAATTAAATAGAAAAACCATTAAGAAATACTTTGTTATAAGAGAAAATATTCATACTCCAAGTGGAAAAGATTATTGGGATTTTGTCAGCAGGTTGCCTTGTCAAGATATGAAGCTAATTGATATTGTTAAGGACTTAGTACCAAAGTTATGGAATGATCATACCATACCTTCATCTAACCAAAGAGATGTGCTAAAGCTAAGAAAAGGTTCTATGAACGTGAACCCCACATAAAACACTTCCTTGACACAAAATAGACTGAACTCTATGAGAGATTTAGGAATGAGCACACACAGTTGAACCTGGGCCAAAGGTCCTTTGATAAATGTAAACCATGGTACATTCGTATATGCATTGATCGAAACACATGTTATTGTAGATACCAAGTAGAATATGAATATTTTATGACACATATAAACATATATTTTGTGATTTGCATACTAACATTGAGCAAGGCTGCAATGAATCTGTAATACCACCGAATGCATCGAGAGATTTTATTGTCAGCATCATGTGTCCAAGGCATGAAGGACAAAAATACTATGGAAAATCATGTCTATATGGGAATTGCTCTAGGTGCAGTTGGTTTGTTCTTTTGAACCGTTGCATTCATGGAAGTGATGAGCATCAATTTCGTAGTATGACTGTGGAGATGTAGAGATTCAAGTACATAACCTATCAATCAGATAGTGTGAAGGAAAGTAAAAAGATAGCATTGGTGAAGTCATAGGTGCAAATGATTATTGCATTTTTTTCCTCTTACACGTTCAGTTTCTACATATACATTCTTTCAAGTTCACATTCTAATATGACCCTTGTTTTCATGGAAACAGGTAGTGGTATGTTTTTTTTTACGAAGTTCTACATGAAAACCAAGAAGTATGTTCGACATGTGCATGTAGCACGATGGAAGGATGAGCAGTACAGAAAATGCAGGGACAAATTTCCCATTGGGGCCATATTGTCAATTGTGGATTTTGCAAAAAACTACACTCTTCATCCACAAAATGAAATTCATAGTCAATACTACCATTCCGATCAAGTTAGCATCATGGTACATATTACATATAGGAATAGCACTGAGAGCAGCATTAACAACATGATAATACAAAAGGAGACAAACTTTTACATAAGTGATGAAAGATGCCATGATCTGCATTATGTGCAACATTGTTTTCGAATTTTCTATGATCAGTTAAAAGAGGGATATATACAGATGGATCAACATTAGATATGGTCAGATGGTTGTGCAGGCCAGCTCAAAAATGCTCAATTCTTCCAATGGATGAGTATGTTACATAAGACTTACAATGTGTCGCATATGTGGAACTACTTTGAGACTGGGCATGACAAAGGTGAGCATGACAAGGACGGTGCATGCATCAATACCACACTATGAAGGGAGGAGATGAGGTTCACCAAAAACCCCCATATCAAAGATGCGGAATCCATAGTTCAATGGTGCTCTGCAACAATGTCAGATTGAACTAAAGTGTAACATACATCAACAGGGGCAGGAAGGCCAGTCAGGAATTTTTGGCAAGTGTTTGACATAGATCGATCCCATTCCTATAGTTGCAGCACAGTACAAGAAACACGTGGATTTCATTCAGTTCGAAGCTCAAACAACCCCCTATTTGAAATATGGACATGGAAACTTGTTTGCTTTTGTATCCCTTGTAGCAGTGGTGAATGGGATGAATGTGAATGTATGGATTGGGTTGATGATTGGAATCACGTGTCACTTGTAGTAGACACATGTTTATTCGTTGAAACAACCCACTTAGAGGAGGGCCATTCAGCGATTTCAATAGACTACGACCATATCTCAAATTGTGTATAGCTAGGACACATATATGCAGTTATTGCACCAAAATACAATGAATGGGGCACAGATTATTGGTTGGAACGATGCATTTCAGGTAAGCAAATCCTAAATGGATCATTGATTGCAAATGAAGGAAATGAATTTCATATTGGCTTGATGGGGGTTGAGGGTGAATATATTACACTAGATGGGAAGTTAAAAAGAAATAGTGGTCATGTATTTGTGGGTTACAGACTAGGTTTTGTGGTCTATCACTTCAAAAACTTGATTGTTGGCACGAACATCCATCTATAGATAATGTCAAACAAGAACTCAACCAAGGTACGTTACTTCTTTCCTAATTCAGAGCATGAGAGATTGATGGAGGCAATTAGCAATAGAGAGGATCCAAATGGCTATATTGAAAGAGATTGGGTAATTGCACTTACACTCCACTAGGGAAAAACCATGGTGTTATAGCTGATTTTACCACACATGGTTGATAACATGTTGATGGCCTTCCCTATCCCTCTACAGACTCTTTATACCCCATGGACTTGTATTATCCTTTGATGTTCCAAGATCATCCCTAAAAATACCCCTATTTATTGTTGTACGTGACTTTTAATCCCATACTCACGTGTACACATGACGTTTGACCTCAAACCCACACACATCAAGATGTGTGCATAAGTCCAAATGTTTTTGGAGTTTTCCTCATGTGAGTCCTAATAACTTGACTCTTGGCCTTCCAAATGCCTTGAGAATGCTCGGATTCGACCCTTCATTATCCTTTTGGAGTGCTATACAATGAACCTCTTGGATACATTGAAGAGGAGGAATTGAAGAGCAAGTAAACTATATTCCATTGTTGCCACATTTTGCAGCATCCCTTTTTCCCTTTGGAGCACTTTGTGTTCTTCCCAAGATTGCCTTTGCGTATGAGCTTGCTATCGAGAGATGGAGGATTGAGGTGGTGGAGGCCCATATGGAGGAATCGATTTCTCTTATTCGTAGACGTGCCAACAGAGGTTGTCACTATTGTAATCTTTAAGTTTATTAATAGAAATATCTTTTCTTATCTAATTATGTGCAATTGAGTATGAATATTGAATCCATGGATGTGCTTAATTGTTTATGCATTGTTCAATATATATGCTAGAGTAGGTCTAGCACACTATTATATAGCATGCTTTTCTTGTTTATTGTTGTTGAGAGTGAATTGCTAGCACACGCGTGAATTGGAAAGCTCAACGGGATCTACTTCAACTGTCAGGAACAAGGTACAATTCGGTATCCCTAAGTGTTAGATGTTTGGTTTCTCTTGCATATTGGGCAATATTGATTTCTAGTGTCAAATTTGTCTATTATGGTACACCCCAAGCCATAGGAAGTTTCTCTCTGTAACAGAATTGGCGACCATACTGGGGAGGTTCCTAGTTGTTTCTCTTTGGGGGTTTTTGGTATTCAATGAATTTGAATACTCTTGATTTCTCTATTTTTGTGTTAGGTATGGGGGTATGTTTTCCCAGTAGGGTCCTGAAGAAGTAAATTTTGTCCTAGCTTGTTTGTTTGCCCTATTTTTCTTCCTCTTTCTTCTTGTACACAGGTTTTGCATTCATAGCCGTGCATACATGTAGGGTTTCCTTGAACGGTCGCATATGTATGCCCTTTTACTGATAACAGTCGTGTATGCTTTGATTTTGAGCCTTAGTTAGAGGATTAAATGTTGCTGGGTCAGTTCTGATGGTTGTTGAGTATTCTTGGATGCTTATGGAGTCTGTATACACCCTCTGTTTCTGACAAGAGACTATCTTTAGTTTGTTTTTTAAGTTTTGTTCTCATCATCCATTTATCCTTTTTTGTTTTGAGATTAGTGCATTAGGTATCTTTTACCTTGGTTCCTTGCTGGGATGCTATTTGTGAGTGGTTGTAGGGTATGGGGGTTGTAGAGTCATTTATTTGCTTCCATATCTCATTTATTACAAAAAATACAAAACTATTTTTTCTTTTGCATAGTTATGCATATCTTGCATTTTGCATTGGTACGGTACTTGCATTAGGTTTGATTACTGTTATTATAGTTATATTTTCATATAGGAATGACTGCATTTACATTTGAAGGAAAAATATCGCACCTCATGTAGTGGCATACCCTGTTCTTCATTCTACACATTGCACTTGGCATTGCTTGTTAGGTGTGCATATTTACTTTACTGCTAAGTCATAACTTCATTCGTTGCACAACCATATTACCCTTTGAGTAATCACAAATAACTAAAATCAATGCTTAATAAAATGAATTACACTCTTTTCTTTTCTAGGGTGCATAAATAAGAATAGGTTTTAGGGTCTTGGAATAGTTCACTATGAGTCAATTCTCCAAGACCACTAAACAAAACAAGTAGATGTCTATCCAGGTGAGAGTGTGAAATGCTTGATATAATTAGTGTTTCTTAGGACTCTCCTCTTACATGGGAGTTAAGCATGAGGCAGTGCATGCAATTGTGATTGGTATGACCCCTGGTCACTTTCTGTGAGCATCAGAGACATTTCTAGGATTGTATTTGTATCTGGGGCCTTTGAGGTATTGATTGGTGCACCCTTGGGGTACCAGTTGTGCTTTCATGCTTCTGGCTTTGCTATCATGCCCATATGGTCGATCCCACCTGGGACTGTCCACCTAAGCATTGGTTATTTTGAGGTGCACTTAGTTTCCTTACCTAGGTTATCGAGGGGGTATTTGCAGAGGTTATTCTGTAGGTGTCCTGGCTAGGTAGGAGTCAGACAGCACAATCGCTATATGCGTTGAAGCTGAGAGCCACTACAATTGGTTACGAACCTCTACTTATTGTCTACAGGAGTCTCAATACTCTCCTAATGCGAGACATGCCTGATTCATTAGGGATATCACTTACCTACCCTTGGTTTGCTTGTGATTTGGATTTATATTTTCTTAGGTGTATGCTCTGTGCATGCTAGATTTCCTAGGGTTGCGTATCTAGATCAAGTCTTTTCTTTTTATTGAGTCATTGTCGATTTGGCTACGACACCTTGCCATTCTTATCATTTAGCAGGACTTTTGCCTTCCATGTCTCCTCCTCCTTTGGGAGAGAGAGCCAGACAGTCTGGGCAAACTCATTCTCACTTTGATTAATACACTATGGGTGATCATGAGCATGAGAATCTGGAGATCCCTGATCTTCCTCGTCATGTATGGGAAGATGAACCTCCTAGCACATATGGGACTCTAGTAGGGTCTGGTCATCATTCGTCTGGACCATCACATGAATATTTTTCACTATTCACAGAACCCACACACCCTGATCGTCGATATTGGATTTTGGGTGATGAGACTGACCACGCATCCGCTAACACTAGCATTGTTAGGTATGGCATGCATGATATTCCTAAGACCGGTCTGGAACCTCATGACGGATCAGGTATTGACCCTGTTGTTGCACTTGGGGGCACTTCCATTCCTTCCTAGGTGGAGAGGTTTTGTAGCTCTAGTCACATTACACCTTTCATCCCTTTGGTGGAGGTTCCTTCACACACACATCCTAGGCCTAGCACTAGTGTTCCTATTCGGGGACCAGAACCTAGACATGTGAATATTGGGGGCACGAGTTATATTCTTTCACATATTCCATCATCTTCTGCACCAATCCATTTAAATGACTTTTTAACCACGCATCCTCCTCCTAACTCTAGTGGTCCTTTTGGCCAGATTTCTACTACTAGCCATGTTCATCCTACTTCTTCTAGCACCGTAGTATCGCAGGGCCATGTGCCTCCTTCCATGTCAGCAAGACATGTATCTTCCCATGGACCATCTCATGGACCTTCCCATGGACCATCTAATGGTTCAGTTTATGGAACATCTTATAGACCTTCTTACGGACCATATTATGGACAAACCTACACACCTTATGGGTTCGGGTATCAACCCATGTATCAGTAACCTAATTATGGCTTTGTAGCGCCCCAGTCTCAAGGTACTCCACATCACAATCCTTGCATGAAACCCTATATGGGCCAAATGGGAGGAGGTTATTATCCCACTAGCCAAGGCCATGGTGTATATAACAGTTATCCTTATACGAACTAGTCCTATCAGGGAGTATGGAACCAACGGGCTCAACCTAGGCTTCCTTTCCTTACGACTTTGAATCTACCCAATCTATCGAGATTGACGAACGATCCTGTATCTCATGACCTGGCATGGTTGATAGTTCCTACCAAACTTCCTTCAAACATTCCAAAGTTCAAGGGTAAGTGGTGAAGATCCTGGTGAGAACGTTACGACCTTCCATCTTTGGTGCTCTTCGAATTCCTTGAATGATGATTCTATCAGTTTGATGCTATTTCAACGCACCCTCATGGGTCCTACCACAAAATGGTATATAGAGTTACTGGGGAGGACATATTATTCATTTCATGACCTTGCTATGAATTTTCTTAACCACTTCCAGCTACCCATGCGTAACGACACCAGTACCAAACTCTTGTTGACATTTCGGAAAGACAAAGCCACCCATATTTCAGATCATATTCAAGAGTGGCATAGATGGAAGAGGATGATTAAAGCCTTTATACCACCATAGTTTCTTTTAGAGTGGTTCCTCAAGTCATTTTTACCCTATATCGCGAAGGATCTTTCCACGTCCGGAGTAAAAAAATAAGGACTAAGGTATTTTTTGGGCCCAACAATTGGACTTGATTTATGCTCAGTCTAGGCTCCTTTATGAGATCATACCTAATTCTTCGTGTTCCAATTTTGACCCCATGTTCAAACCTGGGCCACATGTCGATGGTATTGTTGGCTCTGCAAGTAGAAAACCTATGGATTTCATTACGAAACAAGTGATCCAGTTATCACTTAACTAATCTACACTGGGGAAAGCTATGTCTTTTCCCATTCCTACCCATTCGGTGGATGTACTTTCTGTGCAATCGTCAAACCCGAAAGGTAACCAGCAACCTAGAAGGAATAAAAAGAAAGGAAAAAATAATAAGTAGGGTGGGAATAATAATAAGAATGAGGCTAACGACAAGAAAAATAACAATAATAATGTTGGGGGGGACAAGAACTCTAAGTGGAAGGTTAATTTTCCTTGCTAGTTGTGTGGGGATGACCACCTCACTCACTTGTGCCCTCGTATGGAAGATGCCTTGAAGTTCATAGCATAGGGCCCAACTGTGTTTACTAATCCTTTACCAAATAATCAAAATATGAACTCGAGGACCATTGATCCTATTTGTGCATCTAGTGGAACTCAAAACCCGTTGGATGCCGCTAGTGGTTATGGTTGCATCAACATGGTGAAAGCTACTAGTGTTGTGACGCGTGCAAAAGGCTATGGTTTGTCACAACTAGACCTTAGGAAAGAACCTGCTCCACCTGAGAGCTCTTTGTAAATTGAAAATCCTAGTGATAAACCTAAAGTTCTGCCTCTGATTCCTAAGGGAGTCTTGAAGTGATCGGGGCACAATCCTAATGCTCAAGCCGCCCAAAACCATTCAATTGTCAAGGATTCTGGCTAGACTCCTTGTGCGATGTCCACATTAGAAGTACTTGAGACTTGTCCTTCGCAGAGAAAGGCCTTGTTATCTACTCTTGGGGTTGGTGATGATAGCTCTCCTTCCGTGATCAAATTTGAAACCCATGGAATCTATCCTTGCTTGCCTTACTATTTGTCTCTTTTGATTCATGTAGAGTGTTTGAATAATACCATCATGTGCATTGTGATTGATGAAGGCGTTGTCGCTTTCATGATGTATTTGGCTTGTTGGAAGGGCTTAGGTTCTCCCAAATTGTCTAAATCTATGAACATGTTGACTACTTTTGATGGAAGATCATTTCAGCCACACGGTATACTTCCTTCCCTAGAGGTCCAGTTGGGGGGGAAGACTGTTGCGATCGAGGTCGAGGTGGTCGATGCGCCCATTGACTACAATATTTTGATGTGTCGAAACTGGATGTATAATATGCAAGTTGTATCCTCTTCCCTATTCTGAGTGGTTTTTTTTCGTTGAATGGGAAGATCGTTACTATTGATCAAAAATATTTCGAGAATCTGAGTGTGAAAGCATCATTGGGAGCTTCTATTTCGATTATTGATCATTATCAATCAGCAACTAATAATGTGTGTGTGAGTATGTATCCTTCTCTCATGGGAAACTTTAGTTGTCCTGTGCCCGTTCTTATGATTGGGTCTAGTCTTGGTAGGGCTTCGACCTTGTCAAATTTGGTCTCTTTTTGCACCTCTCATATGGAGAATCCTTGGATTCTTCCTTCATCAAGTACTTTGAATGATAATTCTATACCTGTCGAGATGGTCATTCCATTTCCTACAACCATTAGAGGAAATTTGAGGTCTAAAATGGGTCTCCTAAGGAAAATAATAAAATAATAGTTATTAATTTTGGAGGAAGAATGAAAAAAACTACCTTTTTTGTTCATATTTTTGACATATCTCCTTGTGTTTTTACTCAAATTCTGAGTGGGATAGCTCATTGTATGTGGAATTTAATTCCGTATCCAACGATTACCCACACTTCATGCTTTTGACATACCCCACTACCCCAAAAACAAGAAATACCTAAAAAATGATGTCATCATCACATTTTTTCATGTATTTCTTGTTTTTGGGGTAGTGGGGTCCATAAAAAGTATGTAGTGTGGGTAATTGTTGGATGCATAATTGAATTCCACATCCAACGAGCTCTCCTTCTTGAAATTTGAGTAAAAAAGTAGGGAGATATGTCGAAAATACGAACAAAAAAAGTAGTTTTCTTTTATGACAAATATGTCAATTAAACAATTATGGTTGACTCATTTTATTGAAATTCTATTGGTTCTTGAATTCCAACTCACAAAATTGATTGTTAGCGCATTTTCTTATAAGGCCCATTTTAGACCCAAAATTTACTCTAATATATTGGTGGTGTATCAAGCGAATCTTGATCATGTTGTAGAGCCTAGTCCTTCCTCTTCACGGATGGAGGAGGAGGACCTTTATGTGCTGCCTACTTGGGAAGTAGAGTCATCTCACTCTCAAGATTTCCTTGATGATGTTTTTCTGTCTGATGAAGCTATTCTTGAGGCTATTTCTAGGATAGAACAACATTGGGGAGAGATGCACCATAGATCATATTTGCTCCCTCAGCTTGATCGTTTAGAGTGCGATGACTTTAGGGTGATTCTAAGAGAGAAAGTTGGTAGCCTCGTGGTCCCATTAAGCTCTCCTAGTCATATTTCTAAAGGGAACATGGGTAACCTGTCACCAACAATACCTATCAACATTTCTCGTGATTTTGGTAAAATTGAGAACATTTACATTGGGGCGGATTGCTCCCCTGATAAGATTAAAGAGTATACCGATATTTTCAAAACGTTTTGTGATGTTTTTGCATGGTCATATGAGGAAATTCCATTAATAGACCCTCGCATTGTAGAACAAGAAATAAAAACCTATTTGGATGCAAAACCTGTTCGACAACGTTTGTGTGCTGTGAATCCTAGGAAAGCGTCTGCTATTAAAGATGAGATAGACAAAATTCTCAAAGATGGTCTTATCTATCCTGTTCCCTTGACGGAGTGGGTTTCAAATCCCGTTCCGGTGGATAAGAAGCAGGGAGAAATCTAAATATGCAATGATTTATGTGATTTAAATCGAGCATGTTCTAAAGATAATTTCCCTACACCATTTATTGATCAAATTTTGGATGAGTATGAGGGAAGTGAGGTCTTTTATTTTATGGATGTATTTTCTGGATATAATCAGATACAAATTAAACCCTAGGACCAACATAATACTGCATTTATTTGTTCTTGGGAAACTTTTGCATATTGAAAGATGCCCTTTGGCCTTAAAAATGTTGGAGCTACGTTTCAACGGGCCATGGTCTTTTCCTTCCATGATCTCAAAAAGATTATTGAAGTGTATTTGGATGATCTAGTTGCTCACTCTTGTTTGAGGGTGTGTCATCCTTATCATTTGTGATTAGTTTTCGAAAGATGTCGTCATTATCAAATTCGGTTAAATCCTCACAAGTGCATATTTTGTGTGAAGGTCGGTCGTTTACTAGGATTCATCGTACCTAAGGAGGGTATTAGAGTTGATCCCTTGAAGGTTAAGGCAATACTTCAATTGTATCCCCCATGTAACATTCAACATATTCAATGTTTACAAGGTATGGTGAACTTATTTTGAAGGTTTGTAGTCAATTTTTCCAATTTGACTAAAGGATTCATGTGTTTGTTAAAGAAAGACACCCCTTTTTAGTGGGATGAGCAAGCCCATGATTCTTTTGATGCTCTTAAGAAAGCCTTGGCATCGGCCCCTTTGCTTAGTCCACCAGACTATAGCCATGACTTTTTGATTTATGTGGCCACGTCTCAAGAGACGGTTGGTATGGTCTTGGTTGAAGAGGATGAGGAGCTCCATGAGCATGTCATATACTCTCTTAGTTGAAACCTTATTGATATGGAACTTCATTATACCCATGTTGAGAAGCTATCCTTAGCCACCATCCATGCGGTTCAGCATTTGAGTCATTACATCCTCCTTCGCCAAACTTGGGTCGTAGCTCACATTAATCCATTTCAATTTGTCCTCACCAGAAGGATGATTGGGGGAAAGTATAATAAATAGATTGTGATATTGCAGGAGTTTGATCTCGATTTTGTTTCAGAAAAATTGAATAAATTGTTAATATTTGCTAAGCTCATATCAAATTTTCCAAATTTGGATGAAGAAGAGGTTCATGAGGATTCTCTTATTGATGAGCATACCTTTCTCATCTCAATCACAAACATTCTCTTATTTGCAAACATTGAAGGTTCCTACTCACCTCTCGCAAGATGAGCTATGGCGAGTACGTCATGTAGAGAAGAACTACCTCATAGTGGATGATACTTTGTACTTCCATGGGGTTGATTCCATTTTACGTTGTTGCTTAACTCATGAGGAGGCTGAGTTCGTGCTTAATAATTGCCACGGAGGGGCATGTGGTGGTCATTTATCTAGGCTTTCTACAGCTCAAATTTTTTTTAGAGCGGGTTATTTTTGGTCATCCATCTTTAAATATTGCGTTAATGCGAGAAAGAGGATCCACCCTTTCCAGGTGTTTTCATGTAATATGCATTCTTGTTCAACCCCTTTACATCCTATTATCATAGCTAGTCCCTTCACCAAGTGGGGGGTCGATTTTATGGATTGTAACCCAGATTTGACTGGGGAGCACTATCATATTATTGTGGTTGTGGATTATTTCATGAAATAGGAAGAGGCTATGCCCACTACCAAATCCAATGGTGAAACAACTACCCATTTTATATTTAACTAGATTATCACCCGGTTTGGCATTCCGAGGGAGTTTATCATTGACCATGGCAGGCACATTCAGAACAAAATTATGGAAGAGTTGTCTTCAAAGTTAGGGTATATGCAAGAGCATTCCTCTTCTTATTATGCTCAAGTGAATGGACAAGTTGAAGCAGTGAATAAATCACTTCAGTCCATTCTCCAACGAACCATTGCACAAATAAAGAATAATTGGCATATCATGTTGTATCCTGCTTTGTGGGCCTATAGAACCGCGGTCAAGACTACCACCATTTTTTATCCCTATCAGCTTGTGCATGGGGTGGAGTCATTATTATTGGTTGAATGTGAAATCCCTTCTTTGAAACTAGCTGTGGAGATTTTACCAAAGACTTTCGTATTGGAAGAATGGTTGGTCCACTCGGAGCAGCTTGATGAGCAGCGCCGAGATGATTTAGTGGCTCTTGAAGTTAACAAGCATCACATTAAGGTCCAGTATGATAAGTCTGTCCATCCTAGGAAGCTTAGTGAAGGTGACTTGGTCCTTTTATGGGATCAATCTAAGGAACCCTTGGGGGCAGGAAAGTTCAACCCGATGTGGCATGGTCCTTACGTGGTTAAGCGTGTCTTAGACAAAGGCACCTATGAGTTGGTGGATTATGAAGGGAAAGCCTTGGCGAAGCCTAGAAATGGGCTCTATCTTAAAAAATACTATGCATGATCTTCAGCCAGGGATAATTTTTGTATATTATTGTACATCTTTTGCATTGCATAGTTACGTCTTCTTATGGTGATCAGGTTTGTTGATTTGCTTTCATTTGTCATGGAATATGTCAATGGAGTCTTTCGTTTACATAGGATTCACTGATGGTGCTAGCCACCACAGTCAAAACTCAGCTTCGACTACTTGGGTGATTTATACTCCTACATGTCAAGTGTTGTCTTCAGGAGGCGTATGTTTACAGCATGTTTATGGACTTCGTCGAACAATGTTGCTGAATATATTGTCGTGATTGAATTATTGCGGGATGCCATTTCACATGATATTCTTTCTCTTGAGGTATGTCTTGATTCGTAGTTCGTGGTATCACAACTTAATGGCTTGTATCATGTTAGGGATCCGACATTGTTATGAATATTCTTGCGTGTACAATTTCTAGAATGACAATTTGAGAGTATAACATACATTCACATTCCAAGAAATTTTAATCAAGTTGCTGATTCATATGTTAACTATGTACTAGATTGGCATTTGTTTCACAGACCTTAAGCATTTGACAAAAACATTTTACACATGTAAATGGAATAAAAATCGATCATCATAAATATTTTTCATTAAGTCCAAAAAATGTGATGTCATGATACATAAGTGTCATATACAAAATTGGGGCTTTTGAGCCAACAAAATATACTACGCGATGATACAAAATCTACACCTAGGTCTCTAAGCCTGAGGTGGAGGAGGGTGTTGATCATGGTAGAATACCATGACTCTAGCTAGCCAGTGAAATAATCGAACCCATGCTCATGGCACCCCAACCACCTAGCGCTGCATAGCCTTAGGAAATCCCTTGACTTGCACCATGGGAACCCTCTGTGTCAAGCGAACAAAGTTTGTGTGGACACTTTGGAGCATCTGTTCCACATCCACACCCATGATTTCATCACCTCTTCCCCTTCGTCAATGACAAGGAAATCCTTCTGGCCGTCGTGGTCCCACATTGACATGTACATGATAGAGTTTCATTATGTGTCGTCACACCAAAAACATGTCTTTTGATTTCATATATCAAAAAATTCAAAAAAAAACATTAATTACTCAAAAAATAAAAGTGATTTGGGGTTCATTACCTATGTCTCCATATGTTGATCCTGGTAGTATGGGAATATCTAGATCTCCACAAAAGACTATCCCTGCATAGGGGTAGTCATCTATGGCTACAATCTGTCTCCGCCACTAGAGGAAGAAGTCTGTTGGGTAGGGGTTGGCCACTCTTCACCCTCCCACTCTCTGCATGACATGGGCCTAGCATAGATGAGATGGATCCCTAACTCCATGTGGAGAAATCTCAACTCTAGGGCTTAGCCCCGACACCCTCTCAAAAAAGAATGCACTCGGTATGCTACAGAACCCAAAGTTTTGTATCCTACCCATCTCGCAGTCACTGAGCTACTGCTTCATGTTTCTTAGAAGCGAGGTAATCCAGTCATATATCGTAGGTCACTTGCACTCTACTGCATAGAACATCATTGGACTTGAGGCCTAGTGGAGTGACACTAAACCTGTGATTCTTTCCAATGCCAATAGTATAGATTTCAGCCCCAGGTTCT
Organism: Pseudotsuga menziesii; assembly: GCA_001517045.1. Classification (NCBI taxonomy): domain Eukaryota; kingdom Viridiplantae; phylum Streptophyta; class Pinopsida; order Pinales; family Pinaceae; genus Pseudotsuga; species Pseudotsuga menziesii. The sequence goes on along the minus strand of LPNX011131209.1, from coordinate 295,660 downwards.
ACACTGCGTTTGTAGGGATTTGAGTCCCAACCTTCTCTATATCATAAAGGCAATACAAAGCTATGTACTCCTTTATAGTTGGCTCGCCTCCTGGCCCACGAGATCATAGGTTCACCATCTCCCTTGTCCAGGACAAACTTGTGATAAAATATATGTCCTCAACCTCAATGTTGAGTGACATCCCATCTATCTGAAAGGTTTCAGAATTTGGATCCCAGTAGTCTACTAGAATCTAGAGTAGCCTTAGCTTGGCTCTTAAGCCGCTAAGGTGCCAAAACTTATACAACCCACAAGCCCTCAGCACTTGTTGATCAATTAGATCACCTTGTACTTCCTCTTCAACATCACCATGTTCCCTCCCTCTCCATTCTAGCACCATCCTGCACAATGTTTTTTGAGTTTCATTAGTATTTACCTTTGAAAATCACATTTTCGGCCCTATACGCAACTGTTTTCAGAACAGCTACTTATGTACATAGGTATCATGGTCTTTTTTGCGTATACCCATCTTGATACACGTAAAAAGACCTGATTTCCATGTGGGCCGAAAAGCACATTTTTGGGTGGCCTAAACAAAAAATTTGACCACTAAAATTAAAAAAAATTGCATGAAAGTGAAAGAGAAGGGCTTGGGTAATTACCTAGACCAAACGTGGGGTGATTTCACCGAACGATGCTCCCAGAATCATCTCTTGAAATTATGGATACAAATGCACTATGGTGGGTGAATTTTCAAAATGGTATGAAAATGTTTAATTTTTCGCTATTTTATATAAAAAAAATTGAAATTTTTACCCACTTCCTATAGTTTTTTTACCGTTTATGACCATTTTGGACCGTTTGGACTATTATGATGTTGTAGGATCTCGTTTTGAGGGAGGTTTGACCAAGACTAATATGATTTGGTGACCATGTCGACATTTCTCCTTTAGGTTTTGGTAGTCCTTTTAGTCTCGCCATGTCTTTGAACAAGAGCTTCATTCTCCTCTTGAACTTTATGCTGGCCATTTCCCCAGGACTCCCTTGTATATGTCAACTTGTAATTGCATTTTCATGAGTTTTTATTGCCTTCTTGATCTTTATGCCAGCTCCCTGAATTTGAGTTATCGGCCATATAACCTGAGCTTGTCTCATGTTTAGCCAAATAGAGCGTTTTTACATATATGTTGCTACTTGATCATCCCTTTTACCGTGAGGAGACCTTCCTCCGAGTGTCATTATCTTGCACATATATCCTTCCATTAAGAATAGGAATGGTCCACTACTTGGAACTAGTTTGTTTGTTCCTTAACACTCGTCTCCTCCTAGAGTTTTATTATAAAGCACTTTTATTCTTTTTCAATATTTTTAAAATATATGAAAAATTCCAAAAAAATAAAAAAACCAAAAATATAGACAGGAAAAGATGTTATCTTTGGAAGCAATTGAGTCATGTCTCCTTCGAATAGAGCACTGTATATCACATCCATTGGTTGTGTTATTAGTTTGACTTTAGGAGCTGTACTCGTTACTCTGAGTTTATCTCCACTGACTGGTTAAGCTTCTAGTCCCTATGGAGCATTTGTTTATGCCTCCCGTGTCACAGAGATGTCTTATTTTGCATATCGATTCCATGCTGCCTACCTTCAGTCACCATTCTCCTTTATGCTCTTGTTCGAAGAAAGTTGAAGCCTGAGTCATCCATTCCTCAGTTATCTTGACTTTGCATGTCATCCATTCCCGGTATTGTTACTGTTCATGCACATCTTGTTTTTCTACATTATACATCATTGCTGAGTACCCTGTGTTGGTTTATGGGGGATGCCTTAATGCCCTCCTTCCAGCGGATTCCATTCCATCGACATCAGATCATTTATTCTGGAATAGGAGTCTAGAGTCCTTTGAGTGCCTTGAGACTATGATAGTCATCAGTGGTAGGTTCTCTCACCATCGATAGTTTTGGGAATACATCAATGTCCCCTGATCGATGGATTCTCCTAGTGTTTAACCTCAACACATCTATTCACACTTGTTAGATTGCACTCTGTACCTTGATTCCCATTTTCATTATCGGTGGGTGATCTCACGTTTGTTAACGGTATACATCAATGACCAGTATAGACGATGGACTACTATCTTTGATCTCGACACATTTATTTGCATAGTATGACATGTAATCGTAGCGGTTCATGTAGAATACCTTCCATCTTGGTGGCATTCCATATATGCTACCTCCTTGATCATGCCAGTGTTCATGAGATTTCAGCTCTCGTGACTTGATTCTAGTGTATACCATATATCTTCAGCTATTATGGAGATCTTGATCCATTGTGTATCTTCAGTCATTATGGAGATCTTGATCTATTGTACATCTTCATCTACTTTGGATAATCTGATCTATTGTATATTGTATGTGGCGATGACCACCCATGTCACATTTTGTATATCATATTGCATATTCATGGCCATTGTACTCTTATGTATCTGGGACTGCTATATGTATTTGCAGTCATATGCAGAGATTGATTATTGTATTGTAGTGATGAGTGGTTGGTTCTTCCACCTGGGTCTTCATTACTCCACTTCTGGGATGGATTTTATCATGTATTTCGGCCATCATGTTACCCCTCTGACCTCACACATTAGGGGGCATCTATTATAGCTGATTTTACCAAACATGGTTGATAACATGTTGATGGCATTCCCTGTCCCTCTACAGACTCTTTAGACCCCATGGAATTGTATTATCATTTTATGTTCCAATATCATCCCTAAAAGAAACCCTGTTTATTGTTGTACACGACTTTTAATCCCATATTCGTGTGTACACATGACTTTTGACCTCAAACCCCTGTACATCGGGATGTGTGCATAAGTCCAAATATTTTTGGATTTTTTCTCATGTGAGTTCGAATAACTTGACTCTTGGCCTTCCAAATGCCTTGAGAATGCTCGGATTCGACCCTCCATTATCCTTTTGGAGTGCTATATAAGGAACCCCTTGGATACATTGAAGAGGAGGAATTGGAGAGCAAGTAAACTATAGTCCATTGTTGCCATAGTTTGCATATACTTGAGTCTGCATCCATTTGTCCCTTTGGATCACTTTTTGTTCTTCCAAATATTTCCTTTTCTTGTGAGCTTTCTATCAAGAGATGGAGGATTGAGGTGGTGGAGGCCCAGGTGGAGGACTCAGTTTCTCCGGTTCAAAAACCTGTCGATAGAGGTTGTCACTATTGTAATGTTTGATTTTATTAATATAAATATATTTTCTTATCCAATTATGTGCAATTGAATATGAATATTGAATCCATGGATGTGTTTAATTTTTTATGCATTGTTGAATATATATATGTTAGAGTAGGTCTAACACACTATTATATAATATGCTTGTCTTGTTTGGTGTTGTTGAGAGTGAATTTCTAACACAAGCGTGAATTTAAATCTCAATGTAGATCTACTTCAACCATATGGAACAAGTTACGATTTGGTATCCCTTAGTGTTAGATGTTTCGTTTCTCTTGCATATTGGGAAATATTGATTTCTAGTGTCAAAGCTGTCAGTTGTGGTACACCCCAAGCCATAGGAAGTTTCTCTCCGCAACACCTAGTTCGTATAATTTGTCTAGGAGGCATTCCTGGGTTGTGCTATGTCAGGGGGAGGCCACCTTGTCCATAATCTCATTCCACGATCCCAATGGAACTGACGGTTCGTCAATTGGATCCTTGGTCAATGTTCTATGGCTAGTTGTAGTAGGTCTGCAAAACCCATTCAGGGACGCTTGGACCAATTCAACGTTGAGGTGCAAAAACTATTGACTCCATTGGTATCCTTGCATGTCATTACCTATAGGGGCCCTATCCACCACATTTGCATGGCCCAATGACTTTATTATACATTGGTTTCGTAAACTAGGGTTTTGATCAGTTTCCTTCAATGCAACTCTCGCATTGGTGGGTAATCTCTGCAAAACCCTCCACTGTGACAGTCTTGGAAGTGTTCCCATATCAGCATTTCTGATACACACTTGTTGGAGCCAACAACATCCAATCTTGTTGCTTCATTTTTTTTTTTGCTCCCAGACCGAGAGTCACCAAGTCACCACCAAGTGTCCTTGAACGACATTTTCATGTGACTTTCAACACGATATAACTTGAAAACCGGAGGTCAGATCGAAGAGCCATTGACTCCATTGGTATCCTAGAATTCCATTACCTATAGGGGCCCTCTCCACCATGTTTGCATGGACCAATGACTTCATTGTGCATCAGTTTCATAAACTAGGGTTTTTCTTAGTTTCCTTCAATGCAACTCTCACATTAGTGGATCAACTCTGCAAAACCCTCCATTGTTCAAGTCTTGACAATGTTCCCATATAAAAATTTCCCATACACACTTGTCAAATCCAATGACATGCAATCTTGCTGCTCCGTTTGGTTTTTCACTCCCAAACCGAGAGTCACCAAGTGTCCCTGAACAACATTTTCATGTGAATTTCAACTCGATGTAACTCGAAAAACGAAGGTCAGATTGATGAGCCATTGACTCCATTGGTTTCCTGACATGCCATTACCTCTAGGGGCCCTCTCCACCGCCTTTTCATGGCCTAGTGACTTCATTGTGCATCAATTTTGTAAACTAGGTTTTTACTCAGTTTCCTTCAATGCAAATCTCACATTGGTGGGTGAACTCTACAAAAACCTGCACTGTTCTAGTCCTGGCAGTGTTCCCATATCGACCTTGCCAATACACACTTGTCAGAGCTAACAACATGCAATCTTGCTGCTCCATTTTTTTTTCGTTCCTGGATCGAGAGTCACTAAGTGTCCCTGAACGACATTTTCATGTGACTTTAAACTTGACATAAATCAAAAACCAGAGGTCGAGTCGACAAGCCATCAACTCCGTTGGTCTCCTGGCATGCCATTACATCTAGGGGCCCTCTCCACTATATTTGCATGGACCAGTGACTTCATTGTGCATCAATTTCGTAAACTAGGGGTTTTCTTAGTTTCCTTCAATGCAACTCTTGCATTGGTGGGTCAACTCTGAAAAACCCTCCACCATGCTAGTCTTGGCAGTGTTCCCATATTGGCATTTCCCATAGACACTTATCAGAGCCAATGACATGCAATCTTAGTGCTTTGTTTGGTTTTTCGCTCCTGGACCGAGAGTCACCAAGTGTCCCTGAATGACATTTTCATGTGACTTTCAACTCGACATAACTCGACAGCCAGAGGTTGGATCGATGAGACATCAAATCCATTGGTCTCCTGGCATTCTGTTACCTCTAGGGGGTCTCTCCACAACATTTTCATGGCCTAGTGACTTCATTGTGCATCAGTTTCGTAAACAAGTGTTTTTCTCAGTTTCCTTCAATGCAACTCTCGCATTGGTGGGTCAACTGTACAAAACCATCCACTGTGCCAGTATTAGAAGTGTTCCCATATTGACATTTCCCGTACACAATTTTCAAATCCAATGACATGCAATCTTGCTTCTCCATTTGGTTTTTCGCTCCCGGACCGAGAGTTACCAAGTGTCCTTGAACGCCATTTTCATGCGACTTTCAACTCGACATAACTTGACAACCGAAGGTCAAATCGATGATCTGTTGACTCTGTTGGTTTCCTGCAATGACATTACCTCTAGGGGCCCTCTCCACCTTGTTTTCATGGCCCAGTGACTTCATTGTGCATCAGTTTCGTAAACTAGGGTTTTGCTTAGTTTCCTTCAATGCAACTCTCGCATTGGTGGGTCAACTCTGCAGAACCCTCCACCATGCCAGTCTTCGCAGTGTTCCCATATCATCATCATACATATACACTTGTCGGATCAAAAGAAATGCAATCTTGTTGCTCCGTTTTTTCGCTCCCGGACCGAGAGTCACCAAATGTCCCTAAACGACATTTTCATGCAACTTTCAACCCGACGTAACTCGAAAACCGGAGGTCGAATCGATGAGCCATAGACTACGTTCATCTCCTGGAATGCCATTACCTCTAGGGGCCATCTCCACCACGTTTTCATGGCTTAGTGACTTCATTGTACATTGGTTTTGTAAACTAGGTTTTTGCTTAGTTTCCTTCAATGCAACTCTCTCATTGGTTATTCAACTCTGCAAAACCCTCCACCGTGCTAGTCTTAATAGTGTTCCCATATCAAAATTTCCCATACACACTTGTCAAAGCCAATGACATGCAATCTTTCTTCTCCTTTTTTTTCATTCCCATACCGAGAGTCACCAAGTGTCCCTGAACGACATTTTCATGTGAATTTAAAATTGACATAACTTGAAAACCATAGGTCGGATTGATGAGTCATTGACTCCGTTGGTCTCTTGGAATTCCATTACCTCTAGGGTCCCTCTCTACTGGGTTTTCATAGCCTAGTGACTTCATTGTGCATCAATTTCGTAAACTAGGGTTTTGCTTAGTTTCCTTCAATGCAACTCTCACATTGGTGGGTCAACTCTGCAAAACCCTCCACCGTGCTAGTCTTGAAAGTGTTCCCATATCAGCATTGCCCATGCACAATTGTTGGAGGCAACGACATGCAATCTTGGTGCTCCGTTTGTTTTTTCTCTCCAAGACCAAGAGTCACCAAGTGTCCCTAAACGACATTTTAATGCGACTTTCAACTTGACATAACTCGGTAACTAAAGGTCGGACCCACGATTCGTCATCTCCGTTCGTCTCTTGGCATGCCATTACCTAGAAACCAATAGACCATATACCTAGAAGTTATGTACCTACACTACAACACATAAACTAGAATTTCATGGATTACAAGTAGAAACACATAATTATATGAATTAGAAGTAAAAACTCATACATGAATCACAAGTATATAGCCAATTAGGGTTTCATGGATTGAAAGAATCTCCCATACATAGAGATGATGTATTTTTTTTTCTCTTATGTAGAACCACTTAGACCATATACCTAAGCTACAAGAGAAAATAGCAAAAAAACTAGGGTTTCACGAACTACAAATCATAACCCTAAAGATTAAGGTTTATAAATTTACACATATAACTACAAATCAGGTTTTTATGAAGTAGAAATTCTCATACATAGAAATCATGTGCTATGTTAGTCTCACTTATGTAGAAATACTTAAACCATATCACTAATCTACATGCACAAATAGAAAAAAAAACTAGGGTTCACAAATTTAGACATAGAACTACAAACTAGGGTTTATGAACTCATTAGGTTTATATCATTATATTTGTTGGTCTCACTCAACTAGAAACTAGTAGACCATATACCTAGAAGATATGTACCTGCACTACAACATAGATAGGGTTTGATGAACTACAAACCACAAACCTGAAAACTATGCCATCACACATTTTAGACATAGACTCTAAAAACCAAGGTTTATGAACTCAATAAGTATAGATAATTAGATTTGCTAGTGTCACTCAACTAGAAACCAATATACCATTTACCTAGAAGATATGTACCTTCACTACAACAAAGAAACTAAGGCTTTATGATTTACAAGTATAGCAAATAATTGTATGAAATAGAAGTAGAGACACATACATGGATTACAAATATCAACCCAACCAGGGTTTCATGAATTGAAATAAATTCAAATACATAGAGATCAAATTCTATGTTATTCTCACTTGTTTAGATACACTTAGACCATATACCTAATCTACAAGAACAAATAACAAAAAATATAGTGTTTCATGAACTACAAACCACAAACCTAAAAAATAGTGTTTACACATTTACACATACAACTACAAACTAGAGTTTTATGAACTCATTGGGTTTAGATAATTATATTTGTTGGTATCACTTAACTAGAAACCAATAGACCATATGCCTAGAATATATGTATCTAGAATAAACCATATACCTAGAATATATGCTTGCAAGCCAATAACAATAATGAATATTTCTTGTGAAAGAGGGGGGTCAAACACTACAGGATGACTCAATATTTTATTTAATGGTTGGTTGGGTGATTGCGAATAACATTGGATGTAATTTTCCTTTCAATTTTGCATGTCGTTGAAGCATGTTAGTGGTGTTGATGGGACGTTATCATCATATCGTACAAATTCAACATCTTTTGCAACTGACATACGTTGACATAGACCCCAATCTATCCACTTTTCATGAACATAGGACTGTGAAACTAAGAATGATTTCCAACCAAGTCAAAATAGTTTCCTCGTTAGGGTTAAATTTTCCCCATTGATTAACATCAACTTGTGAAATTTGTGCATGATAAACCGTAAAGAGTATCTCATTTGATTAGGGTATAAATAATATGTGACATATGACTACAATCCTAGGCATGCTCATATACAAACAAAAAATTACTTTATAAGATGCCACAAGAGATGGTTAGGTAGTGTTGGTGTTATGGTTTCCCTCCTAGTTTTAGGGTCTCCTCATTGATTCTAAACCTTATGTTATGCATGCTAAACTTTAAACTTTAGTTAGGGTTAGGGTTTCCTCATGGATTCTAAAACCTAGGTTATGCATGATAACCTTTAAACTTCAGTTAGCCTATGCCAAAGCAACAAGTACAAGAGATCATTAAAATTGAAAGTGCTCAACAATAGCATAACAAATATGTATGTATTCAATGAGAGTAAGAAATGTCAACTTCATCTTCAAATGATATGAATTTTGCAAATTTATCAAAATCAATGTTTTCCAAGTAGATGTAAGAAATGCAAGCCAACAACAGTCATGTTCAATATGATTCTTAGCTCATCAATACTATGAAATGGTAAGAGAATATCATTCCAATATCAATTTCTAGCTTGCAAAATGAGACAATGATTACTATGTAAATACCAAAGGAAAACAAGTGCTTTCTATTCCAATTTGGACAATGAATAAGACTGTCAAACCAATGGTAGCTTTCATCCAAGCATGACTGTCCCAAAATGTTACTTCTAGTCAAAGTAAATATGCAATAGCTATGCCAATTTCAAGTTTACAATTAGGACAACAATTGTTAGGTAAATACAAAGACAAAACAAATTTTACTATGACTATCCCAAATAGTAATTTCCAGTCAAGCCAAGAGTTCCAACAAGTACCTATATGATAGTCCTCAACAAAGATGTTATCTCGTACATTAGAGGAATTTTGGGGTCTAAAATGGGCCTCCTAAGGAAAATAATAAAATAATAGTTAGAATAATAAAATAATATTGATTAATTTTGGAGGAAGAAAGAAAAAAACTACTTTTTGTGTTCGTATTTTCGACATATCTCCCTGTGTTTTTACCCAAATTTTGATCGGGAGAGCTCATTGGATGCGGAATTTGATTCTGCATCCAACAAGTACCCACACTGCATACTTTTGACGGACCCCGCTACCCCAAAAACAAGAAATACCTGAAAAAATGTGATGATCACACTTTTTCAAGTATTTCTTATTTTTGGGGTAGAGGGATCCGTCAAAATTATGCAGTGTGGGTACTCGTTGGATGAAGAATAAAATTCTACATCCAACGAGCTCTCCCAATCGAAATTTGAGTAAAAACACAATGAGATATGTCGAAAATACGAACAAAAAAGTAGTTTTTTTTAATGACAAATATGTCAATTCAACCATTATGGTTGACTCATTTGATTGAAATTCTATTGGTTCTTGAATTCCAACTCACAAAAACTTATTTTGGCACATTTTCTTATAAGGCCCATTTTAGACCCCAAATTTCCTCTAATGACATGTTTTTTCGAGGCATTTTTGGTATCTTAGTAGTGCAAATGTACTTGTAGATCATTGTTAAAACTTCTTATGTATGGATGGAAATGTCAATTATATATAGATTCCTAGGAGGGATTCTAAGGCTAGAGAAGGGGTTTTGAAAGGGGGCCAAGGTCTGATCCTATAGGCTGAGGATAGGAGTATGAAAATCGAAGCTTAGGGTTAGGAAATGAGAGAGGAGAGATGGAAAGGTAAGGGATTAGGTTAGGATATGGAGAAGGGGGGAAGGGTTTGGAAGGGTAGAAATCTAGGGTTTTAGGTTAGGTGTCTAGTTAGGTCTAGGTCCTTAGGCTTTAGGTCTGCAATAACAAGGCCAAATCTAGGTATGATAAGCTGAGAGAAGAAATCGAAGGGTCAGGGGGTGAAGGGCCAAGCTAGGTATTTGCACTATGATTTACAATATCAGGTATTTGGTATTTAAAATTATCATTTCTATTGTACACGCTTATGCAGTTGTGTATTTTTTTTGTTAAATAACCTACAATGTTAAACTTTTTATGCATTTTATTGTGAACATACAAACTGTATTGATTTGTCAACAATAAGTATTGCAAGTGCATCAACTGCAATCTACTACTGCATTCTACATAATGTATGCAAATATGTAATCAAAGGAAAAGTAATATAAATAAGTGCAAAATTCTATATTCATATACACAAATTTCCAATCATATACAATAGTAGTGAAAAATGGAACATCGTTCCCAATGTCTATACAATGGAAACTTGTGCCCTATACAAAATATGGAAACTCATGAAAAAATGCCACATCATGGCTAGTGTACATAGGAGGGTCTATCAATCCTCCTGTCCACCCTCGGAGCTCCCAGGTGCACCTCCAAAATTGATCTTCCTCTTCTTCGAGCTAGAGGAAGCTCGATTCTTCTGGCCACTCTGACCACCTCCCCTTGGGCTCTGAAATGACAACAATCAAATGTAAACCCCTATAGGAAATTATAAAAGTATAAAACACTTTAAAAATCAAAATTAAGTTTTCAAATCTTAAATAGATCACCTCAGATGAGACTGTAAGTGGTGAGAAGGCTACCCTCCTCTGTGATCCAAGTCTCTCGGTAATGCCACCCTGCAGCATTTAAACAGTAAGACAACTCATATAATTTACTATCTATATTAATTTTCATTAATATTGCATGAGATGTTCATAAACTAATCAATCTCATCATGAAAAAAACATGATCATCTTGGGGGATGGAAGGTGGAGTAGTCGGTTGGTTGTCGGGGGTGGAAGATGGAGCAGTGGGATGGACAACCTGCTCTAATGCTAGGGTGGATGGCATAGTATAGGATGTAGCCACATCGATGTTGGATACAAAACTAGGGGGCACGATGAGAGAGGGCGTGGACTGGAGTGAGAAAAGTGGTGATGTATGACGATAAACCCCAACTGACTGTAGGATGGAATGGGCCACCCTGGAAGAGGAAACGAGGGTGGTGGGGGAATATGGGGGAGGGGGANTGAGCGAAGGCTGTGATGAAGAAGGGGGAGCTGGATGGAAGTTTAGTGGTGGATGGGAGGCAAGGAATGGATGGAATGGGGTGGGGAGGGATGCAAGGAAAGGGACACATGTCATATATGGTGGAAAAAAGGCAGTCGATGGAGAGATAGTGACACCAACATGCCTATGTACTCGGATTTGCATACATATTCATGGCCTCGTATATTAGTATATAAAAAATATAACTATACAAATCTAAGCCATCAAAACTAAAATGAAATTTATGCTTTATTACGTGATGCCTCGTCACGAGGGGATTTGCTAATCCTTGGCAGGGATGGTTGGTCACTCACTCCTACAGACACCTGTGTAAACTAAAAAATATTTATATTCATTTACTAAATTTTAACTACATTGGACGACAAGATTAACTACTAACATTAAATTTAATTACTAAAAAAAAACTACTTGTGTGTATGGTGCCGGAATGTCCTCTGCAGTTGCCATGGCTCCATCTAGGTTAAAGGAACCAACATCCTCCCACCTAAGTGTTGGAGACTCAACACTGAATAGCTGTACATTAAAAAAATCAAGTCATCAACATCTAATTCTAAGTTAAATTTATTAGAAATTATGAGATTGCATAACGTATAATCAATACTTGAACATTAAATAAATAAATAAATAACGTGGTGTAGGTAGCTTTCTGTGGCATGCTCCTTCCTGGGAACATGGGATAGATGCACACAACGAGAACAACGATATGGCATTGGTCCCATCGAGATGGATGGATCATCCTGGCTACCACCTATGGTTGTTCTCCCTTTCCCACTACCAGTAGACCGTCCATAAGTGTGTCTCTCGGGGTGGTCTTGCTTGCTCTATGAGAACATAGACACAAATGTGGTATTCCTGAGAAGGTGCCATGTGGCATGTCTAACGGACTCATGGAGCTCATCTATCCTACTACCTAACCTATGGGGTTGAGGAAGTTGGTTTGGATCTTGCCTAGGTACAGGAGGTCCTCTGAGTGGGTTTTGGTGGGCATGAGGTCGATCTTGGGCTGAGCCAAATATGACGCCCTGGAACTCGGTGATGTCGAATTAGTTTACATGGAACCCTAACACAAAATTAGCCTAGAGTTTCCTGAGAAAATACTGTGGGACCTCAACATTGTTGCATGGAGGCTTGTCAAAAATCATGAACCATCTCTTCCTCCAGTTTTCTCTCCATAGCTCGTAATTACTCCAGTCCATGCAAACACGCTTCTTCCTCACATCTGGAGGCTATCCTGTTCTCGGATCTGTAAATTTGCTCCACATTTGGGCTTTTGTGATATTCAGGTTTTTTATATCCTCTTTGGATATACCAGTGCCATAATGTTCTCTTATTCGAGCCCTATATTGGATCAAATTAGTTATCTCACCGTGGGAAATGTTGATAGACTCTATTATATGTTTTGTAGTGATGTGACGAGGGAAACCCGAGAGGGTTCCTTGGTGTTCTTCAATTCATCACTCAATATTCTTAATTGGTTTAAATCCCTATGTAATTCATCTTCGGGGTTTTCTGGTGGTTCACCAAATCCATCTTCAGGGTTTTCTTCATTTAATTTAGGGTTTATTGGGTTCTCTGATTGGTTTGTTTCACTCCTTTTTTGGGATGGTTCATTGGTATTTGTCATTACATTTAGGTAATTTGTATCTGTAATATCAATTTTTTTCTATTTCAATTCATTTACAATTTTTTTTTAATTTTATATTTTATTTGAAAAAAATAAAAAACATTAAAATAAACAAAAAAATGCAAATACTACTCCATCTACTTTAGTCCAACGCTATGGGTGTCATTTTAGGATGCTTGGATACTTCTTTTGGGATTCGTGGGTGTCGTTTTGGCCTCCTTGGACGTCGTTTTCGGTAGCTTGTGCACTCGCGGGTCGGTTGTGAATTAAACAAAGTTGTTCACTGTTTTTTTTAACAACGAGACGTGTGGGCGTCCCTGTATGCATACGCACAAAACAAGCGCATGCTTCCACATAAGTGTGTGCGCTCCTATTGTCCACTCTAGCAATCTGATGTGGAGTTTTGCAATTGCCGAAGCCGAAACATGTGCACGCATCCAAGGGGGCATGCACGTTCCTGTTTTTTTCTACTCGCACGCTCCCATTGTATCGTAATTGGGTAGCTACTTCTTGCGGGTGCTCGAATACATATATATGAATTCATACATGCATATACAATGCATATACATTTATGAATTAATTGAAAAATTATAATGTTAAATTCTAAACAATTTAACATGAATATATATATATATATATATATATATATTATAAACTAGAGCACTATGAAATTGAATATATGAATATGCAATATCAAATTATATGAATATGTGAATATGAAATTATACAATTATGAAAACATATATATTCATACATGCACATACAATGTATACAAGTTCATGAATTAATTACAAAATTACAATTAAATTCTAAACAATTTAAAATGTATATATATATAAATTATGAACTAGAACAATATGAAATTGAATATATGAATATGCAATATCAAATTATATGAATATGTGAATTGGAAATTATACAATTTACATACAATTATGAATACATACATATGAATTCATACATGCACATACAATGTGTATAAATTTATGAATTATTTACAAAATTACAATTACAAAATTATATTTACATTTTAAACAACTTAATATATATATATATATATATATATATATATATATATATTATGAACTAGAACACTATGAAATTGAATATATTATCCAATATGAAATTATATGAATATATGAATGAAATTATATGAACCAGATCACTAGGAAAATGAAATTATATGTATGAATATGAAATTGCATAACTTTTGAATTATACCAATATTGTTAGCAATGGTATTTGATTCTCCCATCTTAGGTTGATTTGCAACTTCTTCTCCTTTCAAGATTGCTCCTTTTTTCCTCTTTCTTTCTCTATCTTTCTCTCTTATTTCTTCGATGTTGCTTTGATTCATAGTAGATATTTTACTTGGATGCTTCTTGCTTCCCATTGTGATCAAGATCAACAATCCAAATTTATACCTACAACAATATGTAAACACAATGCTAAATTTGCATTAGAACACAAGCATTGTTTCAAATAGGTTAGCCAATTGTGAATAATAAAATTAGTAACATGTTTATGTTTTATGTTTTATGTTTATATAGAATTTCTTTTGGAATTCGGGTGGGAAATGAGGTTAGGAAGGTAGTTGGAATGACATTAATTCCATCAATGTCTAAGTTTGAATTCCCGTGCACTTTTGTATGATTTTTTAACAAAAACGGGACCTCGTAGCTCAATCGAGGTTTTCAGAATTACCTCGATCGAGGGTTTATTAGAATCTCGATCGAAGGTTTAATAAACCCTCGATCGAGGGTTTATTAGAATATCAATCGAAGGTTTAATAAACCCTCGATCGAGCTTCCATCAAAAACTCGATTGAGGCATTTAAATACCTCGATCGAGCTGTAGACCTCAATCGAGTGCCTGAAAAACAAGGATTTATCCCTCTTACAGGAAAATCAATGTTTCTATTTGTCTTCTAGGGGTGTAAACGTTGTCATTCATGGCACACAACTGAGTGGAGTTCATACCGATAGATTCATCACCGAATCCTCTATCTATTGGGTATCATGCATGCGTTTTGGTATTCATATGTTTTTTTTTAATTAGTTCTAAAACTTACACTTAGAAAACTTGACAACAACTTCGAAACATCTCAAGGAAAAATCTGCAGGGTAAAAAATACACATCCGAAAATTTCTTAAAAATGCACAACCCACACATCGACGCATCGTCTTCAAAAGGGTATCTTTGGTTTTTTCAATTATTGAAAACAGTGAAAAAAAGCTCGGATGGGCACACATCTGTATAAAATAATGCTGAAATCAGATGTGGTCACTTTCGAAAAATAATAAATAATTGCATATTGCGAAATAAATTAACACAAAAATATGCAGACCATAGTGCATTTTGTATAGATCATGTTCGTATATATATATATATTAAATTATTAATGTAAAATTGAATTATTGAGATTGGACATGAGCCACTTATTAACTTCTTCAAATTTTTAAGGTCACACAGTTCATTAAATGCAAAATTTCACACATTAAATGACATCGAAATATTTTTAAAAAAATATCATTGGGAAGCCAACATAATAAATTCTACAATTTGTTTTTTTACTACAAGTCGAAATTCACATGTCATATATGTGTTTCGAGGGCTTCTATCTAGCACATGAGTAAAAAATCAAGTTTTCATCGCCAAATTTGCTACCCACCTTTATGGAATCACCCGTATGCATATGTGTGGGTACATATGTTAAGATGTATTATGTGAATGCATGGTTGTGATATATTTTTCATTGCATTTCATTAATAGCTAAAATGATAGAATTATTCAAAGAAATTAAGAGATCATTTCATGAGCTGCTATGGATACATGAAAATGAATTGCATGAAGATAGTCATATTGGATTAGCTACTCGAATGCTCTATTGGAATGGCATAGTTGTATGAAAAGACTTGATTGTGTAATCATGAGTATTGAAAGTTTTATTTGATTAAATAGATAATGTGACTACATCTTGCAATTTTATGGTGATAATGTTGCACACAAAGTAAATCTATTTCATTTCCTTTGACATATTGAGAGCCGAGAGTGTTTGAATTATTGACTTCTATAATTACGAGATAGCTTCAATGTTTGTTGTAAATGATGCAATGAGAAGATTATATGCATTCATACTCAAAACTTTTCGCTGGTATAGAATAGTTTTAAGAGAACATGATGTAAGTGGATGTCCAAGTTATGGAATTTAATGTAAAACCATGAGGGACAAAGTTTTTCCACTTACAAGAATCTAACAATATGATGATAGCCTCATGGTTAAATAAATCTAGGTTATGGAATTCAGTGTAAAACCATGGGACAAAGTTTTTCCACTTATAAGAATCTAACAATATGATGATAGCCTCATGGTTAAATAAATCTAATTTAGGCCAGAAACATAATTGTAAATTCATATTTGAATTTGGTAATTAATTTGAATTTGATGATAGCCCCGTGTTAAATAAATCTAATTTATGCAGGAAATAGAATTATAAATTCATATTTGAATTTGGTAATTAATTTGAATTTGACTATTTAATTCTTTGTGAATTGTGTTAGGAGGACACATTGCAAGAAGACCATGTGTTATGTCTTGCAAGATCCGACCATCATCAGAAGGATTTCATGTTTTGGAAATCTGTTTTATGTATGAAACCTATTTGAAAATTTATGACTGAAATTATTATGATGGCAGGTCATGTGAACCGAATGCTTGTAGGTAATGTAGGTGACTTGGTAAAAATGTTCTATTGGGGTAGGTGTTAGTTGTTGAAGTTAACAATGCAAAATAAATGCAACAATCACATTCGAAGTAATCCAGCCGCGAACGGGGAAGCAATCGTTACATTCGAAGTAATCCTGCCCGGGACGGGAAGCAATAATTCTATTGGCAGCAATCCGGCCGGAAACGGGGAAAGCAGTGGTGAAACTGATTAATCTGGGTCCTGGCTCCGGGTGGACATCATGCCGTAGCATATTTTACGGGACATGCAGCGACATCATGCCTTTGGTGATGACCATTTCTGGCTGACTACTTTAAATTATTGTTATGTTTTTAGGTCAAGATACTCGCGCCGATTAAAAAACAATCAAAACGTGTCGTTTTTCCGGTGGATTTGTGATTGAATATGGTAAGAAAAAAACAACTGGTGGATTTATGATTGAATCTAATCAAAATTGTGTTAAAAAGATTGTAGTTTAGACTACTATGCAAACTCGCAATCAGAATTATCTCAAGTCAACGAAGTAACCCATTTAAAAAATTTTGAAATCATTGAAATGACCATTGTTATGGGCTTCTGCCTTTATATTAGGAAAACCTAAAACAGGTTTGCTCTTCTGCTTGCAGATAAGAATCGTCATATCATGAAGGAGTCTGACATCTTGACAGAAAATCATATCTTTGAAGGAGTATGACATCTTGACAGAAAATCATATCTTTGAAGGAGCCTGACATCTTGACAGAAAAATCAAGAGAGCACGCTGACGGCTCATGTGAACTATATCTACACTCAGAAACACAATCAGCCATGAGCCTCGAAGAATTCAAACCTATGTCCCTTTCTCCACTTCTGGTAATCGGTTATTAGAACTGGTTAGTTGTTGATGATTAGTCTCAAAATGAGGATCATGTTAAGATGATTAATACTCTTTACAAGATTATTAGAACTGGTTAGTTGTTGATGATTAATCTGAAAATTATGATCAGTTTACATTAATGGTGTTATGGTTGGACCAACCATTTTTAGTATGCTTTGCATACTCAAAGGCATAGTAGATTCAAATTATTATATCGATGACACAAATTTAAGCGTCTGAACAAAGCCGCTTTGCTGGGTAGAAACAATATTTTGCCATGACATTATTATGGGTGAAGTACTTTTTCATTTTATTGATGAAATATCAAGGGTTATAGCTATATGTATTTTTCCAAATATTATTAAAGCTAAAAATATATTTTTTCAAATAAGTGAAAATACTTCCCAATTTAATGCGTGAAACTGTCACAGAAAAGGACGAATGTATAAAATACAACTATCATTTGTTTTCTTATTAATATATATTTAATTTTAATTTTTGAAAAATGTGTAAAAAAAATTATTATTTTTATCTTTTAATATATTAAATTTAATTTTTGAAAAATCAAATAATAATAATTATTTTTTTCCTCAAATAAAAAGAAATAGACAAAACAATAAAATGTGAAGGGTTATTCTTACTTTGAAGTTGTAAATATACCATCCATCCAACTCTTAGAGTATGAATAGCTATGAAAGTAATTGTTCTTCAATTAATAAGCGTAAATAAAGATACCCTTCAAAAATGAAATATTATTTATAAAATATTTTTTTCTAAATTTTTACAATGTTCAAATTCAAATAATTTGAAATATTTTAAGTAAAATATTGTTTTTTTTACAATGTTAAAATTCAAATAACAAGCAAATATATAACTAATAATTTTAAGATAAAATAATGATAAGTATATTTTATTTCAAATCAAACACTCAGCTACAATTGTTGAATTGTTTTTCTTGGAAAGAATTTGAAAGTGTCATAAATGAGGATATAATCTTTCATAGACAAAAGTCAAAATCAAACAATTGTGTGGATGTGGACACCCATAAGAGAGAGTTGTATGTGAGTACAAGGACTTCTTCTTGGATTCGTCTTGTATCATATTCATGCTTAAAAACACATGGGAGTCATATTTGTTTTAATTTTATTAGAAAATAAAAAGTTGTAATATAGCTTGAAGCATTTGTTAAAGAGTGATAATTTTGTTAAAGGACTGTAATAACCATAAAGCAAACCTATTTTTTGCATGCCTCTAAGAACGTGGAAATCTAGTATGATTGTATAAATTGTTTGTTTTATAGGCTAAGTTGTATATGATTTAGAGCTTCTTAAGATCCATACAAATAAAGCTAAAAGAAATTACTCATGAAGACAACAACGTATCTTATTTCTATTGAGGTATTGATTTCTCATTTTCTCTTTCAAATCATGCACATATGTATGACATTATGGATATTAGAGAATAATCCATAATGCATAGATTTGATGATAAATTGAATTATGTTACCTTCTCTCTGTATTTCTTAAGTATCCAATCCACCCAACAATAATGTTATATTCCAAGCATTAATGGTACAAAGGATATGTCACATTGATCTAGGGCTTGGGATGAGATAGAGGTAAATATAGCTAAGTGGAATTCTCCAAATATTTGACACCCAAAGCATAGTCACACTCATGTTGATTTATCTAGAAACAAAAATAATAAAGTGAAAGATAGTGTTGGATAAAGATGCATACAATTAAGAAAAAGGGGAATGATCATTCTAAAGAAAATGGGATAGACGAATCAATGGTGGAAAAAAAATGAATGAATAGAATCACAATTCTCATTTTTGTTATCCCAATGCTAGGCTTTGTGATATTGAAAAGCTCCATTTTGTGTAGGTGCCTATCTAAAGTTAAAAATCAAATTAACATACAAACTAAAATATTTTGTTGAGATTAATAGAGTTTTTAATCCCCAAAAAGTTCATTAACATATTTTTATTACGATAAAATAACTATTAATCAACAAGTTAGATACCTTTTGACAAAGGAAATATGTGAACATCAAGAAAGAGAGATGACCTTTTTTCCTAGGGTTCACTCAATGTCTATTGGTATCTTTTCAACATTGTCATTGAGCCACATATTTTCAATTAATTTTTCTTATGCATTTCCAATGCCAATACAATTTAGACCCATATCCCATGACTATTTATTTTCATTTTATTCATAGTCAAGATCTTCATGGTGAGTGTCGAGTCCAATCACATTAAGTATGGAAAGTGAATGCGATGTCAATTTTCATATTGACAATGATGAACAATGTTCATAATATATGAATTCAAGTGGGGATTGAGAAAGAAAAAGTGTCCAAGTTTCTCAAGTGACACAAAATACTGCATACACAATACAATGTTAGAATTATCTGAGCATGAGTTGTGTTCATTAAATATTGTGAATTGGTAAATGGTGTAAAGAATATATCAAAGCTAATGAGAACATGGAACAATTTACTTTTTAGATTCCAAATACAAGTAATGAGTGAGACTATTGAATCTTTGTTGGGCCTAAGGAAACGGAAGAAGAATTCATTCAGGATTCTGCATAAGTAGGGAGAATAGCTAAGGAAGAAGAGAAAGGAAATCCAACAGAGGCAACGACAGGAAAGAAGAAGAGAAATGAGCTGCAACAGAAGAAGGATGAAGAGCGACAAAAGAAGGATGAAGAGCGAGAGATGAAGGAAGAGCCACGATAGAAAGAAGATGCGTGAAGGGATGTGATAAGGAAAGATGGGATGGAATACTAGTACTAGAAGGCATGGAAATGGTATAACGGTTGGAAAATGACAGTAAGGAAAAGCAACTAGAAAGGGAAAGGCCATAAATATCGTGGGTTTGAGTTTGGCTAGAGCTGATAGAAGCCACACATATGAATATATTGTTGAAAGTCAGGCCCTTAGAGCCTATAATTAGGTGTCACTAAAATAGGAAAGACAACCTGTTGGCTAAGTATAGGAAGTCGATTGAGAAAGTGACAGGTAACGAGTCTGTGACAAGACTCTAAACGAGTCTATAAAGAGAAGAACCCAAGTTGTATGCAAGTTAGAATCTTGTTAGACTCTGGTGAGACTCTTTGTGAGTGTATTGGCTAGAGATCCTGATTGATGTTAGACTGTTAGTAACTCTATAATTGTTGTCTGTTAGAGGTAGTTAAGTGCATTTGAGTTTAAGAATCTATAGTTGAGTGCACAAAAGTGAGGGAAAGGTTGAGTCGATCTAGCCTATTTGTGGATCGTTAGTAGAGTTGAGTAGGAAGAGAGCAGAGGAGAAGATCAAAGAGCATGAGAGGAATAAAGAACCATTAAATTTGAAGAAGAAGATCTAGAGCAGAGCCTGAAACTTAGTGCAAAAACGAAAGGTGCATATATTTCTCAGGCCAGATGAAGAGCATCTTTGTGTTTTTTTCCTGGATGGGTTTCCATGTTAACTTTTGTGTGAATGATTGAATGTGTTTGAGTTATCTATATAAATGTTGTAGTGAATGAATGCTTATAAGTTTTCTCATGAATAAATGGATGTATATCAGTCATGATGTTATCAATTAAATGCCCTTATGCCTCACATGGGTTGGTGTTAGAATCGTTTGACAGGAATAGTTGAGTTAAGGTCTAACTGTTTAGAATAAGAAGAACCGATCCACCCCAAGGATTCGTTGAGCACCTTGGTACGCGACTGAGGTACCATAAATCCCCC
The DNA here is from genome assembly GCA_001517045.1 of Pseudotsuga menziesii. NCBI lineage: Eukaryota > Viridiplantae > Streptophyta > Pinopsida > Pinales > Pinaceae > Pseudotsuga > Pseudotsuga menziesii. The sequence goes on along the minus strand of LPNX011131209.1, from coordinate 274,464 downwards.
ACCCAACTATGAAAAACTAGTTCTGGCAGTTACCCAATAACAAACGAGATATATCTCAGGTTAGACTGCATCTACGTCGTAGGTGCTGTTGGATGGGATTTGTTCTATCGAGATGATATCTTGGGATTTGTTGCGCTAAGTAGAAGGGACTTAACCTAGGTCAAGATCCCGAGAGAAGGGATAAAAAATCCAACAAATGGTTCCTTTTTCAGGACCAGAATCATTTTGGTGAGGGATATGTTGTGGGAACCAACGAAACCTGAGATATAAGATTGGGTGGACTTCAAACCATTAGAATTCATGCGAGAAGAAATTAAAGGATCTCGGTGGAACCTGTTACCACCTAAGTTGTACTTAGTGTTTTTTATCAAGTGAGCCTAGTGAACTGGACAAAGATGATTTGTTCACAATTCAGAAGACCTTCAGAATTGCTTTTGGGAAGTGCTTGTTGTACTATATCACATGTTCATACCCCGTAGGGGAGTTGAAATAAAATGTTCTAGCATGATAGTGTCTATAAAAGACTCGGTCTCTTGGAATTTATATTGTCAATCTGATCAGCCCAAAGTGTTTTTTCCCTTGGTTATTATTGGTTGTTGAATAAAAGACTNTTTTCACTCAATACCTCCAAAGTTGGGGTGGTCGGCTTGGAATTTAGGCCTATTGAGGTTATTAGAGTCTATGTGTCAATGTATAAACATGCTAGGCATATGGTCAAGTCATATGAACATGTCTAAATCCCCCTAGTTTTTTTTTAAAGTTTTTTTAAAGTTTTAATTTTTCCAAAACTTAGGCTATTTTTTGATAGTCTAAATGGAAAATTGGTTTTGTGATAAAAGTGGGCTTAGAAATTAGTTTCAGTCATGGGAGTGCTCATTTTCTAACTCAGGGCACCTGGTAAACCCATAAACCCACTTTTCCTAAGTTTTGAGTGATTTTCCCATCACTCAAGTGAGAAAATAAAAAAAATCAAATATTAGTTAATTTAATTAAAAATTAATTAAATAATGGAGAAAATCGAAATTCCTAAATCAGTGGATTTTGCTTTGATTTGACTGAAATTAGTCTCATCGTCTTTGGATTGACTAGAACTGACCATTCCTTGACAGAAGGAGTTGATATGGGCTAAAGAGGGAGTGCACCACAACATTCATTCTTGGGATTTGTACCCTGTCTCTCTCATCCACACGTGTGGGCTCATCTGGATGTGATTTGGTTGATGTTTCCGTTAATCGATTGATGTGTTAGTCCAATCAGTTCTTTGATTTCCAGTTAGACTCAGATCATACTTAGATAGACTCAGATCAAGCTCGGCTTGACTCCTCATGTAGCTGCAGTCCCTCTCTCCTTGTAAATTGTGCCCCCCCGGGATAGGTTTTTAGTTTTTGCTATAAATAAAGCACAGTCTCCTCCTTTCCAAGCTAGTTAGAGTCGGATTGACGATTTGTTGCTATTCTAATGTTGCTATTTTTCATTGAAATAAAGAGAATCTTTGGAGGCAAGATGGTGTCATGTTACTATGTGTGGATGAGCATTGCTATGTTTCATTGAGGTAACCTATATCTGTGTTCATAACTTGCTTATTTTGATATTATGGATCCAGCGCTAAAAGATTGATAATAAGTTTATTATGATCTTGCTAGGAAAGGAATATGTTAATAAGTTTATTGACTATCTCTTTTTCTCTTATGCATGTCTAGAGATCTAGATTTAACATGTTTTATAAGTTTATATGCATGTTATTCTAATATCTCTGTTTATGTATTAACTGGATCTCACAAGCATCTTGGCAAGCCTTTGGATTAGTTGCAGGTTGCTATCTTGGAGAGGGTGCTAATCTAGTTTTCTTCCTCACTTTCTCCAAAAATTTCTCAAAGGAATAGTCCCTCGACAATTCCACTAGAAAGCTCCACGGTTGATCTTCACGGCTACAGGCTTGCCTTCTTCTCTTTCTCCTCTTAAAATTTAAAATCTACTCGGTTACTTGGTTCATAGCTTTTATTTGTTTAGATATATCATCTTAGAGTGAAATTTAACACAGATCTATCTTCTTAAAGCTCATAATCTAGATCTTGTTCTTAAAAAAGGGTTTCATAAGCATTCTAGATCTAGCTTTAGGGAAATCGTCCTTTTTGCATGGCATTTTAAAGAAAATTTGCAACTTGCATGCATTAGATTTCTCTGTCGTAATTTAAAAGATAAATCCAGAAATCAGTGCACATCATATTGGCTGCCGAAAATGCAAGCCAAGATCCCAAGGAAAGCTTGCTTTCATTGGTTCCCTTTTTTACCTTTTTTTAACTAGTTTTAACTTAGCCGTTTTCGATTAAAAATGTGTGACCCAAAGGTACTTTCAAAGATATTTTGGGCATATTTAAGTTTAGTAAGCTTGATGTTTTTATCAGGTATAACAGAAAGAGAAGGAGGCATTGTCCGAAAAGTGACTTTTGGGCCATCCAGAACCCCTAAGGGTCTCCCCATTTCCAAAAATCTTTAATTTTTTGCACTTTGTAAGCTCTTGGGTTCCTTCTTTATAAGAACCAAGAGGAATTATATCATTTTTCTGATATTGTAACCACTGGTAATAAAAAATAACTTCGAATAGGATCTTTTGAGCCCATTCCCCATCCCCCCTAGGGGGATTCGCTTCCTTTTTTCCTTTTTTTCTTTTTTTTTATATTTTTTGCTCTAGATTAGTTTTATTTATGAAAAATAGTTTACTTTGATTAATTTCATCATATATTCCATTTTATAAAGTCAAAGTAACTTGAATACTTACCCCACGAATCCCGATTGAACCGAAAGGTGAAAGAGGATTGTGGTAGATTTAAGTAGAGAACATGTGGTTTGTTTTATTTTTTTTGCTTCATTATTCAGTGTTAATTTCTGCAAGAAATAAATTTGAAATGAACCCCCTCCTTGATTCCCTGATTGAGGTCCACTTGGACCGAAAGAGGTTCTTGGAGGGTTTTCTTTCTAATAAAAACACATCAATTAAAATTTACTAAAAATTACGGAGACTCTAGTGTGTATGCTCTGCGTTTTGGCTATGGTTCATCTGATCAGTCAAGCTGCATCAAAATAAACGTGAGTGATTATATTAATTAGGTTTCACTTTCCCCTATTAACCACCATCAGGCGAAAATTCAACACCTCGAACAAACTGTAAGCGGTGGCAAAATACCCAAAGGAAGTGGGAACTCTTGGATAGTGACATCGAGGCGCTGATCTTTGTTACACCCTAGTGAGTGTATTATGGACACAGTCTTAGAGACTCCATTCAGTCCACACATTCCTTGCGGGTAACCGTGAAGGTTTTATTTTTGGACATACTCCCAGTACCTATCGGGTATGTCTGGTGGAGCAACCAAATCCGGTTGTCCGTTAGTCGAATCCGACTATCATTGTAATAATGAATATGAATAATAATAATATATTAGATGATGGGTGAAATGTACAATAAGATTGCCTTTTATAGGCTTGAGCATGAAGGGTTACACCTTTTCATATAATTAACTAATCTATTTTAATAATTTATTTTTATATTCGTTACATTGCCACTCCCTTTAAGGAAGCTTTCTCCTCAAAGCTTAGATTATTGTTGTCGTCTTTTCATTTTTGTTTTGTGTTGAAACAATGTCATTACTTCCTTTATGTCTTTTGTTTTAGAACTTGTATTAGGTATGTGCTTGTTCTTTACACCATAGCTTGTCAATTTCCTTTTATTTGTTACTTGAATTTGTACTCCATTATGTTTATTATTGTTGTCCCGTTTTCCATGGACATGAATATGAGGAACACTTTTATGACTGACCATATCAAACTTTGTTTTAGAAATCACTTGTCCCACGATACTTAGGATGTTATCACGTAATGTTTTTCTTTTATTATCTTTATGATTTATCTTGAGAAGTGGCGTCTCTTGAGGCTTCTCACACTCAAAGTCACCAGGTAGTGTTATATTTAGGTTTCTCGAGGGTGGTAAAACAGTCAAGGTAGAAGATGAATCTATGATATTTGATTTGTCTGACTTGGATTCCTTGGCATACTATAGGATACATATATTTTCATTGTATGGATCGTCTTTATTATCAACGATACTGGCTTGAATCCCATTATGATCTTGGTTGAGCTCATCTTTATCAACTATATTATTGGTATTTTGGTCAATCCTAAGATAGTTTGTCTCTTTGTCTTGTTTATTGTCTTGATTGACTTGGTTTCTATCATTTTTGTTGACATACTGGTCCAACATATTTGAGCTGCTGATATAGTTTGTACCAAAACTTAGTTTTTGTAACATTCCTATCATTGTATTCTGGTTCTATGTCATGGTGTGCATGTTCTGTGTTAAGGTGTTTATGTTTTGCGTTATGGTACTCATTTTGTCATCCATGTTTTTTTGTTTTTCGTTCAGGATGTCAAGTTTGTCGTCGAGCCTTCTTTCTAGTACCAAAAAAAGATCATTTTTGAGTAATGTATTGTTATTTTGCATCTTTTGCTTCAAGCCTTCTTGGTTAGTGGCAATGGACTTTATGTCCTTCTTCATTTTATCGATCTTATTTTTCAGTTCCTCCATAGTCTTGGACCTTGTATATGGAGGTGTGTATTTCAACACTATTTTGGCCTTTTGAGGTGAATTGAATAATAATATATTAATTAATTAATATTAATATTATTATATTTTTTTATAAACTATATTATATTTTTATATAGTTTTTTTTCTTTTATTATTATTTTTAAACATATATTATAACTTATAATATATTGTTTTGTTTGTATTTTTTTGTTTGGTTGCAGGTCGTAGGTGACGATGGTGTGGAGTAGTTGGGGGTTGGAGGAGGTGGCGTATGGGGAAGGCCTAGCTGGGCGGAGGAGGAAGTGGAGTGGTGAGGAGGGAGTGTGGCGTGAGGGGTGGATATAGCAGGAGCTGGTTGGATTAGTGAAGGAGCAGCGTAGACGGGGGTATATTATAACATTTTTTTTGTTTTTGCAGGTGGTGGAGGTGAGATGACGGCGCGGTGATGGAGGCAACGAGGGTAGGGATGTGTAGGAGCTAGTTGGATCAGCGAAAGGGTGGATACAACAGACGCAGAAGGTAGAGTCGGTGCAGGAGAATGCAGACGCGGGAAAGGACGAGTTTGATGTGGAAGGCGCATACAACAAGAGAAATGGAGCAGACAGAGGTGGGCATGAGCGAAATGGAAGTCGCAAAGGAGATGGGGAGACGTGAGAGGAATTTGAAGTGAAATGAAAGTGTGAAGAGGGGTCTGTGCAAAGAGGATGTCGCGGAGGAAGGAAAAGAACCTAAGATAACATGCAGGTGGCCTGGTGTGAAGGAGCGGACTGCACAGAAGATAGAGGCTGGGTGCGTAGAGAGGGAATGGAGTGTTGGCGCAGATGGTAGATGGGTGAGGGGAGAGCGCAGGGTGATGAAGAACGTGGCTAGCATAGGGAGATGGATACTGGTGAGTGCAGGTAGATGGGGCACATGGAGGAGTAGAGAGGAGAAACAGATGGGGGTGGAACGCCGAGGCTGGAGCTGGAGGAAGTTTTGGTTTTTTTTTTTTTTTTTTGCAATACTTGGGATGGAGTGATAGGTGGCGAAATGGAGCAGCAGAAAAATAAAAAAAATATGATGAGCCGAGTCCGAGCTTAAGTAGGGGTTGAAGGAGCCGAATCCGAGCTCAGGTCAAGGGATCCGAATCTGAGCTTAAGTAGGGGTTGAAGGAGCTAAATCTGAGCTCAGGTCAAGGGAGCCAAATCCGAGCTCTGATACCAAATGGAGCAACCGAATCCGGTTGTCCGTTAGTCGAATCCGACTATCATTGTAATAATGAATATGAATAATAATAATATATTATA
>LPNX011131209.1:239901-268396 GCA_001517045.1 Pseudotsuga menziesii | reverse complement strand
ATATTGTGTGTCATCATTGTGCTTACTTGTGTTTATTTTTCATCTCGTCATCTATGGTTCTCAATTTTTGATTTCAAACTCCTAAGCAACTTATTCAATTTAATACCATCATAATAAAGTAATTATCCTTAGTAACTTAATAGGTTCTACCCCCCTTGGCTTCGTTAGGAGTTGAGCCTAAACGGAGGTGTCAAGAACAAGGTTACAGCCTTGACTCGAGACTTGCCCCCAAGGACATAGCAAGTGGCTTGAAGATTTCTGCCACATCCCCCCTAGGTGTGTGAAAGGCGGCAAAAGAACCCAACATAGTGGTTGGTTCGGTACCTCTATACGGATATTCATGAAATTTTCTTTTCTAATTTTCCCATTTCCTTGCATGAGTGGTTTTCTAATTTGGAAACCCAACAAATAAATTTCCAATGGGGAGAACCAAGGGAGTGGAATCTTGAGTTGATTGAGTGACTGAAAAGAGTAAGAAACCCTGTGTCGAGGATTGTAGATTTCTGGATAAATAGTATCCTGGAGGGATACATTACTGATTTTGTTGTTGAAATAATAACCTCATAGACTGAGGCAAAGTGAAAAAAATTTCAACGACCATGCGGTAGATATTTGTCTTCTTTAAAGATATGGATAAATATGCTTGTATGTGAAAAAGGTATTTTGCGAATGTGACAAGCTGAAAGCTGTGTATAAAAAGGAGGGTATGTCGCAACAAAACTCTAGGAAAAATGACGTGAACTGATTTGAAATGTTCTGCAGAGATAGTGGAACTGAACTAGAATCTAGTTGTTTAAGAAGTAGAAGGTGATTTAGATATGGAAAGAGAACAAATAGTCTTAAAGAAAGAGAAGGTTGCAGTACAACCAGATAAGAAGCATACCACAAGCTTGCGACGTACGCTGACGAAGGATTTGTGACGAAGAAGAAGAATATCATTCAATATCTGAAGTAGAGGAAGAATCAGAAGAGTTGATTGAAGCTCCAGTTCTAGGATGCAAGAACAATGCGCCTGCATCATCACGTACATTGCTAGAGGTAAGATCTGGAGACTTATCTCCAAGTGCATCTATAGATACAAGTAGTACTAACGCTATAAATAATGAACAAGGGAGTTCAGCTAGCCAAACTTTTGTCCAAACACATCTATGGTTAATACAATGGTTGGAGCTAATATTAAACCAACATAGATCCAAAGCCTAGGTTCTATCAAGCATCGAGAGGGATCAAATCTATCGAGGTGCAAACCTCTCATTAAGTATTGCACTCAAGGAGCTATTGATTTGATTCAAACCAAAAGACACATATTTTTATTTAAGGTCGACATATACTATTATTATTATTATTATTAATATTTAATATTATTTATGGTTGACTTATAATATTTTTATTATTAATATTTAATATTATTTATGGATGACATATTATATTTTTTATTATTTTTTATTTTGTTAGGAACGAATATTACAACATCTCCCCCATACATGGTTTTAAAACCATGTGCAAGGCCAAACTAAAACCATAGGTTGTTTAGGAGGCCTTGCACATGGTCTTAAAACCATTTGCAAGGCCCTCCTAAACCATGTACAATAAAAGTATGGGTTGTTTAGGAGGCCTTGCACATGGTTATAAAACCATTTTCAAGGCCCTCCTAAACCATGTACAATAAAACCATGGGTTTTTAGGACAAGGACAACATTTTTTTTGTAGATAATTCATCTTTTTATTTTGTATTATTTTGTTAGGTAGGAACATTACAACATCTCCCCCATATTGTGTTGTTTTATGACCGACATTTTTTTGGCGGATAATTAAATTTTTATTTTTTTATTGTTTTGTTAGGTAGCAACATTACAACATCTCCCCGATATTAGGTTGTTTTTATGAACGACATTTATTTTGGCAGATTATTAAAATTTTATTTTTTATTATTTTGTTAGTAACAAACGTTACTACATAATATGGACAAATGTTACAATATCTTCCACATAACGTTACAAGATCTTGTTGATACTGGGCTATAGAGCGCCTTTTTGCACAATTACCTATATTCAATGGAAATAGGTTGTAAGAACCATAACAACATTGGTTTCTTTGTGAAGTTGTGTGGACTATGCGACATATCCAAGAGGAAATCATAAAGAGAACACAAATGATCATGCCCATGCGAGGTCATGCGCTAGACTGGTGTTGTAAAGGAAAGTGTCCTATGGCTAGGGTTTAAGAGGCCATCAACATACTGGGGTTGAAAGAGAGATGCACAATGTTCAGCAAGCATATATAAGCAAGTTTTAGAGATTGGAATGGTTCATACCTTAGCCAAACGAAGGTTGATCCAAGCGGCTCTTCAATCCTCTTCTTGCTCCTCTTGCTCCTCTTGCTCCAAGAGACCTGCAAAATGAATTATACCTTCCTCAAACCAACATGAACACATATAAACAAATGATAATCAAATAAACATGAAATAATGATCTGATTAACATCATCATATGATCATAAACAGAGTTTCAATCACACATTGAACAATGATTTGGAAGAAGAAGGACATCACATCTTTATTAATCTTAAAAACAAGTACAAGTATACCTTCTCTTCAAGTTCGGCACCTCACGAAACCTTGATCTGGTTCTGTTGCTTCTCTTCTCCAAGGAACTTAGCCTCCAAGCTCTTCAACACAAGGAGAATGATTCTAGGGCAAAGGTGTGGGCAAAGAGAGCTCCAAATCCTCCAGCATAACAATGCAAAGATTCAAGTCTCCTCTCATGGACCTCCCTACCTCTATTTATATGGTTAAATAAGAGTTAGGGGCGAAGACAAAGTAGTTACAACTGAAGGAGTCAGTTACATAACTACCCAAACTACCCGAAATTCAAAATTTGTGTTTTTTGACATTTTTAAGAGGCATACGTAGGTTGCTGAAAACATCAGTTGTGTACACAAGAAATACATGCGGGTTTCCAATACAAAAATTTGTGTACATAAGCAACTTGTGTACGAACGCAGGTATTATAGAGAGCAAGTCACGCACGTACACGGGTTTGCCCTAAGGAAACTAATGTATAGACACAAAACTCATTTTTAGGGTATTTCTAGGCATTTTCAAACTTTGGTGTCTTCTGGAAAGTTTTAGCTAATAGAAATATCTTTCTAACTGTGCAAAGATGAGGTAAAACAGAGTTACAAAACTCAAGATATAGGTCCTCCAAGTTAGGTGTCTTTTCAGTGACTTTTCATGAAGTGTCGTCATGGAAGTGTCGACATGCGACAGAATCATGGGAAAGCGGTCACAGGCAGAGATGTGTCATTTTGATCTATAACAGATGCCCCCTAATGTGTGAGGTTAGAGGGGAAGACGATAGCTGAAATACATTATAAAGGAAACAACTGAGTATGGAGAGAGCAGAGAATCCAAGATCAAAAGGCTCAAACAAAGGTACCTGAAAGAGAGATAAATGTCAAAAAAAATTGATCTCTGGGACATACAATTCCATATACAAAACATCACCATAAAGATACAGGCGGATCCAACATATGTATAACTGATGAAACTATCATGGTCGCTCAATATGAAAAAAGGCGCCATATCAAATCTAAAGGAGTCATTGCCACAAATGAACAAGGTGGATCCATGCTCAACAATTGATCATAGCCACAAAAATACAAGGTGGATCTATGTCTCAGCAAAATGTCATATAAAATGTAACAAGGTCTTGTGCAACTTGGGCAATAGCAAAATGACGATGCCACTGTCAGCTCAAGGTATTCAATCCAAACCTCCCAAAAAAGGTACGAATCCTAACCTTTCGAATAAAGGGAATTGAAGTCGAACATGGAGGAAACTGTTTGATTACTGGTCAATAATGAAAACCATTAACAAACGCGAGGGAAACCACCATTAATGAAAATGGTCCCCAAGGTACCTAGTACATTCTAACAAGTGTGATTACAAGGAATTGAAGTCGAACACTTGAAGAATCCATCGAGTATGAGACATTAAGGTATTCCCACTACCCAATAGCGAGGGAAATTTCCACTGATGACTACAATCCCCAAGGTACTATCATAAAACTCTAAATCTCGTTCCCAGAGCAAGAGGTGTTGTAGTCGATAGGAAGAGATCCATTGGAAGGAAGGCATTAAGGCATCCTTCATCATCCAACACGAGGTAAGTCAAAGACAAATTGGATCTGGAATTGGTACTAAATTTCATGACAAGGACCGCCGAAGACATGATGTAATGAACTTATGCGAGGGAATGGCCGACACAAAAGGTCAAGGAAACTGCAGAATGGTCGACAAAGGTTTAATCCTTGAACAGTGAGCACGACACAAAAGTGACTTAGGCAGCTTTTGACACAAAAGGGACCAACGAAACAAATCTACAATGTAGGAGACATTGACAGATTCCCCATATAATTGGAAAAGAAACCAACTGGAGGAGTAAAAACTCTGAATTGGGATAAGATAAAAAAAACTAGGACCCAACTATTGATAGACTCAAAACTAGTGCTTTGTTCAAGGAAACAAGACTTGCTGCCATGATGTAAAAAACATGTGAATGAACTTCCCCTCCCCTCTTTCTTGTAAAGGTTTAACAAGTCCAAGAAATCAAACTCGGGACCATCTTCATTTTTGGCAAGCTCGAAGAAAATAAAGAAGAATGCTTGATAAAGCACTGATTCATGGATTTTACGAGCCCGAACTAGTACATGCTCGATGGTGTTTTCATAGTTTAGAGAGTCTGAAAACTCCAAAGAAGACTCCAAAGGGGTGATTTTTCATACAATTTAGTCTCCTGAGGCCAAAAAAGTATAAAACATACCAAATAAGCACTCTCTTAACTTTTGAAGAAGAAAAGGTGCACCTTTTTCGTACTTACTCAGGAAGGTCCGAAAAAGGTTAAATTACCACCTACCCAATGCTCCTTCAAAAGCAGCATATAGCCTGAGTTTTACGAGTGGGAAGGAAGGCAAGATCACTCGGAAAGATCCAATTGATTACGAGAAATGGGGCTTACAACAATAAACTTGATTCTTTGTTCTTTAGGGTTTAACGAGCATGACAAAGACATAAAGTACACTTGAAATCTTTTTCATGTTTTGGTCTAGAGCATGAAAAAGATAAAACTAAGCTCATGCCGGGGGTTCCTTTTCCATAAGTTTAGTCCCTCAGGTCCGGAAAAGAGATAAACCTATGCCTGAGAATACTCTTCTCAATTCCAAAGAAAAGAGAGTGTTCCTTTCCCGTATTATTCCACATGGTATGAGAAAGTGATAACCTACCACCAATGTGGATGCCCATTCACATATTTTTAACGAGCCTGAATGGACAAGTTTACTCGGCAGTCAAGTCTATTTTGAGGAGTCAGACCTGGGCCTAAAGAAACTCAATATCTTTCCCGTGAAGTTTTAATGAGTCCGGAAAAGTCAACTCGCAGCCTCCTTACTGTTTTTAACAAGCTCAAAGGAAAGCAGAAAGAATGCTCTAAATGCGAGGAGACGAGTGTCATAGACAGGCGAAACTAGTTCCAAGCATAAGGAACAAACCTATGCATAATGCAGGGAAAGAGAGCAAGATAAGGACACTCAGGGAATGTCTCCTCAAGGAAAAAGGTGTCAAGTTGCAAAGGCAAAATCATACAAGGCTTAGCGATGATGAGAACAAAGATGAGGGCTTATACAACGAGCTAAAAGCGTGGAATCTAGCATCGGGCTCAAAAGCGCGAGCAGGATATATGCAAATGCAATTACAGCTTGAACAATAAGACAGGGCCGGTAAACAGTTGTGAATCCAACTAAAAATCCTGTCTCTAAGAAAAAACAACATCAAAATCATATTCAGAAGAAACGATCCGATGCGGGTCACTTTAGTAGAAACACATGTGACTTTGCTATCTTCTATAAAAGGTAAAGTCAACGCAGAATCAACCAAATAAGATTCTATAGAACCAAGGCTCGAGGGTTTATAATCAATAATATCAACCTTAGAAGGAGAGAAAAAATCAACAAGGGAGATAGAGTTTGTAGGAACAAACTCAATATCATAGGAGTTGAAAAATTCATAAGAAAAATCAAACTCATCAGGATCACTGACTTGCTGTTCGAAGGAAGAGTCAAAAGAATCAACAAGACCAACATAAGAAGAAAGGTCAGGCTTACTAGGAAAATTAGGGTTCGACTTAGTCACAACTGAACCAACATCCAAAAGAAGGTCAGACTATATCAAAGACTCTAGGAAGACTTCATCCAAAGGAAGGAGATTATCCGAGATAGGACACATGTCTAAACTTTCAAATGGATTGACAGAGTGGAGAGAAGGCTCTACAGTCTGTATAGGATGACTCACCTGGTCAAATGCTGGGACCAAGTCTCGAGAAGGTAAGCATGAAAACAGAGGCTGCTTCTCAGTAGCAATTGAACGCAAAGGACAAGAGGCCACATAGTTCACCTATGGCGGGGCAGTGTCTATAGAAACAGTAGGAATCAATAAAGGAAATACTTGGTCTCTAGTTGGGTCAGGAGACAGATTAAGAAAATCCAACTGATCGATAGTGACAATTTCTCCGCCATGATTAAAGTACATCACATGAAAAAATGTTGACACTACAGCTTGCATGGCATAGACATAATCACGTCCAAGGAGCATATTGAAGTCCAAGGGGTCTTCTATCACCATGAAGCCAACTAAGACGGTATTCCCACCCAAAGTAACAAGTGTTTGAGCAAGAATTCCAAAAGGCTATACAAGTTCTTCTATCAAACGCTAGTAACTGACTAGCAGTTGACACAAGGCTGGGAGATCCCATGCCTCGCCAAGCATGAGCAGATAAAATACTAACTGAGGCTCCTTCATCAACAATACAATGAGCAATTGTGTATTTTTCAACTTTGACCTTTATTTGGAAAGGTGCATCAGAAGGAAGGCACGGCTCAAATAGGCTATCCAAATCAAAGGAAGCAATCTGAGAGCTTGGTGGGGGTTGATCCGAATCAAGTTCAGTGCCCCCTTGTTCAGTAAGTTCTGAACTGGCAATGAAGAAAATGTGACTAGTAGACACTTCACTCTCCAAAGGAAGAGTGGGATTGATCGATAATGAACGTGATTCAACCGCTTCATGAAAGTCACTCTCTGAAGGGAGAGTGGGATTGACCAAATATGTCATTGGTTCAATCACATCAGGATCACTCTCTGAAAGAAGAGTGGGATCGACCAAATCTGAGATTGGTTCGACCACTTGATCAACCAAAGGTTGAGTAGGTTGTTGAGAAACTATAGGTTGTTTAGGAGAAGGAAATTCTTGAGTCTTGGACCACACTCTTTGCACCTCTGCGATAGCAGGGCACTGGTGAGTAAGATGATCTCCCTTGCATAGCTTACAAGGGAACTTGATTTTGCACTTCGAACGACCAGTTTTCTCAACGGTGTCAACATGACTAGCAGTGGCTGATTGTTTGCTCTCAACATGACCTGTAGAGGATGAGAGTTTGCCCCTAGCATGAACTACAGAGGCTGGGTGATTGTGTCTAACTTGAATAAGAGAGGATGGTTGTTGAGAGACTTCAGAATGTTCAAAAACAGGATGACCATGAAACCAGACTCTTCGCACCTCCGCGATAGAAGGGCATTTATAAGTAAGGTGGTCTCCCTCACAAAGCTTACAAGGAAACTTGGGCTTGTGTTTTGAACGGGTAGTCTTTTCAACAGTGTAAACATGACTCGCAGTGGCTGACGGATTGTCTTCAGCATGAACCACAGAGGCTGAGAGACTCCCCCAAGCATGACTTACAAAGGTTGAGAGACTACCCCTAGCATGACTTGCAGAGGCTGACAGACTGGATCCAACATGACCTGCAGAGGTTGGATGGGCACCACCAACATGAACAACAGAAGTTGAATGGGGAGGTTCAACTTGAACAACAGAGGTTGAACGAGTGCCTTCAACATGACCTACAGAGGCTGAGAGACTGGATCCAACATGACCTGGAAAGGTTGGAAGGATCCCACCAACATGATCAACAGAGGCTGGATGGTGAAGATCAACTTGACTTACAGAGGTTGAGTGTTTAGAACCAACATGACCTGCAGAGGTTGGATAGGTTCCCCTAGCATGAACAACAGAGGCTGGGTGGTGAGGTTCAACTTGACCTGCAGAGGTTGAATAGGTGCTCCCTTGCTTATGTGCCTTCTTCCTATTCCTCCTTCTTTTACTCCTTTTAGACCGCCGGTTACTAGTATGAGTACTTTCACCGCATGAGGTAGAAGGAGGAGGAGAATCAACTACAGGTGAAGGGGAAGCATTGTTTTGATGCCCTTGATATAAGGAGCTTACTTGAGAAGCATCAGGAGCATTCAGGACAGTTGGAGTGGAAAACAACCACACCGGTATCCCTAGGGTGAATCCAGGTAGATTCAAGGTGGGCATCAAGGGAACACCAACATTCCACATGAGAGGAATAGTACAAGGAGTTCCCAGCATGGGGATCTCTTGCTTGGTGTTCGAAGGGGTGTTAGCCATAGTTTCAAACCAGGAGACAAAGTCTGAGGTTAATAGGAAACCAAAATTATAAAGCACACACCTAAAGGCACACTAAGTACAGACAAACCACACAGCACTCACTAAAAATTCCTAAAGCCAAACAAACAAACATGTATAAGATACGCTTTCCAAAAGAAAGCTGATAGATAGTTACTTGGTGTCCCTATAGATGTTCTTAAGCACAAGTAGAGGAATCACCCACTTCCCTCCCACACTTTCTACCGAGGTTACCTTCCAAGTCTGTCCAAGGTCAACCAGAAATAACATTTCGGTGTACCTGTGTATGAACCCTAGATGTCACAGAGACTAAAGGCTACCTTAACTATATTGATAGCCTGGGGGGACAGTCGCAAGCCTGGTTCGTATGCATGGGCAGGGTAGCAAAGCCTGAAACCTTGTCTAAGACAGAATCCCCGGATGCGCAAAAACCTTGGTCTACGCTTTGACAAGGAATCAGAGGGTTATCTCCTCAGTCCAAGTCTCCACACGGCCTGGTGCTTAACTCCTGTTTGAGAGGAGCTTCCCAGATACAATCAACACAGAAAAGGGTTTACCTAGTGATTGGCCAACTACGTCTGAGATTTAAATACTTGTGGAGAGTTAAAAATCCCTAATCCACAAGTCTAGCCTGAGCTAGTTGGTGTATGAACCTATAAAATAAAACTTACTAGTAATTTTTAAATTATATCATTTATTTTAAGGGTTGTTTTTAGTCAGAGGGTAAATGACATGAAACATATGTGGTGTTTTGACTCAAAGTTTAAACAAAATGACTAAGCAAAGAGATATGAAATGTGAAAAGCAAAAACTATTCTCTTTTTCTTTTTCAAATAGAAACTTGAAAGCCACAAAAGAACAAATTATTTTTATTTTCTTTTTTCAAAAACAATGATATGCCATGCAATCTAGACTAAAACTAATCTACATGCATATAAAGCAAACATGTGTTTTTGTCTTTTTCTTTTATAAATGCAAAAGAAAAATAGCCTATCAACTAATGCAAGCAAGTACTGTAAGCAAAGCAAATAGACAACTACTTTACACCCCAAAAACAAACCCTAGGTTTCCCTAAAGTTCGATATCAACCTCTCTTGAAAAGAAGGCTTACAAAGGTAAACAAGCCAACAACTTTGGAATGAAGAGATAGAGCAATAAGACTGACATAAACAAAGGTCAAGAAATCCCAAGAATCAATCTAAACCTACAAACATAGGCTGCTCAGTACGTTGTCCAACAAGGTCAAGCCAAAGAAGGAGGTGTGGGGGAAGGCAACAAAAGCAAGTATATGTTCTTTTTATTTTTCTTTTATAAATGCAAAAGAAAAAATACCTACAAAGAAAAGGTATGTGGATAACAAGAACCAAGCAAAAGGAACTCTGCTATACAACCACCAAACAAACTCTAGAATGAACTAAAGTTAATATAAACCCTACTTGGAAGAAAGACTTGCATAAAAAACAAGTCAACTATTTTGGCATGGTGAAGTTAACCAACAAAAGAAGAAGGAAACCCAACACCAACAAGCTTCTGAACTCAGACAAAGATCACTAACAGAGGCTAACCAGAAGCATAAGCCAAAAATCATACCAAGCAAAGGAGGTGGGGGAAAGAGCAAATAGCAAACCCTAATGCTATAAAAAGACTTACCACATAGATAAATAACAACCAAAAAGAATGACACTAACTCCCTGGAGTCATGCACCTGCAGAGGACACCAAAAGACCTACCAAACAGCCCACAAACAGAAGAAAAACCACAAAAATGAGGAAAGACACTGTTTTAGGGGCACACGTGGGTGTGCTACTGACAGGTCGCATGTCATACGCAGGTTGCTAATACAACAAGTCGTGTGTACAAGAACACGCGGCTTGTATAACTGACAAGTCTACAAGTCGCATTGACAGTATAGGCAGTCGCGTGTACCAAACCAGACACGCGACTGTTTAGTCTGCGAGTCGCGTATGGGTGGAAAAACTCCCAAGAAAGGTCAAAAACTACCTTAGGAAGGTAGGGGAAGTGTGCTACCAGACTTATAAAGTGTTCCTAAGTGGCAAGAAGGACTTGAAACAATGCAAAAGACTAAAATAACTAAAGAGAAACCCCAAACAGACAAGGTTCTCCCCAGCGGAGTCGCCAGTTCTATTGTAAAGGAAAGTGTCCTATGGCTAGGGTTTAAGAGGCCATCAACATACTAGGGTTGAAAGAGAGATGCACAATGTTCAGCAAGCATATATAAGCAAGTTTTAGAGATTGGAATGGTTCATACCTTAGCCAAATGAAGGTTGATCCAAGTGGCCCTTCAATCCTCTTCTTGCTCCTCTTGCTCCAAGAGACCTGCAAAATGAATTATGCCTTCCTCAAACCAACATGAACACATATAAACAAATGATAATCAAATAAACATGAAATAATGATATGATTAACATCATCATATGATCATAAACAGAGTTTCAATCACACATTGAACAATGATTTGGGAAGAAGAAGGACATCACATCTTTATTAATCTTGAAAACAAGTACAAGTATACCTTCTCTTCAAGTTTGGCACCTCACAAAACCTTGATCTGGTTCTGTTGCTTCTCTTCTCCAAGGAACTCAGCCTCCAAGCTCTGCAACAAAAGGAGAATGCTTCTAGGGCAAACGTGTGGGCAAAGAGAGCTCCAAATCCTCCAGCATAACAATGCAAAGATTCAAGTCTCCTCTCATGGACCTCCCTACCTCTATTTATATGGTTAAATAAGAGTTAGGGACGAAGACAAAGTAGTTACAACTGAAGGAGTCAGTTGCATAACTACCCAAACTACCCGAAATTCAAAATTCATTTTTTTTGACATTTTTAAGAGGCGTACGCGGGTTGTTGAAAACATCAGTCATGTACACGAGAAATACACGTGGGTTTCCAATATAGAAATTTGTGTACATAAGAAACTCGCATACGTACGCAGGTATTATAGAGAGTAAGTTGCGTACGTACGTGGGTTTTCCCTAAGGCAACTCGTGTACAGGCAAAAAACTCATTTTTAGGGTATTTCTAGGAATTTTCAGACTTTGGTGTCTTCTGGAAAGTTTTAGCTAATAGAAATATCTTTCCAACAGCATAGAGATGATGCCAAACGAAGTTACAGAACTCAAGATATAGGTCCACCAAGTTAGGTGCCTTTTCAGTGACTTTCAATGACTTTTCATGAAGTGTCATCATGGAAGTGTCGACATGCGACGGAATCATGGGAAAGTGGTCACAAGCAGTGATGTGTCATTTTGAGCTATAACAACTAGTACATGAAATTATCCATAGTGTGAGATGAGGTTTCCCAGAAAACGATCGACCAAATGTCAGTGGGTATGATAGATGAATTTAGAAAAGCTAAATTCTGAATCGCAGTGCATTATTGAGATCAAAGAAATCAAGCATCTACCTATAGAATATGTTTGGGACTTTGACCAGAGATTCAAGACATTAATGACCAAAGTAAGCTTCCAAATGTCAGATGTACAACATAAGGAATAGTTCATTGTCGCCTTGGTGCCACACATATGGATACCATTGATGCAATAGAAGCTTGTGTCGTAGACAAAATATCTCAAAATAGAAATGAAGTTGGAATCCTCGTCGATGAGAGAAACTGACACAGGAATGATGCAAATTCAGTCACTGCTAACAAACCTTATGGTCCAGCTCCAAGACATCAAGAAGGAAAAATAAGTTAAAGAGGAACTATGGTGTACAATATGTAGAACATACAGACACCATAATAAAAAATTATCGATGCTCATGAATTACATTGTAGCGAGAGTGCCGAGACCAATAAATACCCAAGGAATGTCTTGGTGTAGAATATGTTATACTAGGGACCACAAGTCTAAAGAGTGTAGGTACTTACAGAATATTGCAAGTACCCTAGCTAGTATGTACTGTAAATTTTGCAAATCAGTAGGACATGATGAGAAATACTAGAGAGCACTTCAACTGTTGCAGGAAAAGATGATGGATACCTACTTGATGAAAAATGATGAGCAGATGCAAGCTGAAGGAGCGCAACCTCAATACCATCCTGTTCAATATCCACCACAACAATACCAACAACCATAATATCCTTAGCCATGGTACCAATAGAAACATTATCCACCACAACAACAATACCCTCAGCAAAGGGGGGGTGGAAATTTTCGAGGCCAAGGACAACAACATGGAGGAGGAGGATTTGGTCGAGGAAGAGGCCAAGTCATATGTAATAATTGTGGGTAGTCAGGACACTTTTCCTAATATTGTTAAAGTCTAGCAAAAACATGTAAATATTGTAAAGCATTCGATCACGCTGTTGAACAATGTCCACAATTAATTGTGAAATGGAAGGCTCAAATTGTTGGAAATCCCAACCATATGTAGAATTAGAATCCAAAACCCAACCAAAATATTTAAATTATATCTTATATGTCGAGAGAACCTAACATTGTTATTGTTACAAGAGGAGGTGTTGCGACAGGAGAAAACCAGAATACACAGCATGGACAACTGCAGGTTCTTCCTGCGGCACATAAGAAATCCTTGTTAGATGTCCATAAGGATAAGGAAATATTCTTGGATGTGTGACAAGAGTTTGTTGAATCCAATCAACCATCAACATCTGGACAAGTCAAGACTATGCCTGAAACATTTGAACACCTACTCCAGAAGCAACCAATCAAAAAGGTTAGTAAGATCAAATAATTTTTCAAAAGTTGTTTAGTACTAATCAATGATAGAGATGTTGTCAGAGAATTGACAACACTCATAGAGGAAACCTCATGAGACTTGCGACCTGAAAAGAGAGTAAACCATATCGAAAGGAGATTTAAAACATGCCAAGAACTACAAAGGACTTCACAGATTGGAGAATATGATATGGATTATATCATATTTGACCTCGGCTCAGATGTCAACATATTGACAAGACAGACATGAGAGAGCATGAATAAGCCATGACTAGATTGGTATCCCATCCATCTAATACTTGTGAACTAGTCAAAGGTTCTACCCATTCGTAGACTAACTCAAGTGCCTGTTAAAGTCAAAGGATTGAGTACATATGCACATTACATACATCGAGGTAATAAACATTTTCAATGACACTAATCCTTATCCTACACTTTTAGGAATCGACTAGGCAATAGAAAATCACACCATTATTAATTTTAAGAAAATAATCTTATTATTTGAAGATTCTGAGAAAAGGGTCATCGCACCAATTGATCAATTCGAAGGGCAGAGATATGTTGATCCAGTCAACAATGAAGACCAAGGAAATTAGCTAGATCAGCTATATAATGTCATATATTCAAGGGAATATTATTTAAATCCAATAGCTAATGGAAAGCTGAGTTGGCGGAGTGTTAGCTCTTGCACATCCGATTCAGGTGATGCCCTAGAAAATTGGCAAAACAGACTACATCATGTCTCCATGAGAAAATGCGCAAGAATCACAAGATCTGTATGATGTGTAGGAGCTAAGGAAAGCAACCTGCCTACATATGAAGGATTATCCAAACTTGAATATTTTTTTATGGAGTTTAAAGAAAAAGTTACGGAATCACAACGACTGTTCGCCTTGGTCTTTTTGTTGAAAGCTACACCCGCTAGATGGTGGGCTACACATAAACAATATTTCTATAAATGGAAACAGTGTAGAAGATTAATGGAGATCATATTTGGGGAAGAGATCAATTATAATGGTCATAAGTACACAGGATTGGTAAATCCTACTGATCATATTGGGCATTGTCACATGACATCGCAATAATGTCCGCGACCAGAATGGGTTCACTGGTTCGTACACACTTTGGAGATGGTACCAAAGAACTGGTATACATCAGTATAAATATGAAGAGGAACCATTGAATGGGAAGAATTAGCCATAATATTCACCTAGACATTTGAGTTCACAAGAAAACACCCAACAGTTGATGTTGTGCTACAAATAATGAAGGAAAAGATATTCGAATAAATCTCAGTTGCAGCCAGCAATTTCCATCGATGTAGCATGATAGTCCACCATTGGATGGAGTGTTAAAAGGTTCCAGGAGAACCAAATGAAGATAACCCACTTGATATAAAATACTGGAGTCAGAGGGTATGCATGTAGTGGAAGGAGTTGGCCTTTCTAGTGCCTAGTTCCTTAGTCCACTTAATATTAAGAAAATAAATATTGGCTCGTCTCAGAATCCAAAATTTGAAAATATTGGGGATTATTGAGACGATGAGACCATGGGGAATATCACTCATTTATTGCATGAATTTTAGGATCTATTCCCTCCTATTTCTTTGAAATGAAAGGAATAGTTGGTGACCTTGGTAAAATGAAGCCTTACCCTTGAGGCCTGATGCAAAACTTGTCAAGCAACGACTATACATATTAAACACGTGCTACAAAGAAAAGGTTAAGGCTGAATTGGACCAAATGTTGGAAGTAGGTGTCATAAAAAATGTTGAAGAATCAGAGTCTATTAATCCAATCGTAGAGAAGGACAAGAAGACCTTAGGTGAAGTAATGATTTTTGTCGACATAAGGAAGTTAAATGATGTCTTTTTGCATGATCCATTTCTGACTCCATTCATTGATGAGATACCAAAGAATGTCAGAGGAAAAGAAATGTATTCTTTCATTGATGGATTTTCGGGCTACCATCAGATTAGAATAACAAAGGAGAATCGCCACAAGACTACCTTTGCGATGGAGTGGGGCTGTTTCTAGTACACAATAATTCCCTTTGTACTCAAGAATGTGCTTGCAATTATTTCTAAAATTGTAGTTTCTTCTTTTAAATATTTTATACATAAATTTCTTGAAGTCTACTTTGATGACTTGACGGTATTTGGTCTTGTAAAAGACCATATCGAGAGCCTAAGAATGATGCTAGAACGGTGTCTCTGGTATCAAATCTCCTTAAATTTGAAAATAGTGTATCTTTTGTGCACCTTTTGGAGCTTTGTTGGCCCATGTGGTATGTGTAACATACCCGAAATATCTCCAGGTAAATTTTGAGAAAACGTGGTAAATTTTTTTATTTTTATTTTTTGCTTTTACTATATTAACATGCCAATCATGTTAGACTTTTGAGAGAGAGTAATCACATTCATGAAAACACTATTATCACTTACATCTAAACAAACCATAAGTTAATTAAATTAATTTTCACTAGGTAGTTGATATTAGAGCTATCCAATGACCATACTAGAACCAGAAATAAACGTAATCCTACTTTGTTGTAATTAAGGACCATCAACTACATTCACTCTAATATACGCAGGCCATATTGAAGTTAAAGATAGATACGACCATTTCATTAGTCATTCGACTATCCCTCTATTGTGATAGAAGTTATACATTAACCATTTCCTTTAAATGTCGCTAGCATTCCTCATAACAGGGTACCATCCTTGTACTTGTATTCTTGGGCGCAACCATCCAAGATGACGAACGATTCCTGAAAGGTACAAACAACAAAGTTAAACACACTGCACATGATAGAAACAATTAAACTAAACAATATGCACCTATGCAAAAAAAATCATTTTACACTTGTCTTTCGAAAGCCATTCCACCCTTGAATGTAGCTCCTGCAACCACCACTTTATGTAACTCAACATGCAAATTAGTACCATAAATCCAAGAGCATAAATCTTATATACAAAATAAATTACGTCCATAAACAAAACTAACTCTTAAGAGTACTTCTTTTGAGCTCGGGTGACTGAAAACGTGTGTCCGACTTTCCTCCCAACCGTAGGCTTTATGTGACATATGTTTGTCCGTCTAAAGCCACCCCCAAGCTGGGCGACAAATCCACTAAGGTAAGGTTTCCAACAGAAGACACTTTTAACCATGAGGTAGATTTCACTCCTTGTTATTAATCCATTGATTCCATCACACTAGTTAGATATGTATATCTTCAAAACATTGAGGTATAAACCCTTAAGTAAAAATCCTTATCATAAACATAACAAGGTATATATCCTTTTAACTCCACTTTAATCTTTAATATATTAATATATTGTTATGAGAAAACATCGCCATAAAGCTTGACGCCTCAAAAGTATTAACTAATAATTCAACGAATACTTTACAATAGATTTTTCCACAAACTATTAAAAGATACTCCTTTAAACAAAAGAGTTAAAGTATTAATTAATAATCCACTAATACTTACAATAAAGATACTTCTTTAAACAAAAAAGTTAAAGTATTAATTAATAATCCACTAATACTTACAATAACTATTATAAGTTATTAAAAGATACTTCTTTAAACAAAAGAGTTAAAGTATTAATTAATAATCCACTAATACTTACAATAACTATCATAAGTTATCTTTAAACAACAGAGTTAAAGTAAATTAATTAATACTTACAATAACTCTCATATAGTTACTTTCCCCGAGGGCCACCTTATATATATATTTCACTTAAAAATATCAAAACTTGACTTTCAAGCAATTTCAATTCGCCTTACCTTTTAATATCAAAGCTAATTCTCCATTAATGAGTTTCACGCGAGACTAAGAGCAAAACTCTATTTTTACACATTTTCATGCTCACTCATCAAGACTAAGAGTAAAACTCGACTTTTACACATTTGACAATCTTTTGAATAATAGATTTGGTATTTATATATTCAGATCCAGAATGTTTCCTTAAGAAATCGTAGACATCAAACAATCCAAGATCAAGATCTATCAAAGCTATATAATCATCTGAGAATTACTAGATGTTACAGTCTGATTCACCACACTTCAGAAATATCGGGTGATGAGCATTAATGCTGAATTAGTGAAACATAATATCGACTTCAGTTAAATGGACAGTAAATTGACATAATTGATAACGTGACTAAGTTTAGAGGAGTGATTTTCAATAGTAAAATCGATTCGGTTAGCTACATGAATTCTTTCTGTATGAAGTATTTACTCGAAACAAATGAATAATTTCAAGTTATGACGGCTATGCTTAGTGTATGACTGAATCAAAGAAACTATTTTTATACACCGAGACTGTTATTGCAATTGCCATTAAAGTACAGTATACATTGCAAATTAGACAATGAATGGTTGTATTTTGGTGTACATGTGTACATTAAGAGAGACAATGTATAAGCAGATAGTCATTTTATGTAATATACTCAATACTTGACTCGAGAAATAAGTTCTAACTCAATCATGTAGAGGGTTACATAGAGGATCAGAAAATGAAAAAAATATTGATTTCCAACAATTGAATCTGGCTCTATAAAATTTAGAAACGACAGTAATTTTCACAATACAGAAAATCAGAATGAGCAATAGCGATCCGGTTTCTCTAAACTTCTAATGGAAAGTAAATTTCAACAATACAAAAGCATAATGATTTCACAAAGGCTCTGAAAGACGTGAGGCATGGGTGTTGGGTAAAATAAATTCATAAGTTCAGAATCATTGCAAGTACCAATACTTATAATGGGAAAAAAATGACTTGCATATACCTTATATTGGAAAATCATTTCTAGATACGCTACACTCTACAGAACATGTTACCCTACGCACTACAGATCACACGGATCTTTAAGTAATCTATAATGCAGAAAAACTTTATACACATTTTACTAAAATCAATCTACATATTTGGTAGCATGTTGAGCAATCAAAATACATAAGTTTTGGAACATGCCTCATTTAATCCAGAGCTTCGAATTTTCCGCAGAGTTGGATGATACCTCGTCATGAATATTGGAAGGATCATATGAAGAATGTGGGTTGAGTATTTCCGCAAGTCTCCATTTCTCTTCACCAAAATCCAATTCAGCTCGGCTCCCCTCCTCCCTTCTCCAGAACAGATTCCCCAAAACCAAAAGACGCCTTAAAAAGAAACCCCTCAGATCTCAAGTCGACAAGTGTCGAAAGGATATCTCCACGTTTCACCTTTAAACAAAGGTGGAGCTCTAAATTCTTTTCCAAAGAGAATCGTGTGACCCCATTTCATTAGTCACCGTGTTCTTTATGTTCCTCATGGAATTATTCGATCCCAATGAGATCATTCTCCACTTAAAGTGGTAGGTGTATTTTTAGTTATATTATAATTACAAAAAAAAGTTTTCTTTACCCCATGTTCTTAACAATATATTTATATAGCTATATATATATATAATAGATCGCTAATTAAACCACACTCATAGTTCTTTTTACCATAACCTTTGAAATGCCATGTTCTAAAGGTAAGAAATATGATGAATATATATATATTTTAAACTTATTTTCTTAGTGTCATTACGGATGATGCTTGTCAAAATCATGATAGGTAATACTAATATTTAGGGTATTTACCTAACTTCATTTAGGATAAAGAAAAACACTAACTAGTGTTTTGCTAATGGGAGTTCCATATTAGCATGCGACCAATAAATTTTACTCTACCGAGGGTAATATCAAGTGAATACCCATTCATTTAAAGACCCAAATATGACACATGACATCAATTTCATGGATTTCTCAGACATTCAAACTCTACCCCTACTGGATTCGTCCCCAATATCGTTTAAGTCGCACACGTTTTCAGTGTCCTGACAATTATAAATTTCATCTATAATTTGGATGAGCTAGCTTTCATACTTACAGTGCCTTTTACTCACGCTTTGTTGTTTTTTTTCTGGTTGCGTACTAAGGGGATGTTACAGTATGTCATGACAAAATTTTGGTTTATCCATCCAAGGTTGCAATCATCCTCAACTTACCACCATCGACCACAGTTAAAAAGTTGAGAGAAACATTAAGACATACTAGATACTACAAAAATTTTATCAAGGGATATGCGAAGGTGATTGCTCTGATGGAGAAACTAATAAAAAAAGAAACTAGGTTTCATTGGACAGAATATTGTAAAGGTAGTATGGAAACATTCAAGAACAAGATGGCTACAATGCCAATACTTGTATTTCCAGTCTAGAAAAAATAATTCCATGTTCATGTCGATGCATCGTTTGTTGGACTCGACGTGGTACTGATGCAAATAGGTGAAGGAGCGATTGATCATCCTATTGCTTTTGCTATCATAAAGTTATCAACTGCAGAGAAAAATAATACCACAATGAAGAGAGAATTGCTAGCGATGGTGTATGCATTGCAGAAATTTAGGCATTATTTGCTCGGTGGAAATTTCAAGACATACAATGACCATTCTATGCTGAAATATTTGGTCAATAAGCTAGTGTTGGGGGGGATATCTGTTGGTGGCTTATCCTCTTCAAAGAATTTCATTTTGAGATGATTATTAAACCGGGTAGGTTGAATTTGGGACCAAACCATCTGTCAAGGATCAAAAGTGGAGAAGAACCTACTAGTCTGGAAGATAATATGCCTGATGCAAAAAAATTTGTGATAACCATGTTCGATGATCAATATAAGCATATCATCCACTTTCTGAGTACGAGTTGTGCACCAACTGAATTTACCACTACGCAGAAGAAACAATTAGTAGTGCGAGGTATCGAGTTCTAATTGATTGCTGGAAATTTGTATAAAAATGGCCCTGATGAGATACTCTGACGTTTTGTTTTGGAGGATGAACACCCAATGATATTAAGTGAAGCACATGTTGGTGTCATAGGAGGCCACTATGCAAGAAAAGAGATGGTGCGAAAAAATTTGCAAGAAGGATTATGGTGGCCCACCATGCATGCGGGCGCTCAAGATTATTATTGTAGATGTGGTATATGTCAGAGAACTGGGAATGAGTCCTGAAGGGATGAAATTCCATTGGTACCACAGATTACACTCCAACATTCAATAAATGGGATGTTTATTTTGTAGGACCTATCAGTATGACAGGAAATCACACAGGAGCACGCTATATTATCACTGTGACTAATTACCTCACCATATGGGAAGAAGCAACACTAGTAGAGTATTGTACTGCTGTGACTGCTGGAAAATTTTTATTTGAAAATTTTTTGAAAAGGTTCAGATGCCAAAAAATCATAATTAGTGACTAAGGTACACATTTTGTGAATCAATTAATTGAATAACTCACTGATGATTTTTAGATACAACATAGAAGAACAACTCCATATCATCCTCAAGCGAATGGAGTTGTTGAAGCATAAAACAACATTATGGAAAATGCATTGACAAAGGTCTGCAATGCTTGAAGAGATCACTAGGATCAGAAGGTCTATGCGGTGCTATACGAATATCACACAACATGTAAAAATTTGACAGGCTATACCCCATTCAGGTTGGTGTATGGAAAAGAAGTTGTCATGCCTATGGAATATAGTGTACCAAGTTTGAGAGTTGTCACAATCATGGACATGACTAATGTTGATGTTGTGGAAGAAATATTACTTCAACTAATACACTTAGAGGAAGATCTTTTTGTCACGGGATTTCACCAAAACGTTGAGAAACAAAGGAAAAAGGTATGGCATGATAAACAAATTAAGAGAAATCATTTTGAAGTTGGCGACCTTGTTCTTATGTATGACAGTAAATTTTTTAAGCATCCAGGAAAGTTGAAAACACATTGGTTAGGACCATATGTGGTCAAATAAATCATTGATGGAGGAATAGTGAAGTTAGAAAATCTAGATGGAACATAGGTCATAGGGATTGTCAATGGGAGCCAACTGAAACCATACCTTGATAGATGTGACTTGGTCCCATAAAAAAAAAATCATTGATGGAGGAATAGTGAAGTTAGAAAATCTAGATGGAACATAGGTCATAGGGATCGTCAATGGGAGCCAACTAAAACCATACTTTGATAGCTGTGACTTGGTCCCATAAAAAAAATTAAAAAATGAATAGATATGAACCAAAATGTATTGGCACAAACTGTTAGTCTGTTGCAGAAAGAAGCAAAGTTGTGTAGACTTGGCATCTAGCCAAGGTTAAAATTTTGAGCGAAGACAGATTGTCTATTGCAAAACTAGAAAACTTTGGGAAGGGAAATGTAAGTAACAAGGAGTGCGACTAGAAGTTTAAAGGAAAGGAAAATTCAAGTCGCAAAGAGTGTGACAAGAAACTTGATAAGAAAAAAAAAACAAAATCGGAGAAAAATATGACAGGACAAGTTGGATGTCATTAATTTCACAAATCCGAAAAAATATAACGACACTCTTTTTTCTCTCATCTGGCGTTATGGACATAAATACCATTTAAAGTGGCAGATAATTGGTGACATAACATAAATTTTTTGATAATGAGTTAGAAGTACGCCCATGTTCCTGAAAGCATGGATTCATTTCTGACTAATTGTTCACATGTGTGAAGAATGACTAGGGAAAATTGTTGCATACTATTAGAATTTGTGCCTAAGGATCCTTTCATTATGTTTGTAAGAACGAAGATCTATTGTGTCTGTAACCTTGAGATCCGAAGCAAGTTACTTGTGGCATGGTCATTTCCATTTCTAGCAGAAACACAGTTGAGTTTGAGCCTACATCACTGACCATATTCATGGAAGATACGATCGGTTATGTCCCCCCCCAGGCAGAGGCCCCATCAAATACTCAACAAGCGGAACCAACTGCTTCCCAAACCACTCAGGTAGTGAAGAAAAAACCCCATTATTTGGTATGGAAAAGACAAACCAAGTCTGTTTCAAATCACACGGGGAAAGCGCATTGGTAACCTGAAGATGAAGGGAAAACAAACAACAACCCCATTCCCACCCCCATCGGAGGATGAAGATTATGAGACAAGAAAATTGATGCCACCTTATATCCCACCCAGACATACTGATATTCCAAAATTTAAAATCCCAAAAGGAAAGGAGCCTCGCCGATAGCAACATTGGTGCCAAAAGGAGTGAAGGTGTTAATGGATATCATGTTGAACTTGAGGAAGTTGTCTTTTGTTGATCATGATATGAAGAAGCACAGAGAACTGGATCGAAAAAACTACATGGATACTATACATGACATGCCCTAGGTGCCTAAGAAAATTGTTGCAAAGGAATGGTCTAGAGGATTGGAGCAGTCTCGCATACTATCATTGTTATATATGCCACATTTTGTCCGCAACATACCAATAAACATGTGTATTAAGAAGTTGTTGGTATTATTTCATGGTGGTTTCCTATGGTTGGGAAATCCTATACCTGTATATGTTGAACTTATTACAATCATCACAAGCCTACCATTCATAGGAATGGACCCAACACCACTTATCAAGAAGGATCAAGAAGCGACGGTAGTTGTACGCATGAAGAAAAAATATGTTGTAGTAAGAGATAAAAGAGGATATTAGATCGACTCCATTAATTATGATACAGTCCTCTTTGCTACAAAGGTGTTTTCCTTGATGTTACTATACAAGATGCATCCATATAAATGTACTGCGAGAAAAATTGCACTCGCTGAACTCTACACGGAGGGAGTTCAGTTCAATTGGTGCAAGTTCTTGCTGAATGATCTCCTACAAGATGCCATTAACGTGAAAGAAAAGGGTAGGCCATTTCACTACTCATGGATGTTAATTTTAATTTCATTTATAGCATTGTATGACCCACCAAACTACCAAGGGATAAATCTACCAGTGAACTATAGAGGAACGAGATACAAAACCTTTGGTTTGAAAAGTACAAAAGGACACGGCAGAAAAAAATAAAATTGAATTATTTATGCATGGAAAATCCATAAGGCACTAGGTAAAGGACATGTGTAGATTAGATGACCACATTGTTCAATTATTTCTTCAAGTTGTTAGATTTGAGATTGGCGTGCACCATGTCAGAATGCAGCCGTGCCAAGACCAACAACGTCAAATTTTGCTGACGAAATTCATAATGACAGAGAAAGAGGTTGAAGAAATTGTTGATTATTGGTCATGGGAATGGCGTGTTCTTGTTCCAAAAGATAAACTATGACAAGAGGAAGAACAATTGAAAAAATAAATCTTACCATCGACAAAAGAGGGGAATGAAGATGAAAATCCATTGGAGTATTTGGAATCAACAGAGAGTCATTCCCACTCAACCCTGACATACCCAAAAACATAAAACAAAGGGAAAGAACCTCAGATGGAATAGGTAGAGTCCCGAAGGAAGAAGAAGAATATTAAGGCTAACAAAAATGAAAATACCATCAACCTCGATAGTGAAGAAATGAAAATGCTAACTGAGGAAATAGCTGAAGCTGCGTATACAAGATTCAAAACCATAGAGGAGAGACATGAAGAGCTTTCATGTACAATTACTAATATGCTCAAAGTTTTGTGTAAAGCAGTTAAAGATGTTAAAATTTTGTAGACTCTTCAGTGCCAACCACAGAACTGCAGGAAACACCAGAGACTTCAAAGATGGAACAAACCGGAACAACAGTTCCAATCCCACCAATAAAAGTAGAGGTGTTGGGAGGGGTTATTGATATAGGAATTCTAGAGTTTAATGATGTTTCTTGGGACATCGACCAGATAACCATAGATTTTTCATTGATGGAGATGACTGAAGTATACATAAGATAGAATGTTGTAGTTTCGTAAATAAAAGTGTGAGAATGCTCCTTGGTTAAGCAAGCATAGGCCGCAAACAAAAGCATCAAGAAAATGAAACTAGTAGTACAGGAAATTGAGTAGAAGATGGAGTCATGGGAAGAGAACCATCACAAAACTGACAAGTAAGTAGCTATGGCTTGTAAAAAATTTGCAGAAGATGGAATAACAGAAGAAATGGCATCAGATGCCAAAGTCGCTCGACTTGGAGAAATAGCAGCAAACCTCCGAAGGAAGGTCTCACAACTTGAAGAGAATGTGAGACTAATCACACCCCCAGAAGTGTTGGAGGAGACAAGGGAAGAGACAAGTGAATATGTGAAGAAAACAGAAGAATGAGAAATGATATGTGCTAATGGAGTCAACCAATTTTCTCAAGCTTGGGAAGCATTAATGGATGATGCATAATTGAAAAAACTTGCCAATGAGTTGACAACAGTGGAAGGAAATATTGCTCAGATAAGGAATGAAATGAAGCAGTTACCCTTATTGCAGAAAATGGCTAAGGAAACATAAATGAGGAAATTACAGAAGAAAGTAACAGTGCTCTGCACACAACATCAATACTGAGCAGAAAAGGTGGAGGAACTACATGTTGAAATGGAAAAAGTTACAAGCATCCTTGAGTATGTACATCAGAAGGTGTGTGAAGAAGCGTAATCAATAGATAAAGTAATGCAGGAATATATTTGTTCTGACCTTGTGGAGAAAATGCACAAGGTACAGGAATAAGTGCAACTGGAAGTAGAGTGGGTGACGAAAAATACTGGAATATTTTTGTAGTAAAGTCAACAAAATCAAGGAAGTGGAGGAATGAATTCGAGTGGCTCAAGATGAGCCATGGGTGAGTTTTGGTGGCCTATTAGGAATAAATAAAGGAAAGAAAAATTCATTTATAATTCTTCCTAAGTAGGGAGAAGAGCTAAGGAAGAAGAGAAACGAGCGTTGACAAAGGCAACGAGAGGAAAAGAGAAGAGAAAGGAGTTGTGACAGAGGTAGTGACAAAAGAAGGATGTAGAGCGAGAGAATAAGGAAGATCCATGACAAAAGGAAGATGCAAAATAGAAGAAATATCACAACAAAAGGAAGGGATGCAACAAGGAAAGATGCGATGGAATACCTGTACCAGAAGGCATGCAAACACCATAACAGTTGGAAAATGAAAATAAGAAAAAATGTCTAGAATGGGACATGCCATAAATATTGTGGGTACGAGTTCAAATAGAGCCAATGGAAGCCACGTGTATGATTATATTGTTGTAAGTCATGTTGTTAGTGCCTATTATTAGGTTACACTAGAATAGGAAAGACATCCCGTTGGATAAGTATAGGAAGTCGAATGAGAAAGTGATAGGTAATGAGTATGTAACAAGTCTGTAAACAAATATATAAAGATAAGAACCCTAGTTGTATGCAGGTTAGACTCTCATTAGAATCGTGTGATTTTCTTAGCTGTTAGCTCATGATTGTTGTTAGACTATTAGTAACTCTGTAATTGTTTCTTGTTAGATGTAGTTGAGTGCATTTGAGTTGAAGTATCTACAACTGAGTGTGCATAAGTGTAGGAGAGGTTGAGTCAATCCAGGATGTGTGTGGATCGTTAGTAGAGTTGAGTAAGAAGAGATTAGAGGAGAAGACTAGAGAGCACGAGGGGAATTAAGAATTAGTAAATTTGAAGAAGAAGATCTAGAGAAGAGCTTGCAACTTAGTGTACAGACGAAAGGTGCATATATTTCTCAGGTCAGATGAAGAGCACTTTTGTGGTTTTTTCCCGGATGGGTTTCCACATTAACTTCTGTATATTTGTGTGAATGATTGAATGTATTTGAGTTATATGTATAAATATGGTAGTGAATGAATTCTTATAAGTTTTGTCATGAATGGATAGATGTATATCAGTCGCATTGTTATAAGTTAAATGCAATTAGGTGGCACATGTGTGGGTGTTAGAATCGTTGCACATGAATAGTTGAGTTAAGATCTAGTTGTTTATAATAAGCAGGAGTAATCCACCCTCAGGCTTCGTTGAGCACGTAGGTATGTGACTGAGGTACCATAAATCCCCCACCCAACTACAGAAACCTGGTTCTAGTAGTTACCCATTAAGGAATGAGATATATCTTGGGTGAGACTACATCTGCACTGCAGGTGTTGTCAACTGGTCTTTGCTCAGTCTGATCGATATCTTGTGCTTTGTTGCACTAAGCAGAAGGGATTGAAACTGGGTCGGGATCTCATGAGGAGGGACAAAAAATCCAACAATATTGCTGCTATAATATAAAAGGTACATGTTCTTTGAGGAACCAAGAGTTGGGAGTGAGGTACATTTATGTGTTGTTTAAAATGATACTCTTCTTTTGAAATTTTATAATATTTTTTGTTCTTTATAAATTACAAGTGATTTAAAACTTTTTACAGTTTTACTTTGGTATCCTTTTTATTTATCCCTCTAGGATAGGTTCAAAATGCTTGGAAGGGATCATAAGGGTTCAATTTTGATCACTAGAGGAGGGGCATTTGAAATAGTATGTATATTTGATATTATTTGTTATTTTAGAAAATGAACAAAATAAAAAATAAGGTAACATTATTTTTTAGGAAAAAAAAATATTAAAAAAATTAATTTGATTATTACAATTTATGATTCATATGAGTATGTGTTGAGCCGCAAAAAAACCACATTTTATTCATCTTTCCTATACCATTTGTCACCTTATTCCTATCTTATGCTTCCATAAAACCGTTAATATTCACCACTTTCATAATAAATATGGGTTTATAATTACTATTTTCCAAATCATTTATTTTCGAGTATTTTGAGTGAATTTGTGTTAATTATTGAGAAAAATAACATATTTTCATTATACTTTAAAGTCGGATGAGTTTGGTGATGTTTACAGGTGTATTTGAAGACTTTAATAAGCTCAAAAATGACCACCTAGCCTCGGATTCGAATTTCATCCTCAAGATGTGGGCTGATTTCAAGGAGAAGGTCATGGAAATATGGAGAGAATGTCTCATCCAATATTTGTTGAGAGTTTGAAGGGATGAGTTGTAGATTTGTTGAGGATTTTGAGGGATAAGTTGAGAGAATAGTGGATCTGTAACTATGATCAGTTGTCTCGAATTCATGTATAAATAGGAGGGCTCTCTCCTCATTTTGGTTAGAGATCTCTCTAGTGGTTTGGAAGTAGAGAATAGTTTAGAGTTAGTCATAGAATGGATTTCTGATTCTAATGGAGATTATGCTTTGATGCAAATCGTGTACTCTTCCATGTTAATATAGATTTTCAGCACTTTCTTTCTTATGAATTGTCAGCATAGATTTATCATGAGCTCACAAGTTAATATCGATTGCTTTATACCAGTTTATTTCATTCAATTTCAGTCTTTCTTTATCAAGCTAATTTATGCAATTTCATGTTTTCTTCAATTAGATTTGTTTCCATAGAATTTCCTATTTTCATAACTTAGATTCAATTTCAGTTGTAGAATAGGTTAGCAATACTATGCCCCTGCATATATTTTGTATGTACTTCACAAGTTTATGCTCTCTCTGGGTTGACAATTAAATCGTTGGATATCTGTTATAATTTGTTTAATGTTTTTACCCAATATTCTGGCATCGTTGCCAAGGAGGTGCTAAAAGGGATCATAGTTTAGATAGATAGATAGATTACTTTTACATTACACAACAAGGAGGAGGGGAAAACGGTAAGATGCAAGGATGACTTCACTATGGAATTTTTGGGATTTTCGTGGTGTAACATCCAGATGCATCCACTATAGTGGGGTGCCCCAAATCCTTGTTGTTACTTTGTTATTTTTGCAAGAGTGTTCTTTTATTTTTTGCAAATGCGAGTTTGTTTTTATGCAAGTTTTCTTGTGAAGAGGAGATCTTGATAGCAGCTAAAGATGTAATTACTCCTCCTGAAGGAAACAAGGAAGAATCATCGTTTAAACAATCATGCATATCAGATGAAGAACACCAGTTCAAACTAGAGATTGAAGAGGACGAAGAAGGGATCTCGGGTGATCATCATGCAAACAGAAGCTGCATCAAACAATGCTTCCAAGTAAGTACTAGGTTAGATCGATATTGTTTTCATTTTTATTTTATTAATTCATATTTTCAACATTCAATTTTTTATATTATTGTATATTCTAGGTTTAGTTTTTCAAAATTAAAAGATAGTTTTGGTTTACTTCTTTTAGATGTATGGTTCCACTAGAAATTTCACTACACCTAAATGATTGTAAATTTCAATTAGAATAGAGTAGGAAGGTTTTAGTTTCTATTTCTAATTTAACATTAGCATGTAGGATACTTTAATTTGCTTCAATGTTTTTATTTGCTAAAATTTTCACTTATTATTCTATTTTTATTTTTATTAGGAATTGAAAATTAATTTTAAATCACAAAACATATTTTTGAAATTTTTGATCTCTTTTTCTTTTCGTTTTT
>LPNX011131209.1:182282-238291 GCA_001517045.1 Pseudotsuga menziesii | reverse complement strand
AAAACTTTTCAGAAAAAACAAAACCTGCATAAAAAGTTAACATATATATATATATATATATATATATATATATATATATATTAAAACACCATAATTTTTAAAAACATTAACACATGAAAAAAAAACACAAAAACTTAAAAAAACCCTAACTGTGTGCTTATGTGCCCATGAATAATTTTTCAATTTTCTACTGTAAAATCTGTAACCATAAACATTAAAACATTATATATATATATATATATAAGAACAATACCATTTCTAAAAACATTAATATTAATAAAGAGAAAAAATACAATAAAAATATATATAAACTAAATAAAATAGAGCATTTAACCCTCCATCCAAAACTTGCAAATGCAGAGCCTTTCAGCACATAAATTGAACCTACAAACAATCATCCATGCACAACCTGCAAATAGTCCTCTATCCGAAACCTGCAAACATATTTTTTTAAACGATCTAATCGATTTGCAAATAAGAACCTCTTAACCACTAGTAAGAATGCTTGTATGGATCTGAAACATGCTAGATGATAAACAAATCCATTCTCGATTTCCCTTTAGCTATTATGGATTGATGATGAAACCATCTTACGCATAAAAGAAGAAAAATATATATCGTGCCTAACTTTCTCCTGTCTTCTCGCATGTCTTCTCTCAGTAATTTGATGCTGAAATCCTAACGACTACCTTATTTGTTAGCCACACAGATGGCTAATAGCCAGTTGTAGATTGGTGCCATTGATTCTAATGGCTATATGGCACTCGTTACTCCGATTTGGATGCAACAACTCCCCTCATGTCAGACTTATTATTTCATAGTTATCTTCTCTATGATTTGATACCTCTAGCAACAGATTCACGCCAGTCTTGTAGGATGATGGTTTTGCTGCCAACTAAATCTGCCATGTGTATCCACGAATTTAATGATAAATCTCTCCATTTCCTCTGCCCATATTCGATATGTGCATCATAAATCATAAATGCAACGGTAGGGGGAAATCCAAATCCCATAGAATTTGGCTAATATTATACGTAATTCATGGGAGGTCGATGCCTTCACGGGAGTTAGTTTTTCCAACTATCCACCCTGCATAAATGAAGGAGAATCTCTATATATGACACAAATTGGTGGATCCATGGCTTCCTAGTAGGAAAGCTTACCGGTGGGGAGGAGCTTTGGCTAGTTGCATTCACCGACACTAGAAGTTCCAAGTCATATCCAATTTCAGCTTTCCATCTCGCTCAGAACTGGGAAGGAGAAAAGTGGACGTTGGTCTCCCAGTAGTTTGTAGGAAATACAGTCAAGTGTTAGAGAAGTAACTTTTGGAAGCTCAAAAGAAGAAATTCCAAGTGTAGATCAGACCGTGATTATTATGAGATTTTCACAAGAATAAGCATAGCTTTGATGTGCATCTATGGCGGAAACAGTCCTGGATTCTCTTCAATTTTTGGTGATCTGGTTACGACACAAATTGGTGGATCCATGGCTTCCTAGTAGGAAAGCTCACTGGTGGGGAGGAGCTTTGGCTAGTTTCATTCACCGAAACTAGAAGTTCCAAGTCATATCCAATTTCAGCTTTCCATCTCCCTCAAGACTGGGAAGGAGAAAAGTGGACGTTGGTCTCCCAGTAGGAAATACAGTCAAGTGTTAGAGGAGTAACTATTAGAAGCCCAAAAGAAGAAATTCCAGGTGTAGATTAGACCATGACTATTATGAGATTTTCACAAGAATAAGTGTAGCTTTGATGTGCATCTATGGCGGAAACAGTCCTGGATTCTCTCCAATTTTTGGTGATCTGGTTGCATGATGTATAATCCACCTTCTCGCAACTTTATCCATTTGGTATCACCAAATCTTCGACGTTCCATATTCCATCAAATACGTGCCTTTCCCGGAAGTGATATCATCTTTGTGTGTTGAACGAATTCCTTTGCTGTGAAAAACTAGTATAATCTCAATGTTTTCCTCCTTATTTGTTGGCAATTTCTTTTTACTGTCCTTCTGCATAGTAATTAATTACAAGAATCAATGACTAACAACAATGCGTTTGGCATGGCTACCTTCCTTCTTCAATCTGGTTAGACTAAGGTTTGAAAAAACTATATTTTGTAATGACTGAGTATCTTTTCCAATCAAGGTACAATGTTCTCCAAATCCGCAATCTCCTCGAGCGATCTGTCATTCTAGCGATCTTGGTGAAGATTCTATATAATTTTGTTAGCAACTATCTGGTGAAGAAAAACAAAATAAATTCATTTATGTTCAATCCGTTGAGTTTATCCTTCCCTTCTTTATCGCTTTTAATAATAAGTTGGAAATATGGATTCTCTTATGAGCTATCATCCACGAATCCTTTTTGTTTTAATTGTTTGAAACCTGCATGCAAAAATCACATAGAATTTGGAGAGGAGGAAGTGCAGACCCAAAGGCTCGCACATATAAACAAGAATGGTATCAAACCAATTCAATTAACAAATAAGAAATGATTACAAAATATAGTGAAACAATGCTCAACCAAGTCAGCTATTAGATCCTACACTCATGGATCTCAACCCTATCCCCTAATCTTATGAGATGCACACAATCCAATCACTATTATGCAACCTTACATTTCTACATTATTCCAACATCCTCCCTTAATGTAGAAATGGATTTTCTATAATGAAAAATACATAACATGCATGTTGGTCTTAGTCTCAGTCAAGCTTACAAATTAACAAAACAATCTAACAATTTAGGGTTCCAAGGCTTGAACTCTACAATCCTTCTTCTCCTTCATATTGGCCTTAGTTGCTGTCAAATAATATTTGTTTATGTTTTCTCGTTTCCTGCTCTTCCAGTTTGAGAGCTTGAAGTCTTCACACATTGATGTATAGTGCATTCTAGTATTTGATTGGGCCTCTACTGTCCTCGATCTTCCTTTAGGTTCAACAAATTTTGCAAAATTAGTAATTGTCATCCATGCTCGTTTACAATTGGTTGTCTTCTATGCAGTGTATTTCTGAAACATTATCTCTTCATCATCTGCAAACTTGATGCACTCTACATAGTCAACATTTACAACATTCTTTGGCTTTTCAAGCCAGTCTGCAATAAACTTCAACTCTGCTTCAAAATCAACTATTGTTTCTTCAGTTGCTTTAACTCCGGCTAAGAAGTTATCTATTAAAATTGTTTCCAACATTATTAAAATATGTTCTTCTCTAGAGAGACATTCCTGATCATATCTAGGCTGAAAATCAAAATAAAATTTTAATGCAACATTAAACATTATATCAGAAGACATAACAATAATTTTATTTTACTCAGGCAGCTGGACAAGCTAGCAGTCACAACAGTCTGCTCTTCTCTTCAGGATTCAATGGGAAATTATACAGGAAACGCTTTGCTCTCCATGGCTCTCCAATTAGCGTGGGATGGAAATATTCTCAGTAATCTCACGGGTAGCAAGCAAAGGGCAACGATCTTTAATCCACGATCTTCTCCCAGCGATTCTCCTAGGTAGGAAGCTGATTCATATTCACCCCATTGTCTGGTAGCAATTTCAACAACTACAACGGGTTCAAATTAGCTATGATTAGGCAACAATCCAAGAAAGCAGCGATCTAATTAACTCTCACTATCTCTCAATAGCTGATGGATACAGGGATCCGTTCTTCACACCACAACAGGGCCTCAAAGGGGCTCACTCTGCATCAAGAGGAGATACAACTCAACTCTAGGCTACTAGGCACACACAATAGTAGTAGGCCACAGTGGGCACTTCTCACAATTCCAGGTAGGCCACCAAGCTCTCACAATAGGCCAATCACGCTCTCACTCAGCCTCAATGGGCTTTCATAGTAGCAGGCCACTATGGGCTCCTCACAACAGGCCATGATGGGCTTTGATTTGTACGCATAGGAAACGATATGCGATTGTTGCTGCTGAGCTCATGACGAAGGGAATGGTGCTCTCCTGCACGGTGCTCTTCTTCACTCATAGCAGAGGTCAGGTAGAAATCACTAATTCAGTCACTCACAGCGGAGATCGCTGAAAAAAAATATCACTCACGGTGATTGTTCCTTGCCGCTCCATTGGTGGTTGTTCACACACAACAAGTCACTGCTCACTCACAGCTGCTTATCATCCATCTGGAGAATTTCTAATTAACCACCCTATTTCAACAATTGTGCACCCACAGTGTTTTCGGTGTGCACTTACTATATCGTAGCTACTTACTCGCAGTGATCAGCTCCATGATCTTCAGTCCACGAGCAGCTCCATGATCAGCTTGGCATTCTCTTTCAGCTCCTGCAAGAACAATTTTCACGAATCTCCATGCTATGACTCTCCATGCTGATTTTTATTGGCCTTCACAGCAGCGGTTCTCCTTCAATACTCATGGGATCATCAACTGATTCATATACTCATGGTAGCTCTCCTTCAATGTTGACGGCAGAGGATAGATTTATTATCCAAATCACTCAATCTCTATGCTGTGATCTCATCAATCACAGCTCCACGCAGTTCTTCACAGCAATAAGTTATGAATGCTCAACGATTGCAGACTTCATTCATGGTGATAAGTGCTGAAAGATCTCCTCTCTATCTCTTTCCCATCTCATGAAAGAAATTACCTATGACTGGTGAGGGGAACCGTGAGGTAAGATATAACCTCACGCTCAATTAGGCCGGTGAGCTTTAGGTTAATATCCGTGCTTCTCCTCAAAATATATTCTACCTCCTTAACGGTGATGGTAATGGCTAAAAAAAATTCCAGCTCCTTCAATGCTTGGGCTTAGAACTCACTTGGTGCTCTGATACCAACTTAGAATTTGGAGAGGAGGAAGCGCAGAGCCAAAGGCTCGCACATACAAATAGGAATGGTATCAAACCAATTCAATTAACAAATAAGAAATGATTACAATATATAGTGAAACAATGCTCAACCAACTCAGCTATTAGATCCTACACTCATGGATCTCAACCCTATCTCTTAATCTTATGAGATGCACACAATCCTATCACTATTATGTAGCCTTACATTTCTACATTATTCCAACAAAATCTTAATTACATAATAATAAAAATGTAAAGCAAGAAAGTAGTGTATAAAAATATTCTGAAATAGAATTTTGATGACGTGCTATTCATTAATTTTTGTTTATATCCATCATCATGTTTTCTTGAAGAGTGCAATGTCTATAAATAATATATTTCACAAAAATGGGGATCATTTATTTTAATGCATGATTGGCATGCAACAATCTCAATAAGACCAGTTCAATCTAATATAAAAGGAAACTTCACTTCAGTGATAACATAGTATTTTAAAATCCCCAAAATAATATTCGGTTTTCTTTTACTTTTAAATTTGGAGAATTTATTCATATAAATAACTTTCATCAAATGCAAATCGCTAAAAAAAAATGGTATAGTATATGTAGTATAAGGTAACTATAGCTCATTTTAAATTTGAAGAAATAAAATAAATGAGGTTGTATTAATTAGTATTTTAAGATATAAATTTATAATTAATTAACTAAATTCATTAAATTTATAAAGAAAATAGGAATTAAAGTTTTAGCTTTATCAAAAGATAATTTTCGTCACATTGAGTGGAAGAAAGGTTCTTGGTAAAAGTTATTAGTGAGGACTAATTATTAATTTTTTTTAATATGATATATATTTGTCTCAACTAGAAAACTTCTTTTATAATTAAAATTATTTTGAGATACTCCTCTTTTAAATGATTAATAAAATATATTATCTTTAAGAGAAAGCATGTGTTATCAAGTAGCCATTAAACAAAAATAGCCAGACGACAAAGATAACCAAATCCTTATATAATGAAAGCCAAGCCAAAGAACGATAAATGTGAAAATCGAAGAATTAACAAAGGAAAGCCATAAATTCACTTACCAAATAAAACAAAATAAAATAAAAAACTAAATATTTATAAAAATTCATATGGGGTTCCCTTTGATTTTGCGAAAAATCAAAGGGGATTTGTTGGGGTTCCAACACTACTCTACCCCTCTACCCTTCCTAAAGTTAAGAATCTAACCATCGTATATGTTATAAAACCAGTCCAGTCATCAGAGACTGAATGGTGTTCAAAATCCGTTCATTGTTTTATCATTTCTGGGAGTCAAGTCTCTTAGTTAACCTTTCTGGCAGAATGTTGTCTTAAAAGCTTGCATGTTTGTTAGTTGTGGTGTGCAAATAATGCTGATAATTGATTGGCTTAAAAATAAATATAAAATATTACGGGACTTGTGAAATGTCCAATGCTAAAAATTACATTTTTAAGATAAGTGAAGTTCAAATTTTAAAAAATGTATACATTATTATATATATACTTTTTGTATTTTGTAATATAAAATAAAACTAAGAAAATAGAAAATAATAATAATAATACTAAATCTAATATATATATATTGTTAATATGATTTAAAAATTATAAAATACATAAAAAAATTGTTTTTATAAATAAATAAAATATAAAAATAACTAATAAATAATAATAATAATAAATTATACTAAACAAACATAAAACAAAAGCAACCATACTTTGTTCTATTTTATAATAAAACTTTATATTTATATATAAAACTTATCAAAATTAAAATAATAATAATAATAAATAAATAAATCCTTATCTCACTATTTGTGTGGGATTAGCATAATTTGTTTTTATGTATGTATAATATAACAACAATTAAAATACACAAAAACAATTAAAAATAAAATTTTCAGGTCGAACATAAAATAATATTACAAAGTTAGTATGCATCTTTTAAACTGAAGGCAGTTGTTGTCGCACCTAAGCCTTCTTCTTAATTTTTATTTTTGCACAATGGGGCCTGACACATCTTCCGTTTGGGGGGGGTAGGTAGTTATTTCAAACTGCTAAACTCACCATAAAAAATCACTTGTTTGCACAGTTCTCTCTATTCAGATCATTAAGATAGACTGCTTTTAGAGGGGTCGACCACTGAAAGGGTCGATCCTCTCTTTCTATCGCTCAATCATTACATAAAGACGCACTCATATTTGTATAAGGAGGGTGTAAAAACTCTGATTTTGTTCCAATTTTATTAAACACATAAAAAATTGTTCTTGTTGTAAATAAATCAAATTTAAAAATTATATATACAAAAACACTGCAATAATAACATTACAAAAAGAAAAACTAAAATAAAGTTAAAAACTAAAAATATATAAATAAATAAAAAGCATTAGGTAACAAATCATAAAGTTATAAATTATAAATAAACTTGGAATCTTCTCAATTTTATGATTGTTGCGCTAACTTGTTTTCGCAAGCCACTCAGAGACATGCTTCGAAAAGAAGGGTTTCCACTTTCAGGTATAAAAGCATTTTATTTATTTTCTTTGACTTGGTTTGTTAAGCACATATTTTCCTGTATTTTCAATGCTCTCATAGGTTGGTTTCAGGAAATTTTAACCTTTTGTAGATTTAAAGACGAATGAATGGCATGCAGAAGATTTCCAGAATTGCAGAAGATTTTTAGAAAAAATGCTTCGTTAAAAGCTTGAAGAAGTTGAGTTTCCACTATGTATGTTATGACGTTTTGTTGCCACAAAGAAGTTTTTCAGAAACCAATTATGCTATGTTGTTCCGCCATCCATATTAGAGTCTACTTTTTCTACCTTGTACATCATAACTTCCTACATGTCTACCTTTCTGAGTCGCACCCATTTTTCCTCATTATCAGTTTATCTTTTTCCTTCTGAATAAAACCATCCAGTTTCCTTTCCATGACTACATTGCTTTGTTATCCCTACCATAAAAATGTTTGACCATAAGATATTTCATCTATATTCCTACCACTCATTATGTATAACTCGTGTTGACTGATGTGGGATTCCTTAAGGCCCACCTTTTGACAATTACTTCCCCATCGACCTCAGCACCTTATCTGGGATAGAGACTAGAGTTCATTTTCAGTACCTTGAGGCTTGCATACCTTAATGGTAAGTTCTCTCACTGACAATCATGGGAATGCATCAATGTCCCTTGATCATTAGATCTTGCAAGTGGCTCAACATCAATTCATTTATTCACACTTTGCATGATGTACTTAGGTACCTTGGCACACATTGACATCAATGGTGAGATTTCCTCGCATTGGTTAATGACATTCATTAATGGTTGGTAATCTAATGACTTCTTTCCATGTTTGGAATCGACACATTTATTTGCATGGTAAGAATTGTACCATTAGGTTTTGTAGCAGGTGAAGACTATATACTTTGCATGACTCCATCAGTAGTTTTACAGGAGCATACTTCCAGTCATATGAGTACCACAATTTCACTTTTAGCTCTCATCTTTTACTTCAGCCAACCAAGCACTGGTTTATATCCTTCACTTCACATTCTATGATCTAGAAACAATAGCCACATTCCTCTTGCATAATTCATCAGCTTTTTGGGTAAGTGGAGGTATGTTGTTTTTGAATATTTAATCATGTAATTCCTTANGGGGGGGGGGGGTATTCATCCTCTCATTTACCCTTAATTAACATGTCTTTACCAAACTATGCTATATATATTGGCATGATTCATAATATGAAGAAAATTATTTCTAATATACATTGATGGTTCATTATTTCTAATGCATAAATCTTATGTATTGCAGCAAAAATATAAACAAATAAAACAAGCAAATGTTGCCAACACAAGAACCAACATTTGTTACACTTATGGTTGTCACACAAAAAACAACAATGAGAAAAATTGATGCCACTCATGCATTTCAAAATCATGGAATGATTTACTGTTACATACCATCATCATGTGAAGCTCCGCTACAAATCCAAAAGTTTTAAAAATAATCAATACATAGTTGCATGAGGACATGCAACCCATCAAGTTGGGGGGAATGTTGAGCCACAAAAATACCACATTCTATTCATCTTTCCTATACCATTTGTCACCTTATTCCTATCCTATCCTTCCATAAAACCATTAATATTCACCACTTTCATAATAAATATGGGTTTATAATTACTATTTTCCAAATCATTTGTTTTTGAATATTTTGAGTGAATTTGTGGTTAATTATTGAGAAAAATAACATTTTTTCATTATACTTTAAAGTTGCATGAGTTTGGTCATGTTTATAGGTGTATTTGAAGACTTTAATAAGCTCAAAAGTGACCACCTAGCCTCAGATTCGAATTTTGTCCTTAAGATGTAGGCTAATTTCAAGGAGAAGGTCATGGAAATATGGACATAACATATCATCCAATATTTGTTGAGAGTTTGAAGGGATGAGTTGTAGATTTGTTGAGAGTTTTAAGGGATGATTTGTAGTTTTGTTGAGGATTTTGAGCTATAAGTTGAGAGAATAGTGGATCTGTAATTATGATCAGTTATCTTGAATTCATGTATAAATAGGAGGGCTCTCTTCTCATTTTGGTTAGAGATCTCTCTAGTGATTTGGAAGTAGAGAATAGTTTAGAGTTAGTCATAAAATAGATTTCTGATTGTAATGTAGATTATGCTTTGATGCAAATCCTATACTCTTCCATCTTAATATAGATTTTTAGCACTTTCTTTCTTATGAATTGTCAACATAGATTTA
Source organism: Pseudotsuga menziesii (assembly GCA_001517045.1). Classification (NCBI taxonomy): domain Eukaryota; kingdom Viridiplantae; phylum Streptophyta; class Pinopsida; order Pinales; family Pinaceae; genus Pseudotsuga; species Pseudotsuga menziesii. The sequence goes on along the minus strand of LPNX011131209.1, from coordinate 228,690 downwards.
TCATGAGCTCACAAGTTAATGTCGATTTCTTTATACCAGTTCATTTCATTCAATTTTAGTATTTCCTTATCAAGTTAATTTATGCAATTTCATGTTTTCTACAATCAGATTTATTTCCATAGAATTTCCTATTTTCATAACTTAGATTCAATTTCATTTGTAGAATAGGTTAGCAATACTCTGCCCTTGCATATATTTTGTATGTACCTCACAAGTTTATGTCTCTATGGGTTGACAATTAAATCGTTGGATATATGTTATAATTTGTTTAATGTTTTTACCCAATAGAAAGAAAGAAAATAAAAATAAGAGATAAAGTCAAATAACATTTAAACAGTAAATTCCCTATCATTTTTTACATTTTTTTAACATGAATGTTTAAGATTGCATTAGTTGTAACCTAGCTAGACAACAAACATTATGTAATACCCCCATTTTGACCCTTAGAATGTATTGTATTTATATGTGAATATTGTGTGTATGCGTTGTATAATTCTAATGTGGAACTCAAGGATAAGGATCTTTTAGTCAATGCTTGGGTTTTAAAGGAATTTATTTATATTTTGTTAGCCACCTGCTAGTAAGCCATGGAGAATTGTATATCCATGTAAATTTTTTTTAATACAAATAAAAATTCCAACAACTGGCTTTGGAAGCAACCAAAATGAGGGGGGCATGTGTACCCACTAGGGAGAGGTGAGGGGACTGTGGGATTTAACCTTGTGTTTCCATATGTCATCTTGGGAACCCATCTTGAATTCCTTTCTAACATTTATTTCTTTTGTAAGATGGTAGCTGAGAAAACAACTCATGAAATTAATGGAGCATGGGTGACAACCCATAATTTTGTATGGATGAGTATGAGATCTATTTACTTGACCCATAAGTCATTTTCCTCATGGAAATTCATAGTCTGTCCTCCCCATTCCATTGTTAAACAACCAAAGATTAATTTCCAGCTTGTTGTGCGTTCCCAACAATGAAGCTTGTAGAAATCACAACTTGGAAAAAACCCATGTTTTGAAGTTCTAAAAACACTCATAAATTCACACGAGGAGTGAAATCCAATGGGGAATCCATAGATATGAACCCCATGGATAAATTGAGAGTGGTATAAGTCCAAAAATCCATGGGAACACCCAAACACGGAAGCCCAGAAGTGGAATTATGTGATTGACAGTCACGTGTCCAAAAATTGGAAAACTCCAAGAGTTGACTGAAGCAGGAGTGCAATCAGAGGTTGGAGTTGCTTGATAAACCCAATGAAGGAAATAATATTTGAGGATCTAGAATCCTACACCTTTCTATTCCCACCCTGAAGAGCACTAGAGGGAAGGGGTTCCCGAGGGTCTGCATAGCATAGAATGGGACCTTCCTTGTGTTGGATGTGGTAGGTAATGTGGGTGCCAAGGAAGTTTGAAATCAAATTGAGATTCTTGTAGCTCTATGGTTTATCTCACTGGATTATCTATGTCCTTCCCTACCTCCCTACTTTCTTTACAAACCCAACTGTGTCCTAAATTAATATGCGTGCTTGTACTTATGGTTGTGAGTGAGCTTGAGTAGTTCCTCCTTAATGTATACACAACCTAAATCCGAGGTGGTATCTCAACTAAAACAATATAGGATATATAGAGACCTATGGTTGGGTGGAATGTTTCTCTTTCGTATCCAGTTTCTCAACCAATTTTATTTAAAATATAAGTGTTTCTACTACCTCTGATTATCCTTACGTTTTGTGTTACGAATGACTATTAATTGTGTTAAATTGAATGAACATAGTCAACACAAATTTTTCAATTAGATTCCCTTAAATAGAATCAAAGTGATTTTATTGTTGTGCACAGTTTATTTTTATTCCTATGATGAACTTGTTGGTAATTTCATGCTATGTGTGTGTATTAATAAGGTTTAATTCTATTGTGTATGCTTAATGTGAATTTGCACATGCATTTAGATGTTAAAAATTTCATAATATGGCCGTGGGGGAGAAATTTAGCACCCCACATATTAGTCAAGTCTCCCTATGTGGTTTGAATTGAAGGAAGGGGACATGATAGAGTGGTATTAGAGCTAAAGGTTGTAGCACTGGGGTTGTTTGGGCCAATACCTACACTTACAGGAAGAAAAACAGAAATGGACATGGAGTGTTGATAGATGTTTAGTGAAATTGTGGGTTAAATAATGACTAGAAATCAGAATCATCAAATATTGCAGAGGATCACAATGTTTCCTAGAGATCCCCAAGAGATTTCCAACGCTGTCTATTTTGTCAAAAATGGACTTCAAACATGAAAGAGATTGACATAATAAGTTGGCAGTAACATGGGTATCTTGTCGACTTTTGACTTCTGAGATTGGAATCAGAAGGTTAGGAGGTTCATATTATTACTATTTAAATGGTGTCGAGGTGTCGAAATTGAAGTGTCGATATCAGGGTGTCAACGACAAAATTTAGGATAGGGACTGCTTAGTAGCAAAGTGGTGGAGCTTTGAATTTTGACTCTCAATGTATGAAAGGTAGTAGTCAGAGTCAAAAAGTCAGGGTATTCATATTTGAAGGTCTTTTGGTAGTTCCAACTTTCGACTCCTGATGTACATAAGTTATTAGTCAGATTTAAAAATTCGGGGGTATTTTTATTTGGGAAACATTTTGCATTTCCGACTTCTGATTTCCGAACCTTGACGTATGAAAGGTAACAGTTGGAGTCAAGAATTTGAGAATGGCTTGTGGAGGAGTTGTTTTTCACTTCTGATTTCTAATTCCTGAAGTACAGAATATAGAAGTTGGTATCGAGAAGTTGGGAATGACTCATTTTAGATCAACTATGCATCTTGATTTTCAATTTCCAATCAGAAAGGTCAGAAAGGCTTGGAAAAAAGTTAGGATCGGCATGTCAGTTCCTCCAAAAAAAGGTATAGAGCCCAAAAATCATTTCGGCCATAGCAAGAGCAGTTTAACTTGTCATTGGATGATACCTAATGTGTTTGGAAGCTATTAACAAAGTTCATAAAAGCACTAGTGAGAGGCCCAAGTACGTCCTGCTTAGATTTTCCTGAAATTTTGAATTAATCACTTTCAAAGACTAGTGTCCTGAGGTCCGATGGGAGATCGCTTTGGGCCAAAATTGTTATGGAGTACCCATGGACTAGGCACACAGTTAAATATTCAATATTGGAGCCAAATTCCAAAAGGCGTGGAACCAGGATTTGAAAGAAGGACAAAAAGCACTATTCTGACACTAGTACATAATGAGAGATAAGTGACCAAAAAAATGACCAGAATCCACATGTAAATGACCACTTTTGATTTGGTGATCATTGGTGGTTAATTTTCAGTCTCTTATCACGCGACCAAAAATGTTTTCATATTTAGTTTGGTCATTTATAGCTTTTCGTTTCATCATTAATTTGGTCGTATATTTGGTCATTAATCTCGTCATATATTTGGTCACATTTTATCTTTAATTGGGACAATTAATGACAAAAAATATGACCAAATTAATGACCACAAGACATTTCTATATGACCAACCCAAATGTGACCATTTTTTTGGTCACATTATAAGAGACCAAAAATTAGCTACCAAAACTGACATTTGGTCATTTATATGTGAATTTTGCTCATTTGTTTGGTCACTTATCTCCCATTTGTTGGTCACTTATCTCTCATTTTTTGGTCCCTAATTTAGTCTTTTTAGTCATTTTATATGCAAATATTCATTGATTTATGTAGATAGGGTATGGAAGAATCGACCCACTAATCTCCTACCTGTAAGGTAGGTCCTCTTCCATTGATCTAGCACCCTGTAAGTCTCTATAATAATTTCTTTGCTTGATACATGGATATTTCCAAGGAAATAGATTACAAATCCAAGATCTAAAAACATATGGCAAAAGTAAAAATAACCCCCTTACAAATCACCAATAAATTATTTCAAGTAGCTGATTTTTGTCTATACATGATGATGCAACTACACATCAAGGTCTTGAGATTGTATCAACAAATTATAGACCAAAAGACAAATACAAGTTATTTCCTACTTTAAAAGGTTTTAAAAATAAATATTAAAAAACAAGAAAATGTCGATATAAAGAGGTTGTTGGCCATTTAAAGCTATTAGGTGAAGCACACTTATTTCAACCAATGATTTTACTAAAAATTCCCTAGAAAAATATGTAAACAAATAAAAAAAATGTCTGTGTGTGTGTGTGTGTGTGTGTGTATCTATATATATATATATATATATATAATTTGATCTTCCTTTAAAACCATATATATCGCTCTAATTTGAATATTTATTATCTTGACATCAAACCTAAGATATTAATAGTCGAGCACTTGCTACCAACTATCCTTCCCTTTGAAGCATGATACATATCAAATCTTCCTGAATATTTATTTACTTCCTACCAACTTTTTCTCCTTCCACTGAAGAAGGATACATACCAAATTTTCTTGAAATATTTAAAGTTTCTTATTGAAAAAGATGTTGTAGTGTGTACAGTTGTGAATTCAAAAATGTTTAAAATTGTGACAGCATGATGCGAGCTTCGTTGTTTCTCCCTTTTTTGTTAAGGATAAATAGTGATAACTAGGAAAACTGCCATTACAATCAGACATCCTGAATCCTTTTCTTTCTCTTACAAATTATCATTCATAGTTCAAACAAAAATAGCTATATCACTAGATGCTGCCAAGCAATGATATTTAGATAAAAACTGTCCTATTTGAAATATTTGTTCATAAATATGAGAATTCCTGAAAAAATTTTAATCGAGATTTTTATGAAAGGCTTAATAGTGAACAATAACTAGTGACTTTTAGAAAATAGGATACCAACTTCATGTTCGTGTAGCAAAATGTGAAGAAAACACAATTGTCAATTAATTGTGACTAAAAAAAACTATCGCAAAGATAAATAAATTAAATAACGGGGTAAAACTGAATTTTCCTATTGAAAAGTTCACAACTGTACACTAGTTACATCCATTACCCATTTGTTGTAGCTGGAAAGTAGCTATGGATTCTAATAAGCAAGTATGAGCTGCATATTGTGCTCCTATAGAATTTGCAGGAGACCTAGCTTCCTTTAACATGTTCTAAACTATCTTGTCTTTTCCACTAAGTTTATTGGTTTGATCCAGAAGTTCTACATTGTAAATCATAATAGTACTCTATCACTATGGCTCACCCATTCTAGAATTTCGGTGTAGGACTAATCCTCCTGCAACTGAATCCAAATATTGCAAGTACCCTTTTGAAGAGGAAACAAGGTAACCACTAAGATAAAATCGTAGCCCTTGAAAAAACTTTGGTTCTTGTAATAGCGAAATATGAGGAAGGTTCAAGAGTCTTCCTACTCTAGGAAATGAAAAAATATTTTTTGATGGTGAATATTATAGAAAAAATTATATTGTAATAGAAAATTCTAACGTTGTGGAAAACATAATAATATTATACAATAGTTTTAATAAAATATGAACTACCATCAACAGTTTGGGGAAAGGTCAATTTCAAAACATTGTCAATTTACCAACTATAAACTCTAAAATGTTTTTCCTTGGTATATTGCCACACCTTTTTCTCAACTCAATCTTGTCCACGCTTTGGTCCCTCAAAGTTTCCATGGATATCATGATTTATTTCAAATGGCTCTTCATTTACTCGATGGCCTGCTTCCATACATGCAACAATCCTTGGAACCGTATTTTTATGTAAATGAGTATGACCTTTAGCTGAAGATGAATGTTTAGTAATATGACGGAATTATTAGAACAACTATACACCATAAGAATTTAAGGAGTGGAAGGATATATAAGAAAATTTGAAGACATCGTCCAACACTATCAGATCAACTAACAATCAATTTTAATAACTCGCTTCCCTTCCAAGATTGACATCACAAATTTCAATGTTCTTCTACAAGAACCATCTGCATAGGTAGATGCAACCACATGGGTTACAAGAGGATTCCATATTTTTTATATTATGTTGCTCCTGCATTAAAAATGAGACTTGTTGAGAATATATAACACACAGTTTCAATAGGAAAGTAGATTTGAAGTTAAAACACACACATAAATGGAAAACACATGCAATACCTTCTGAGCAGAATCCAATGCAGAACCACACAAAAACTATTTGCAATGTTCTTCCAGCGGCCAAGTCCAAGCCTGAATTTCCTGGAAACATTTATCATCTTGTCGTCTACCTGGAATTTTGTCTCCTATAAAAATTTTGAACATGTAAAGAGGAATATAAGTGAAATACAATAAAGTATTGATATTTAAAAATCAAATACTCCCACAACTTAAAAGTAGATTTACAATGTGACCTAAGTGGTGTTCCCTTATTAGCAACTTGCTTTCCCCTTCTTAATAGGGAACTATTGTGCTTTTCACTTGTACACAATCTCCTTTCATTTGGAAACTTGTGTGATGAATGAGTAGGATGGATCATTACAAAGTTATCCTGCAAAAAAAATGGGAAACAAAAAGACAGAATCCCCTCTTATTTTTTTTGTCTGTAAACCTGAATAATATTCTTAAGAAGACTTGGGAGACAAGGTTTCAAATTCTTACAACATCCCATTTGCATTTTGGAGTAGAAAGGGCACATGGGACATGAAATATCTTATGAAACATTGTGAAACAACAACGCATAGAAAACCCCTTGACTCCACAGATAGTGCATTTGATTTTGTTTCCTCTTGCAGCCTCCACTTCTAGATTCATCACACAATCATCATTGAAATAAACATCAAGTGCCCTAAATTTGTCCAAATTTTAATTGAAACAAAAAACATATTAAATCTCAAAGGAGGAATTAAACATAAACATCATAAACTATGTGAACAATAATCATTCTAAAGGATAGCTGGAATGGACTTCCTCTTTTAAAATTTTAACAATATGAATAATTTTAATAGAATGTAAATCCATACAAAATTTGAAAGAAGGAAATAAACATAAAAAACATAGATTATTTCAACATAAATTATTCTAAAGGCTACACTGGAATGGCCTTCCTCTATTAAAATTTAAATGTTAGAATAAACTAAAAATTCACAACTAAAAAATTGAAAAACAAATGAAATTTTATTTTGTAATTGCATACCATTCAGAACAGATCTTATGCATAACATCTGATGGCATTTATTCTTTCTATGTTATAGAGCTTCCATTGTTGTAATGCAGCATTCGACCTATAGTTTGAAAAATGCATTGTTACTTAGCAGTTTGGATGATCCAGGTCGTACCTAAGTGTACGCTGGGGAAAACGGTCGACTGAATGAGTCGAGTACTGTTATGGCGGAAGCATATACGAAGAACCATGAAATCATGAAACATACTAGGTCAACAAGAAATATGCGCACAGACAATATGCAAGACTTTAAACCAATTTATTACTCTTGATCCATGAAAGATGGAGGAGTCAGATTTCTATTGATAAAAAATATGTATATTACATTAATGTACAAGCTTATATAGGATGTTGAGATGCTTGGTTGACTACCCATTACGTCAGCTACAAAAGAATTTATAACAATTCAGAAGTTCCCATCACAGAGCATGTTGGTATGCTGTATGTCGAGGCAAACCTATCAAGGGGAACCTATCAAATGAACATGTCGAGGTAGACCTATCGAAGGTGAACCTATTGGCTGCTGGTTGTATCATTTCTCCTTCCTTAAGAAATAATGGTCTCCATTGTGTATTCGTTTAGGTGAGGAAACTTGTTCGCTACTTCAGTAGCAGAGTACCATTTTCCTTGTGTGGGAAATTGTCCAGCTTTAGCCACTCGAAACAAGGGAATATAGTTCATCCTTGTATGGCATATGAATCGTTCCACAATGTTGTCTCAAAGAAGAGGTTCCTGAATATCTGGATGGATTTCTTCAAGTTCTCTTGTCTGCAAGTCGTTCTGTTCCAACAATGGTGCATGATATGGTTGAAGTATATCTACATTGAAAAATGGATGTAGGCCAAGGCATGCAAGAATGTCGAGCTGAAAAGTGTTTTCTCCAATTTGTCTAAGGATATAGTATGGACCATATCATAAATGTTTCATCTTTCTGTATGGACCAGTGAAGTGCTCCTTCTTTAGATGTAACCAAACCTCATCCCCAATTTGGTATGAATGGGGAATATGATGCTTTTCGTTTAGGGCCTTAGATTTTTCATTAGCGTGCTGTAACATCTATTGTGCTTGCTTCTGAATGTTGTAGATTTGATCTCTAAACTTCAATTCTTTCTCCACTTCTCATGCTTCGAAGTCGGTGTCGTTTGACAGTGTTGAGGAGCTAATTAAGTCAATAGGCATTGAGGGTTGAAATACGAAATAGATCTCAAATGGATTCTTTCCCATGGAGCTATGTTGAGAATGAGTGTAGGTGTGTTGTATGTATGGAAGGCTATCATCCCATGTTCAACGATGGTTGTGGTTGTACATGTGAAGCAATTGTATGAATAAGCAAATTACAACTTCTGTCTGTGGATGGAAGGTTGTTGACAAAGAAAGTCTCATGTCAAGATGTTTCCAGAGAGTTTTCCAAAAGGTGTTGACAAATCTAGCATGTCTATCGAAAATAATGGTCGTCAGGAGGCCATAATGTTTACACACATGTTCAAAGAAGAGTTGAGCAGTTTGTTGTGTTGTCGTAGTCCTCTTGCATGGTATGAGTATAGCTATATTGAAAAATATATTGACTACTACTAGTATTGCATCATGTTGATGTTTGGTAGTAGGATATCCCGTCAAGTAGTCCATAGAAATAGATTCCCATGGTCGAATAGGAAATGGAAGGGGTGTGTATATTCCTTGTCATCAATTCGGCAGTTTACCAATGGCACAAACCACACACGATCGAATGTACTTGTTGACATCAGATTTAAGTGAAGGGCAATAGAAATAATTTTGGAGGATAATAGGTGTTTTTGGGACTCCAAAATGTCTTGCAGTCTTTCTATAGTGTGCATCCCAAATGAGCTTCTGTCGGTGCTCACCAATCGGTACACAAAGCTGTCCAAGATTGTATAGCAAGGTGTCCTTTAGGAAGTAGTTGGTAGTCGACAACATGTCGGTCTGAAACTATCGATAAGTTACAAAGAAATCACAGTCTAGGGAATACAATTGTGGACAAGTAGTGGTTTCATAACCATTCATACTCATTACTATAGACAATAGACTAATGGGTTGTCTACTAAGACAGTCGGCTGTGGCATTGGATTTTCCTTTCAGATACTCAATTAACAACTAAAATCGCTGCAGTTAATTAATCCACTTGAGTTGTCGAGTTGTCTGTAGTTTCATTTTGGATGGAGCGAACTGCAAAGGTTTATGGTTAGTGAGGATGACCATTTCCTTGCCAAGAATGTAGTGTCTCCATTTCTTAAGAGCTTGCACAATGGCATACAGTTATTTTTTATACATCAAGTACCTTCTAACCGTGTCACTGAACGTCTCAGAATAAAATGTGATTAGGTGACTTGACTGAATGATCACTATGTCGAGGGCATAGTTCAATGCATCCATCTCAATCTCAAAGGGCTCATAAAAATCAGGTAACACAAGTACTGGTGCAGTACAAAGCTTGGTTTTTATTTGTTCAAAAGATTATTATTGTGTCGATGTCCATTTGGAGACAATTTTCCCATTTCCTTTCATCAATTGAATCAAAGGCCATGTGATGTGACTGAAGCCAAGTATGAATAGCCAATAGAAATTATCCAAACAAATAAAAATTCTTAGTTCATGAATGTTTTGAGGAATGGGCCAATCTTTAAGGATCTATACTTTTTCTGGGTCGACATGAATGCTTGCAGAGTCAATTACATACCCAAAATATTTGATGCTAGTCATCGCAAATGAGCATTTGCTCATGTTCAGATATAGTCGATGTTGTTGGAGAGTGTCGAAGACTTGTTGAAGTTGTTTGACATGCTCTTCCCATGATCGATTGAAAATCAAGATATCGTCGAGATAGACAATGACACATTTACCGATGAAAGGTTGTAGAAGGTCATCCATATATCTCATGAAGGTTGCAGGTGCACTTGTTAAACCGAAAGGCATGGCTAACCATTCAAAAAATCCTTCCTTGGTCTTGAAAGTCATTTTCCATACATCGGTGGACTCGATTGGAATCTTGTGGTATCCTAACTTGAGGTCGATTTTTGTAAAGAACTTAGAAACTTTCATATTGTTGTTGAGTTCATCAATCCCTGGAAGAGGGTACCTTTTCTTTACTAAAATTTTGTTGAGATCCCAATAGTCGATGCACATGCGCCAAGTTTTGTATTTATTTGGAACTAAGATGAGTGGACTTCCACAAGGAGAGGAGTTGAGGCAGATATGACCCTGTCGATCAAATCCTGTATTTTCCTGCAAATCTCTTCATTTTCGAGAATGTATCTTCTATAAACATATGTGTTAGGTAATGAAGAACCAAGAACAAGTTCAATGGAGTGTTTTACTTGACAATGCAAAGTTACTCCGTCTATTACTTGAAATATGTTCTAATATTCTACAAGAATGTTGTCGATCTGTTCTTTTTGTCAGGAGCTGCGTTGGTCCGTGAGTCGACTCATTGTTGTAGTCTTCCTGGAATGTTGAGGCTTTATCATGATTAATGGGAACTTTTGAGCATGTTCGATAAGATTCTTTGTTTCTTTGGCAGATATCATAGCAACTGTTGATGTGGGTTGTCTCTTTGGTATGCCATACCATTGATTCTGAATTTTAACAATCACCTTTTGCAGTCGTGACTGATATGTACCTTGTCGATCCCATAGGTAGGGTTTACAGAATAGGGAATCGACTATGGAAATTGGGGCCATGTCATAGATTACTTCATATTCAAAAGGATTAATGAAGTAGGCGAGTCCGCATGGGCATGTGATCCTTAGTTCCTTCCCATCCTTTATCCAACCAATATTGTAAGGCTGGGGATGTGGAGTGGTGATAAGACCTAACTTCTTCATAATATATTCAGAAACGAATTTCTTCTGGATACCATTATCCACAATTAGATGTAATGCATTGTTTTGAACCCTTATCCATATATGGAATAGGATCTCTCGTTCCTTCTCATCGACGATAGTTGAGGTCGAAGCCAGGAGGGTTGATGCATCTAGATCAGATTCTACCAGGGTTCTATTGGACAAGTCGGATGTTGAAAATTTTTCCAAAAATATCTTTCGAGATTTGCATTCTAACGTATCATGCCATGTTGAACTGTGATAATCACACCATTTCCCAGTAGGAGCTTGTTTGGTGTGATCCCTCTTGTATTTCTGAAATTTCTTCTTTTGATGATCGAGATTTGGCAGAGTCAACTAAGCAGGGTTCTTGAATGTGTCGGAGTCGGCTGGTGACTTCTTGTTAGATGTTTTACCTGTAGGCTTATTCGCAAAAGGCACTTTTACTTTATGTTTAGCTCCAAGCTTGATGGTGTAATGAAATGCATCTGAAAGCGTACTGACAGCCAGAAACTCCATCTCTTGCTGTACAAGAATAAACCACTAACATACATCAAAACAAGCAATTTCTTTTCTTCTTGGATGCCAAGTCTAGCCATGAGTCGATAGAACTCATTGGTGTAACTCTGTACAGACTAGTCTTTCCATTTCCTTAGTTGCTACCACTTCTTATAATGTTGTTCAAGGTACTTGGGTGAGTAGAATTCCTTTCGGACGTATTCAAAATTTTTTACCCATGTGTCTATGGGGTCTTCTTCTTTTTCCATATTTTTTGATAGATTCTCCCACCAATAGTGTACATAGGTTGACATCTTTAAGGACGCAATGGCGATCTTTTCCGCTTCTGATAGTTGATTCACTGCGTAGTAATATTCCAGTTGTTGTGCCCAATTATTGACAGATTCTATGTCAATATTTCCTTCAAGGTTCAATATGTATAGATTCATTTGCACTTTGAAGGGGATGATTTTATCGGAGTGAGGTCGTGTTGAGGATTGCCTGGATTTTGAAGTGACTCTCATGAGAATCTCGCGAAACTAAGAGAAAATTTTGGTTTGTTGGTGAGCCAATGCTTTTTCTATGAGTTTTTTTTCCTCTTCAGTTGCATGTCTATTGTCTGCTTCTTTGGTCATCTTTTATGAAGTTGAAGGAAGTGTCTTCTTATGTTGCTGAGTTTGCAAGCGTGTTTGAAAATGCATAAGTTAATTAACTTTGATGGAAGTGCTTATGTAACTTAATCTCTGAACAAGATCTTTCTATGATACCAATGATCTAGGCCATGCCCACGTGCACACTAGGGACAATAGTCAACTGAATGAGTCAATTACTATTATGGCAGAAGCATATAAGAAGAACCAGTAAAGCAGGAAACACACTAGGTCAACAAGAAACATGCACACATATAATATGCAAGAATTCGAACCGATTTATTACTTGCTCTCCATGAAAGATGTAGGAATCATATTTCTATTAATCAGAAAGATGTATATTACACTAATGTACATGCTTATATAGGATGTTGAGACGCTTGGGTGAGTACTCGTTACGTTTAGTTACAAAAGAAGTTATAGCGGTTCAAAATTTCAACCGTCAGAAAGCATGTTGGTATGTTGTATGTCGAGGCGAACCTGTCAAATGAACATGTCGAGGTGGACCTTTCAAATGAGAACCTGTCAAATGAACATGTTGAGGCAGACTTGTTGAAGTAGAACCTGTCGGATGCTGGTTGGATCACTGAAAAACCCCACAGTTTCAAATATATCATCCCTGACAACAAAACATAATATAGCATCACCTCTCAGTTTCCAGAAGTTTGACAAAAGGCATTGAAATAGTTATCCTTTTATGTACTAGGTTCATTTCTGCATCAATTTCCATGGTTTTGTGAGCGCATCTCCAAAATTCCAGCTTGTGTAGTTGGTCCAAGGCTACCACCATTATTAATAGCTTAGAAATCATGTTTATTCTTTGGTGTTAGGTTGATAGAAGAGTTTTCCATGTCACCATTTTGAATAGTTCTGTTTAGATCGACATTGTTTATGACAGAAATTGTTCCCAGACTAGAAGAGAACAAGCCAACATAATCTCAAATATCTCAATAACAAAACAGGGTTTTTAGGTTTTTTTAAGGTTTTCTGGTTGTGAAGTTTGATGACAAGAGGGAATGGATTCATAACCCAAATAAAACTAAATCACAAGCATAGAAAAATTGAGATGCATAACATAATAACCATGTATCCAATAGAAAATAACACTGAGTTTCATCCACAAATGGAAAGCACTACAAGTATAAAAACTTTAAACCAGCAATGAAATTACCAACTGAGTAGCTAAAACAAGCTATAAATGAAGCCAGAGAACAAACTGAATGGTAAATAGAGCATATATTTCATAATCAATCTTTCAAATACACATAAGAGTCATTTACTTAGCTTATGAACAAGTCTAAAGACCTCCTCTTGCCAGCCAAAAAATCGAACCCTTAGTTCTCTTTGTGACATACATTAATACTATCCTTCCAAAATTGGTTTAGGACTAAACCCTAACTACTTTTCAGCCTACTCATCGAAATAGTTCTATCTAAATAATAATTACAAAAATGAAATATCCTTCAAAACATAACTAACAACTGATTGTGTTAACAACATTCATAGATCTTTAGTTGCTTCACCTAACAAGGCTATCCCTTCTAGGGATCGGGCCTTTCTTCTAGCCTTCAGTTGCTCTGCTTCCATCTCTGCCATCTTTCTAGTGAGTTCTTCATTTTGCTGTGGTAGATCTTTGATGGTTTGTTTCAACATTGTAAATTGAGACTCTATATTCCTCTTCCTTTTCAATGCCTCTTTTGAGACTGCAATCAGCTCCTGATAGTGGCTATTCACCTCATCTAGATCCTCTCTGAGTCTTCTATTTTCCATGACCAAGCCATCATTTGTCTCATGCATATATTCCACCTGATATTTATACTATTTTACAGTTCTCTGTAAACTCTCTTTTTTTCAATCAAATGCTTTATTTCCTATTGCATTTTGCATCTCATTTGGAATCCATGGATTGTTTAGTCTCTTATAGATTTCTTCATCTTCTGGCAACAATTATGTAGGAGCTTCATGAAAAATTAAGTTTTCTTCAGTCTCAGCTTCACAAGGAACATTTTCATCAACCATCACCCTCTTTTATGAGTGAGAAGCCTTTATCTTACCTTCTTGTTGTTCCTGCAACATTTGACTTCATATCTCTAGAAAAATATCAGACAATTTAGTCTCAGTAAGGGAAGACTCTATTTCTGATTCCATTGGCCTTTTTCCTTTATTGTCACCCTTACCAGCATCCAATTTTTCATCAGAAGAGGAGTCATCTATCACTGTTAATTCTTCTTTATTCAATTTAGGATTCAACAATTTCTTCATATTCATCCTGAGCTTGTTTCTGGGTCTAGTCTTTGGTGTCCACACAGGAGTAAGTTCCCCTAACATTTTGAAAGTTTTTACCTGATGGATAACTGAGGCAAATTCAATAACTTTTAGCTTCTTTCTCTTTGGTACTGCTACCTCATCTTCCTGGCTGTGAAATTCTTTTTTGGTAGAAACCCTAGTTTCATCAATAACATGAAGTTTATCCTCCTCAAACAGGGATTTCTCATCCTCTGACAGGATTTTGATTGGACTTTGTTTTTGAACTTTAGTATCTTCCTTCTCACCTGAAATTTTCTATGCACGTACAATCTTTTCATCAACAATTGTATATGCTGGTACATCATTCTGAATAGGCTCGGTCTCCTTATTATCAGACTGCAAATCTTTGCTCTCAATGTTATTAAGATGTTGTTTAGACTCAAAATCTTCATTTGCAGGATTTGATACTTCCTCCAATTTAATCCTGTCTTCATCTTTAACCTTTACCTTCTCTCTGAGCTTTATGATCAAGGTCTATCCTTTATCAGCTTGTTTTCTATGAGATTGACCTTCTTGACTATTCTGAAACCCTGACCAAAAAAGGAAATATTCCCAAGTCTTTCCTTTACTCTGCAAAATGGTGTTGATAATGAGCTTGATAAGCCCATGGTGAAAAATGGACTGTTTAGTATGATTTTGGTGTTCCTTGATTATGCAAGACATCCTCTACAGGCTCTTTAGCAAGAAGAAAGGAAGGTTCATCTTTGACTCATTACTAAGGTGTTGAAGAAATCTGAAGTGTTATTTAAAAACGAAGGCATATCTTCCTTCACATGTAATATAACTCTATAAAACCTTAATAGGTTTTATCCATTCATGCATGAAGTTATCAATGGGTACACCCTTACCCCAATCTACAATTACACCAGGCAGTAGGTACCTTTGTGCATTAAAGGTGAATGGCACCTTCTTAAACCATAATTCTCCCTCATTTTTAACTCTTGTTGCCTCAGCTACCAACTCTTTGGTCAATTTGAATTGCAAAGTATCAAAAGATACAGTGTCTTTGCCATAGCACTGAGCAAAATTATGGGAGACCTTTGCATTGTATCCATCAATTTTCTTGAAACATATCAACCATCCTGCATTTTCAAATAGCTCAGCACATTTTGGAAATTTATCTATCCAACTGAGATCAGTGGGATCAGCTCGATTAGTTTTTCCACTTTTCTTCATTTTCACTATGGTTTACAGCACCTGTCAATAATCTCACAGTCTATTTATCTTCAAATTCTCATATTCTTCCCTATCACACAGTTCAAGAACTCTTCTATACCAAATTTGGCAATAATTTGACCTAGTCACAAAATTCAAGGACCTCCAATAGTTCTGCTCTGAAGTTTATTATTTCAAACGATGAAAACTTGGATAGATAGATTAATATTTCATCATTCATAGTCTATTGAGTGAGAAAATTCATATCCTTCGTTAGAATTTTGAAATTATGGAATTTTAACAGAAAAACCCTAATTAAACAAACCCTATCAAATGCCACGCGGGGTACCTGCTCATAATATTAATACAAGTGCTGGAAGTCATTCTCTTCAAGGGTTAGGTGTCGAATTTCACGTTCCAGCTGTCTCCCACTATCCAAATCGCCTGAAATTGTCACTACTGGAAAGCCCTAATTCTTCATTCAACTGTAAAAACTCTGATTTCTCAGCAACATGTTCCCACCACGACTTTCAATACCTTCGTATTCTTCAGCTTAAGAACATATTCCTGAAAATTCTACCTCGTTCCACTCACTGTCATCATTTTCCATGAACTGCATACAATTTCCACGATCTCCCTCACACGATGACCATACACCTATTTCAATGATGAACTTGGAAAGACACATATCAAATAATGTGGTTAACCCCTCAGGGACAAGACCCCAAAAAAATCGGACTGAAAAATAACGATTTTTGGCACTCGCGACTTTCTTGTAGCACTCTAGTGTATTAATTTCGCTCTTGCACTACAAGAAAGTCCCAACACATAATTTCACCTCATTAAATCATTAATCAGGTTTAAGACTTGGTTTATATGTTTAATCTCGACCTTAGTGTCATTTATAAAACCATTTAATCAATATATACATTGTAGAACTCTTCAAGAATGAACTCTAGGCAAAATTTATAAAAGCAGGCTTAAAAATAAGAAAAATCAAAATGATGAAAACTAAAAGGCTCGAACTCAAAATTAACCTTTATAAACCAAAATTTCGTAGAAGCAAAAATATTAGCAAGTTTTAAAAACATAAACAAAAGCATCAAACTAAGGAAGACAAAATCATGACCTCACATCTGGCTCCTGCTGCAGGATGAAGTCCTCCTTGTGAGGCTTCAAGAACCTGTAGACCAATGCCTTCTTTCCTGCTACCTGCTAATCTGCAAAATTTCCATTGGGTTATGGAGTCCTTATTGTGTTTTACTCACACCGGTATATACAATGAAAAACTGAAATTCCCCTCAAAAACTGTAGAAATGTTTGAGGAATCGTCCATTAACCGAACATGACAATTCCTCACCATCCAAAGTCTATAGGACAAATGTGTTATTTTCCAAAAACTTAGATACTAGCATAGGGCCAAACCAAAGGTTATCAAATTTTCCATGTTTCCCTTTTTTCTCTTTCCTAGCATCCCACCTTAGAACCATGTCACCAATTGAGAAAGTGTTATCTTTGATTTTCCTGTCAAATCTGTCTTTTATCTTCAATCTGTATAGTTGTGCCTTTTCTTCCACTTTTTCCCTATTCTACTGCAACTCTATCATTGCATAAATCCTTCTCTGCATATCATTAGGTTCTTCCTAACAATCCTGAAAAAAATTCATCACTGGAATGCCCAGCTGAATGGGAAAAACTACATCTGTGCCATACACTATTTGGAAAGGAGAAGTTCCAATTGCTTGCTTGACTGTTATTCTATCAGCCCATAATGCATATTTCAACATAGAATCTCATGATCTCTTATTATGCTTCAGTAGTTTCCTGATACTATGCATGATATTTTTATTGGAGGACTCAACTAAACCATTACCTTGGGGATAGTAAGGAGTTGAATGTTTCAACAAGATTCCATTCTTTTCACAAAATGCTCCCATTGCCTTAGACTTAAAATCTTTTGCATTATCTGTTACTATTCTCTGAGGACACCCAAACCTACTGAGGATATTTTCTACAATAAATTCCATAATAACCTTATCTGTGGCATTCCTAGTAGGGATAGCCTCCACCCATTTGGTAAAGAAGTCTGTTGCAGTCAAAATCGACCTATGTTGTCCTGAAGAGGCTAGACTTATCTCTCCTATAAAGTCCAGACCCCATTGCTGGAAAGGAGCACTTACTGTAATTGGTTTTAAAGGTAATGACAACAACTTTTGTTTACCAGCAAACTTCTGACAAGGGATGCAAGCTCTTACCTACTGATATACATCTGCAAATAAAGAGGGCCAATAGTACCTAGCTCTTAAGATTTTGTATGCTGTAGCCTTCCAATACTTGTGACCTCCACAAGCACCCTCATGAGATTCAGAAATCACTCCTTCAATTTCAGGTTTATCTAAGCACCTGAGTAGGATACCCCATGGGTCCTTCCAAAATAACTGATGTTCTACCAAACAGTACTTAGTAGTTTTTAGCTTCAAAGATCTAGCAACTTTTCTATCTAAATGTTCAGGACATTGCAAATACAACAGAAAATACACAATGTCTATGTACCATGTGGATGCTGAATAGAAGTCCATAATATTTTCTTTCTCCAGCTCTGATTGATTTTCTTCCTAAGCTGGCTCTTCTGCCATCACATGCAATCCTAAAGCTTGGCAATTTAATTTACCCAACAACTTGGCTAAACCTTGTCCCTTGACTAGTTTGGTAGGTCTGATATCTACATCATACTCGATGATTTTAGCAATCCACTTGCCTCTTTTCCCCTCACTGTCAGGTTGTGTCAAAACATCCTTTACAGCAGCATTAGGCACATATGAAATAACTTTGGAATGCAAAACATAGATTCTAAAAAATTTCAAATATTTTACCAAAGAATAAGCCTATTTTTCCAAGATGCTATATTTTAATTCAGAATCTCAAAGAGTTTTGCTGAAGAATGCAATAAGTTGTTTAGGACCATCCTTATTCTTCTGCAATAGAACAACTGCTAGTGTATCTTCAGATGCAAAGGAAAATGTTAGAAATTCTCTGGTAAAATCTGGACTTACTAATACAGGGGCTTCAGTAAGAGCCATCTTGATTTTTTCAAATGAATTCTTTGCTTCAGTGGTCCACTTGACTTCTTGATCCTTCCTTAGCATGGCTGTAATCTGCTTGATAATTTCAGCAAAGTTTGGTATAAACCAACAGAGAAAGTTGATTTTACCAATGAAATATTGGACATATTTTTTACTCCTGGGCAGACTTATCTTCAATATTGCTTTTACCCTTTCTGGGTCAATCCTTATAGCATCAGTAGAAACTAAATGACCCAGTAATTTTCCTTCCTGTATAGCAAAGTGTGACTTCTTTGGATTCAAGGACAAACCAAATTTTTTGCATTTAAGGAAAGTCTATTTCAAATGTTTTAGATGTTCATAATCTGATTGTGAAAATACAGTAATATCATCTAAGTAAATTACCACAAACTTATCATTTTTCCCCAACAAAAGCTATATCCATAGCCCTCTGAAAAGTTGCTCCAGCGTTCATTAAACCAAAAGGCATCTTATCATACATGAAAGCTCCCCGGGGAGTAGTAAAAGTTGTTTTCTCTTTATCATCAGGATGCATAGAAATCTGATTGTATCCTGAGAAACCATCAACAATAGAAATCCTCTGTGCCCCAACAACCTTCTGCAGTATTTTCTCAATTTTAGGCAGAGGATAATTATCCTTTAGTGAAGATCTATTCAAGTTTCTAAATTCAACACACAGTCTGATTTCTTCGTTCTTTTTCCTAACAGGAACTAGATTAGCCACCCAACAAGAGTACCTAAGAGGAACAATGATCTTAGCATCTAATAACTTCTTCACTTCTTTTTCAATAACAGGAAATAAGGATGGATTAATCCTCCTTAATTTCTGACGAAAAGGTTTAACATTCGGTTTTAGAGGGACTTTATTTTGTATAATCCTAGTATCATATGTTCTCAATTCTTCATAAGACCATGCAGAGACATCAACATGTTCCTTTAACAATTTTATGTACCCGTTTCTCTGTTCAACTATGAGTGCTTTCGAAATTTTCACCATTCTAGGATGTTCTGCAGTGCCAATGTTACAATCCACCACATTCTCTTCTGAAGACTGTACAACAGGTTTTAGGGGTGTATCATCTTTTGAAAATATCCTTTCTAAAGGTACCAAAACTTTTGGGATGAAATTACCTTTTAGTTCAATAATCTTGTGGCCAGCAATTTCATTTTCAGCAATCTCTTCAACATCTCCATCCTCATCATCTTCCTCTTGATCAATTAGGGAATTAGAAAAATCATGTGTAAGTTCCAAAAATCTTCTAATTTCAATGTCATCTTCAAACACTTTCCACTGCTTTACATTATCAAGTACAGATGGTTTGTACCTAACCTCAATGGGATACCTCAACTGTGTGGTTTTGGGAATTCTAAAATGTGTAGCAGCTAAATCCAATGAATCAGCAGTCTGATTATGGTCCCTTGGAATATGGGTAATGTTAAAAGCTACAAAATAATTATCAATCATGTCCCATACCTCATTTCTATAGACTTTTAGCAAATCCTGTTTCACTTGATAGTGCTTCTCACCTGCTGAACAACTAATTCGGAGTCGCCATATGCAGAAATCTGTTGAATTGCCCAAATATTTAGCAGCCTTCAATCCTAACAGCAAAGCTTCATATTCAACAGTATTATTTGTAGTAATGAATTCTAATTTATACATCAACTTTAATATTTCACCACCAGGGGATATAAGAAGAACCCCTGCTCCAGCACCTTCTTTGCAAGATGATCCATCAAAGTATAATTGCCAAAGCTCATCTTCATGTTCCTTGTTGCATTTAACTGGTTGTTTCTTTTCAACCTATAACAAACCAGCAGTATTGTCATCATCACTAAAATGTAACATGCAAGTACCCAAATCTTTATCAATAGCATACAGAGGATGGTTTGTAGGGTTCTTGTCATCTGTCACAATATAGGCAAACTGAAGCTCTCTGTACAGCCTTATGTTTTCTCCTCCAAACACAGGAATAGTAGCATATGATAAATCTATTTGTAAAGTTCCACCAACTTTCTTTTCCCAAGACCTAGAGAGAAGTAACCCAAATTTAGGAGTAATATCTGCTACCACCACATCCATGATTACACTTTTGATTGGTAGCTGAGCCAAACTAACAACCATGTCTTTAATCACCCCTAAACACTTTATAGCTCACGAATCAAATGCATACAAATCATGATAGGGTTTGGTTATACTCAGACCTAAAGCCTCCATGACAGCCTTTGGAATTAAATTGTGTGATGCTCCTGAATCTAATAGACAATTATGTATCATTTGTTCATGGACTGTCAGAGTAATGTAAAATGGAGGTGAAGCACCTGCTTCATTCTTAGTTTTTTCAGCCAAAGCTGACCCAATAAAAATCTTAGGATTTTATTCTTGCAGATTCATTGTATCAGAAATAGGTTGATTGTTTGCTGAACCAGTCATTTTAAGAACTGATTCTTTGTATGAAGGATTTTTCATTAGTTCAGTAAAAGGCATAGGAATATTTATTTTTCCTAATTCATTTTCCAGATTAAAATTCTGCACAGTTTTATAAACCTCTTCAACCTCCATGTTCTTCTTTTGCTTATCTTGAATTTGTTTTTTCTCTAACACAGGATCAGATTGTTGTTTAGTAGGTACAACTACCTTCTTCTTTGGGTTCTGTACTACTTGTTTTGGGCCTGACCTCAAATTCAAAGTCTTCTTCGGTTCATTATGATAGACATCAGCAATTACAGCAATCATTTTCAAATTCAAATCATCCTCTGTTTCAAACATATCAGCATCATAATATTCTGCATTTAAAAATTCTTCTTCAGTGACAAAACCATCAGTCAACCTTTCTCCAAAATACTTCATATCCTGATCCGTGTCTTCAAATAATACTTCTTCATCAACAACATTGTTCTAAAGAGATGGTGGTACCCTTTGATCCTTAGTCTCTCTCCTTTCTCACTGAATATCATTATTTCTTCGTTCTCTAGGTATGAAACAAGGAGCAAATTGTCTTCTGAATTGGTTCTAATTGTTAGGGTTTCTTTCACCTTCTTGAACAGGCTTGCTTGAATTTCTTTCTAGTTCTAACTTGTTTAATTTTGCAGTCAAAATCTTCACTAACTTGCCCATCTCATCAATTTTTCCTTCTGGAGAATGAGATGTTGAAACTCCTGGAGCTGCTTCCTTCTTACCTTTCCTGTCATACATCTGCTGAGTTGTTTCCTTCTTCAATCTATTGGAAGCCAATATGTTAGAATCCACCTCTAACACTACATCCTGCATATTCAGTAAAGAAACAGGTCTTCTTTCTCTTAGTAGTAAGGAAAATTCATGATCAAAAGCATTTGCATCTATGAGTTTTGCAGATGTTTTTGAAGGTTTTGTTTTTGCAGGAATTCTTCTGTACATTTTATTGAATCTTTTTGAAAAGTCTGCAATGGTTTCATCCTTTTTTCTCCTAAGGGATCCAAATTCAGTTATATAATAAGTATGATCCTTGGTGTCACCCCATTGTCTCATGAAGAGGTCATGAAGCTCTTCTATGATGGTGATAGAATTTGCAGGCAACTCCCTAAACCATTTTCGGACATCTCCATCAAGGATCTGCACAAACATCCTCATATATACATCCTTAGCTTCAATATTTGGGTTAGCAGCATAACTGAGAAAGGATTCCCAGTGCTCTTCAGCTATAGTTTCATCCTGTCCATTAAACCTAGGAAGGTATTTCTGATAGTCACCTCCAGGAAGTGCATTCAAAGGGTGAGGCAAAACTAATGGTGCATATTTGGCTACAACTATTCGGTCCATCATATCTATAGGATGATTTTGGGCTACCATTTTAAGGCTGAATGACTTTGGTGATGGAGAGACTTGGCTGGAACTTGGCTGAAAAGGGGTTTTACCAACTTTCAAATGAAATAGAGGAATCTTACCGGGATATAATGTTTTTTCCTTTCTAAAGAATTGAGGATCAGTGAAAACTTGAAAGTTACTGACAGGAATTATAGGCTTTAACCAAGGTGAAGTTTCTTCTTCTTTTCTCAAAATAGATAAAGGTGATGAACCATCCAACTGATCAGGGTCACATAGGGTTGGTAATGACTGAGACCTTCTACTCTTCCTTGTTGTTTTCAATATCTGTTCTGGGTCTGAAACACCCAACTGCAAAGGTGAAATAGGTCTATTTCTAGTTCAAATTCTCCTATTAGCCACTGTGACAAACTGGTGAAAAGTAGTATTTAAGATATGTTGGTTTAAGCTCACCTCTTAAAACTAGTGAAATGATAAGTATCCTAGGGAAAAATATGTTTTCAACTTCGTCCTCGGCAACGGTGCCAAAGATGTTTATGCCTGAAATTGTTCCCAGAATACAAGAGAACAATCCAACATAATCTCAAATATCTCAATAACAAAACAAGGTTTTTAGGGTTTTTTAAGGTTTTCTGGTTGTGAATTTTGATGACAAGAGGGAATGCATTCATAACCCAAATAAAACTAAATCACAAGCATAGGAAAACTGAGATGCATAACATAATAACCATGTATCCAACAGAAAATAACATTGAGGTTCATCCACAAATGGCAAGCACTACAAGTATAAAAAATTTAAACCAACAATGAAATTACCAACTTAGTAGCTAAAACAAGCTATAAATGAAGCCAGAGAATAAACTAAAGGGTAAATAGAGCATATATTTCATAATCAGTCTTTCAAATACACATAAGAGTCATTTACTTAGCTTATGAACAAGTCTCAAGACCTCCTCTTTCTAGGCAAAAAATTAAACCCTTAGTTCTCTTTGTGACATACATTAATACTATCCTTCCAAAATTGGTTTAGGACTAAACCCTAACTGCTTTTCAGCCTACTCATCGAAATAGTTCTATCTAAATAATAATTACAAAAATGAAATATCCTTCAAAACATAACTAATAACTGATTGTGTTAACAAGCTTCACAAATCTTTAGCTGCTTCAGCTAACAATGCTATCCCTTCTAGGGCTTGGGCCTTTCTTCTAGCCTTCAATTGCTCTGCTTCCATCTCTGCCATCTTTCTAGTGAGTTATTCATTTTGCTACTGTAGATATTTGATGGTTTGTTTCAACATTGTAAATTGAGACTCTGTATTCTTCTTCCTTTTCAATGCCTCTTTTGAGACTGCAATCAGCTCCTGATAGTGGCTATTCACCTCATCCAAATCCTCTCTGAGTCTTCTATTTTCCATGACGAAGCCATCATTTGTCTCTTGCATATATTCCACCTGTTATTTATACTGTTTTATGATTCTCTGTAAATTCTCTTTTTCTGAATCAAATGCTTTAATTCCTATTGTGTTTTGCATCTCATTTGGAAGCCATGGAATGTTTAGTCTCTTATAGATTTCTTCATCTTCTGGCAAAAATTCTATAGGAGCTTCAAGAAAACTTAAGTTTTCTTCAGTCTTAGCTTCACAGGGAACATTTTCATCAACCATCACCTTCTTTTATGAGTGAGAAGCCTTTATCTTACCTTCTTGCTATTCCTGTAACATTTGACCTCGTATCTCTAGAAAAATATCAGACAATTTAGTCTCAGTAAGGGCAGACTCTCTTTCTGATTCCATTGGCCTTTTCCCTTTACTGTCACCCTTATCAACATCCAATTTTTCATAAAAAGAGGCATCATCTATCACTGTTACTTATTCTTTATTCAATTTAGGGTTCAACAATTTCTCCATATTTAGCTTGAGCTTGTTTCTGGGTCTAGTCTTTGGTCTCCACACAGGAGCAAGTTCCCCTAACATTTTGAAAGTTTTGCCCTGATGGGTGACTGAGGAAAATTCAATAACTTTTAGCTTCTTTCTATTTGGTATTGCTACCTCATCTTCCTGGCTATGAAATTCTTTTTTAGAAGAAACCCTAGTTTCATCAATAACAGAAAGTTTATCCTCCTCAAACAGGCATTTCTCATCCTCTGACAGGATTGTGATTGGACTTTGTTTTTGAACTTCAGTATCTTCCTTCTCACCTGGAATTTTCTCTACAAGTACAATCTTTTCATCAACAATTGTCTGTGCTGGTACATCGTTCTGAACAGGCTCAGTCTCCTTATTATCAGACTGCAAATCTTTCTTCTCAATGTTATTAAGATGTTGTTTAGACTCAAAATCTTCATTTGCAGGATTTGATACTTCCTCCAATTTAATCATGTCTTCATCTTTAACCTTTACCTTCTGTCTGAGCTTTCTGATCAAGGTCTGTCCTTTATCAGCCCGTTTTCTATGAGACTGTCCTTCTTGACTATTCTGAAACCCTAACCAAAAAAGAAAATATTCCCAAGTGTTTCCTTTACTCTTCAAAATGGTGTTGATAATGAGTTTGATAAGTACATGGTGAAAAATGGACTATTTAGTATGATTTTGGTGTTCCTTGATTCTGCAAGACATCTTCTACAGGCTCTTTAGCAAGAAGAAAGGAAGGTTCATCTTTAACTCATTACTAAGGTGTTGAAGAAATCTGAAATGGTTTTTAGAAACAAAGGCATATCTTCCTTCACATGTAATATAACTATGTAAAACCTTAATAGGTTCTATCCATTCAGGCCTGAAGTTATGAATGGGTACACCCTTACCCCAATCTACAATAACAGTAGGCAGTAGGTACCTTTGTGCATTAAAGGTGAACAGTACCTTCTTAAACCATAATTCTCCCTCATTTTTAACTCTTGTTGCCTCAGCTACCAACTCTTTGGTCAATTTGAATTGCAAAGTATCAAAAGATACAGTGTCTTTGTCATAGCACTGAGCAAACTTATGGGAGACCTCTGCATTGTATCCATCAATTTTCTTGAAAAATATCAACCATCCTGCATTTTCAAATAGCTCAGCACATTCTGGAAATTTATCTATCCAGTTGAGATCAATGGGCTCAGCTCTATTAGTATTTCCACTTTTCTTCATTTTCACTATGGTTTACAGCACCTGTCAATAATCTCATAGTCTATTTATCTTCAAATTCTCACAATCTTCCCTATCACACAGTTCAAGAACTCTTTTGTACCAAATTTGGCAATAATTTGACCTAATCACAAAATTCAAGGACCTCCAATAGTTCTTCTCTGAAGTTTATTATTTCAAACGATGAAAACTTGGATAGATTGATTAATATTTCATCATTCATAGTCTATTGAGTGACCAAATTCATATCCTTCATTAGAATTTTGACATTATAGACTTTTATCAAAAAACCCCCAATTAAACAAACCCTATCAAATGCCATGCGGGGTACCTGCTCAGAAGCTTAATACAAGTGCTGGAAGTCAATCTCTTCAAGTGTTAGGTGTCGAATTTCATGCTCTAGATGTCTCCAACTGTCTAGATCGCCTCAAACTGTCGCTGCTGGAAAGCCCTAATTCTTCATTCAACTGTAAAAACTCTGATTTCTGAGCAATATGTTCCCACCACAACTTTCAATACCTTTGTATTCTTTAGCTTAAAAACATGTTTCCAAAATTTCTGCCTCATTCCACTCACTGTCATCATTCGCCATGAACTCCATACAATTGCCACGATCTCCCACACACAATGACCATACACCTATTTCAATGATGAACTTGGCAAGACACGTATCAAATGTGATAAATAATGTGGTTAACACCTCAGGGACAAGACCCCAAAAAAATCGGACTGAAAAAAAAATCATTTTTGGCACTCGCGACTTTCTTGTAGTGCTCTAGTGTATTAATTTTGCTCTTGCGCTACAAGAAAGTCCCAACACATAATTTCACCTCATTAAATCATTAATCAGGTTTAAGACTTGGTTTATATGTTTAATCTCGACCTTAGTGTCATTTATGAAACCATTTAATCAATATATACCTTGTAGAACCCTTTAAGAATGAACTCTAGGCAAAATTTATAAAAGCAAGCTTAAAAATAAGAAAAATCAAAATGATGAAAACTAAAAGGCTTGAACTCAAAATTAACCTTTATAAACCAAAATTTTCTAGAAGCAAAAATATTAGCAAGTTTCAAAAACATAAACAAAAGCATAAAACTAAGGAAGACAAAATCATGACCTAACAGACATGATATTGGTGTTGTTGTTCTGTTAATTTAGTACCAAGTTGGTACTTCAATTCAAAATAATTATATGTATCATATATATTAGTAGGTAATACAAACATGGCATTAAATATATCACTTTCTGTGAAAACCAACTCTTTTTCTGCATCATTAGGATTGATCTTGCCACTTTCACAACCAACAATATAATCACTGATAGGAGAGATCATTTCTTTAGTTATAATATGGTCACTTTTTAGTTTGGAGTTCCTTTGTGTTTCTTTTTTACAAGCTCCCTTTACATCCTTTAATCCTCCTGTAGACTTGGGATTCATATTCCTATGTACCTTTCTTCCATGCCAAGCATTCCACTTTTATTGGTAATCCCAATTTCTTCTAAAGATGTCTTCTCCAAAACATGTTCAGGTTCAATAATTGCATTGGTTAGATTATCCTTTGAAGCGTCCCTAATTTCCAAGATATGTGTATCTACAATTTCATATAATGATATGTTTTTAAATGGAATGGGGGATGCAAAAGAATGTTCTATTGTGGTGTCTTCACCAAATCCAACATCATTTACTTAATTAATTTCAATTTTTTCCCTTATTTATGCCATTAAAAAGAAATAAAATATCCTTTTGTAAGTCTTTGCATTGTGACACAACCACCTCTAATAAGTTTTGTATTTGCATATACCAATACAAAACGAATAAAAAATCAACAAAACAAAATATCAAGAACTCCAACCCAAACACTGGAAGAAACTTAATGCCATTACCAAATAGTTGTTGTTTTATAGGGCTAGAGTTGAGCTCAGGTGAAAATGACATTTGTGTCCATTCAAGAATGCCACTATCAAAGGTGTCAGGAAATGTAATCCCAATATTCACTACATCCTGCATGACAAAAGAACAGAACCAAAATTTTCAAGGGAATGGTAGGAAATTTAACCCACCCACGCCTATGATAAAGACACTAATATTGAATACCAAGAAATAAACTAGGGTAATATATTATGTGCTTTGCATATCAATCCTTATGTTGCAAATAGACCAAAAGTATGAGTTGATTCTAGCATTTTATGTTTTCTTGTTCTTTGTAAACTAACAATCTATAAAACCCATTTGCATTTCCAAAGTAGATCTTGCTGATGCATAGGGTAGTATCACCTTCTTACTGAAATTCAAGAGTTACACTACATAAAATTTTCATTAAAACCTTGGTTGGTCCACATTCATTTCCATTAATAGTATCCAATGTAAGAAAAAATGAAGCATGCATTTATTTTACAAGGATTTGACATTAGGTATAATCTACTCACATTGTGAAAATGTTGATGAAATCCCTCATCATTTGAATCCTTTAGAACACTAAAGGAAGGGCGCACTTGTGATGCTTGTGTAGGTTTAGTTAAAGCATACCCAAGAAGATCACGGTTAAGTTCACGAAGCACCAAAAAGGTCACAACCCATCTTACGAGGTCACATTTCACTCTTATCAGCCCTCAAGCAGGTCACACCTAGCCTAATAGTCCAACAAGAGGTTACATATCGGCTCCATGAATAGAACACAGGTCACAACCCGACACAAAAGTCATTACACAGGTCATGGCTTATTCCAGGCATCCCTAACAGGTCAAGGCCTAGGCCAGGAACATCACACAGGTCATGACTCGGCCAAAATGTCAACACATAGGTCACAACTAGGTTCTATAGAAACCTAGCAGGAAAATGAAGGGTCACAACCCACTTCAAATAGAAACAACAACCAGTAAAAGAAAGCGGCCAAAAAAATGGATATAAATGCATTCTAATATATAAAAATATATATTATATAAGAAATGTTCCGAGGCACCGAGAAATTTTTGGGAAATGATGCTCCCACTCTTGCACTATGGAAACCTTGTGTTGTACTTCGTGGGTGGGAGATTGGAGTGAATTAAATCAGTCCTTAATGCTAAACCATTTTATTGGCATACCTTGGCACATATACCTAAAGGAATACTTGAGAGGATTAGGAAACTTTGTTTCAATTTCCTCTGGCTTCGTGGCTTGGGAACATGGATATTAAGGACATTCAGTGGGTTAAGTCCCAAACGATGGTTGCTCCCAAATCCAATACTTGTATTTTCGGCCAATCTGTAGTATCCAAATCATTGTTGAATGTATTTACCAATGATAGTATTTGGCTAAGAATTCTTGTACAAAAATACATTCCCCACGTACATTAATAGAATAGATAAGTAAAGAAGATAAGAATGTGCATAATGATTTGAATCAATGTAAATCCATGGCATTAGCCTTTTCTATTATGGGACAATATTTGGCCTGGTAATTCAGTGTTGACACTCAAATTTGAGTCGAGATTGCTACAACTATGGGATGTTACAAAAATATCTTCCTTTTGGATTCTCTTGTCCTTCATTTACAATAGGTTAAAAAATACACCCTAAATTTAATTAATAACCCAGGAGGTACTACTCCGTGGAATCGAGGGTGGTTGAATTCAAGAGATCTGGACCTTATTGGTGATTTGCATAGGCCTGGGTTCAGTTCATTACAGAGCTACAAAATGTGCATATCAAATTGAGTGACGAATAAATCTGGTGGGACATACATTGCCACACTTGGTTATACTGTATTTTTTAAGACGAGAGAAGATATTATTCATTGGTTGTGGTCTACATTCTGGGAGTTTATATTTCCTATTAAATAAAAATTACACTTTTGGTTGGCTCTCTTCGATAAGGTATTTACCTGGAATCATTTACAAAGATGAGGAAGGTTGGGACCTGGTGTTTTCATACTCCCAATGGAAGTTGAGGAGACAAATTTACATCTATTCTTACATTGCTCATTCTCAGTTCATGTTTGGAACAAAGTAGAGGAAACACTTGGCATATGATGAAACTCAAATACAAACATTGTATAGAGATAATTATAGATACCTCATTTCCACTCGCCATCTCTAACAGTGGGTAAAAGAAAATATTTAGCAATAGGCCATACTCTCTTCCTTTATCATCAATATCAGCCATGCTTGGTTGGAACTAATTCTTAGCAATAACAATAGATTTGATTGTTCAAAATATATATTTGGATTCTGAACTCTGCCTAAAATTTCTTCCTCACTTGCAGCGTCTGTAATATTTAAAGACTTCTTGATCTTAGCACTCGAAGCACACAAAAATGGATTACAATATATTATCCTGCACTCCTTTATTCATAATACATATAAAATCAATCTACAACACATAATTGGCATTCAGGAGACACATACTATATCATATAATGACCATACAGTTGGTAAGACTTTGTTGCGAAGTTCAGATGCATGTGTTGTGTAAGAATGAAATGTATCATTTCTTGGCTCTATGGACAATTCAATTTTTTCATTACTTTATTGGAAACCAAAAAAATGGAAATATTATATTATTATTCTTCCATACAACCCAACTCCTGTAAATTTGAAGATAGCAAGGATTTTAACAAACTTTGTTAAATATAGATTTATTGATATATAAGGTATTTTGCCATAAACTTGCACATGTTAATTTGTGTTTGATACCTATCAATGTTGATTCCCGTGAGATCTATTTGGTAACAGTCAAAAAATCATTTCTCCCTCACAAAACTCTTCATCTTGAAAAATATTCAAAAGTCAGATCAGAAAGTGAAAAGCCAACTACTTCCAGTCCTACTGACACTGGCATACAATTCATTAAATTTCTATGAAAGCGAAAATGAAAGTTCACCAAAATATCCAATCCAATCTGCTTCAGTGTACCTATCGTCTTTCACATGGTAACAACAAAAGATGTGGATAAAAGATACTCCAAGAACCAGCACTCCAAATCAGTCCAAATCAGTAGGGACATAAATGTTTGTCAAGTTTCTATTTGTAGTCAGCTAATATGGCTCTGTTAATTCTAATGCATACGTATTATGGAAACCATCGGATCATTGTAGTAAATTTCCTGAAATAAAAAGTTTATAATCAATAAAATCAAGGAGAAAATCCAATATTCCACACATTGTCTCAACAAACAGGGAAACAGACAATAATAAAAAATATTTAAAAATATAACCAGTATTCCAGTACAATTGACCCAGGAAGAATGGAGAACCTTCATTGAGTCCTTGTCCATCAGTGGAGAAGAAGAGTCACGGTAGTTAAATAAAGACTTGGACACCTCAATGGTAGATGGTTGTTCCTCAAAACTGTTAGCATAATTACTAAACATGTTCAGTTTCATTTTATGAACCTCATCGTGTGTGTATATCAGAATTTTGCAAGCAATGTTACAAAACTCCCCGCACCAATTAAAAATAGATTGGATCATTAGAATGGTGAAAGTTCATATAGACACCTCACAAGAATTGTTGAAAAGGGTTTATCAAGTAACATAGGGATACAAAGCCATGACAATGTACAAGTAATAAGAGAAAATACTCTATGAAATTCACTATAATATATACAATATGTGTCATTAAGGTACTTACTACCAAGGATCGTCGCCGACAAGCATCATGTCGTCCTCATTATCTGTGTAAATCATTTGACATCCTTTCTTGGGATTATTCAAAAAATATGTTGGCAGATTGGTAAAGCAGAATGACATCACAACCACTCATACAACCCATCCCTAGAAATTTAAGCATGCAATTGTATGATATGTGTGTAAGGAATTTGAAGGATGTGTATACAATGACATGATCTGGAAGTAGTTTCCATATATAACAAGCCAATTGTGATAATGGCAAGATAAAGACATCGTTTGCAAGCTTAATCATCAATGCAAAATGTTGGTTACCAAGCTGTGTGAACATTGAGTTAAAACAGATGGTTCTCGGAATTGAGTTGAACACTTCAAAACCATCCATAATTTCTCAAAGCAATTGAAGCAACAATGCAATCGGAATAGAGTGCAATGAAAACTGTTATAATGATAAAGAAAACCTACATATGGATGATATTATATTTGTATCATAAATTGGAGAATGATCTCCATATGGAAATGTTGACAAAAAGGAAATTTTATCACTTTAACTTTTTTTTGGTTTATAGCATCAGTTTTGCATGCTTATAAAGCAGAAAGTATAAATGCTATACATGTTGATATGTATTGAATTGGTTTTTCGTGAGAAAATCATAGCTAATGACCCATTGCGTGCTTGGAAAAGAGGCCATAAATTGGATCACCTACGATGTGGAAGAGGAATTCCATGCCATAATGAAGAATTGAAACGGGACAACTCCTAAACTATTCTGTTGTTGATATAATTATATTTTATAAGTTTGATGTACCTAAAATTTGGAATAGGAATGCCGGAAATGAAAGAGATTAGATAGGTGATATACACATGCACTAGTGGGCATATTAAGAGATAATGCAACGAAGCATGGTTGAATATGTTGATGACACCATTGCATGTGACCAATAGCCTTATGAATAAGGGCTAGGACAACAAATATATGACCAAGAGGTCAATGTAAGGTTTGCGTATTACTTGGTAGGAGGTCAACTTATAAGGTAATATCAAATATGTTGATGGAATCCATGTAGGTAATGGTATGATTATGTTGTTTGCATAAGTGTTAAAAGGGGATTGGATAAGAAACCCTTCATTCATATTCTAATCATCATAACTTATATGAACGTGATACTGGATGCATTTATGTGAATGTTATCCCACCGGGAATGGTGAGGTATGAGGTAGTAAGGGTAAGGACTCTTATAGCATCTAGCTGTTTAGAATTGAAAATGCATTCATATGAAATAATACCATGCCATGTGTGTATGTTGGTTATGATTTTAATAACCAAAGCAAGTGGGAACTTATGGTCTTGTTGTGGTAGTACATACCATATGAGATAGTAATGGGTAAGTCCATAATATGGTTGGATATGATAATGTTATAGTGATACAAAAGTATACTATGAATTCTCTATTGGTGAAAATATGGGATGAAACCTCTTTGCCATTAAGTGGGGAGCGAGTGAACTCCTAACGTTTTGTTTGGGTGAAAAAGGAAGGAACCCAAATAGTTGACCAAGTGATTGGGGAGATAGATGGGTATTGTGTCAAAGCATTGAATAAAAATTCCAAAACAACATGGTGGGATGCATGAGATGACATTATGGTATTCATGAATCAATGCAAGGTTGCATTGAGTGAATGTATGTTAAAAGGTTATGTAAATATTGTGATTGTGTATGCATATGTGTGGGTACATATGTTAAGATGCATTGTGTGAATGCATGGTTGTGATATATATTTCATTTCATTTCATTAATAGCTAAAATGATAGAATTATGGAAATTAAGAGATCATTTTATGAGCTGCTATGGATGCATGAAAATCAATTGCATGAATATAGTCATATTGGATTAGCTACTGGAATGCTCTATTGGGAGGGCATAGTTGTATGAAAGGACTTGATTGTGTAATCATGAGTATTGAAAGTTTTATTTGATTAAATAGATAATGTGAATACATCTTGCAATTTTATGGTGATAATGATGCATACAAAGTAAATCTATTTCATTTCCTTTGATATATTCACTTCTGAGAGTGTTTTAATTATTGACTTCTATAATTATGAGATAACTTCAATGTTGGTTGTAAATGATGCAATGGGAAGATTCTATTCATGGATACTCACAAACTATTTGGATGGTGTATAATATTGTCAAGAGAGCATGATGTAAGTGGATGTACAGGTTATGGAATCCAGTGTAAAACCATGAGGGATAGAGTACTTCCACTTACAAGAATCCAAACAATATGATGATAGCCTCATGGTTAAATAAATCCAATTTATGTAGGAGACAGAATTGTAAATTCATATTTGAATTTGGTTATTAATGTATTAAATGTTTGGTTGTTTGTGAATTGTGTCAAGAGGACACCTTGCAAGAATACCATGTGTTATGTCCTGCAAGATGCAAGCATCATTAGAAGGATTTCATGTTTTGGAAATCCATTTTATGTATTAAACCGATTTGAAAATTTATGATTGAAATTATTGTAACACCCTAGTTTTGACCCCGTTTGCATTAGAAGTATATGATGTATATATTGTAATTAATCATGGTATGGAGCTATAGGAAAAATACCCACCATTGATTATCATTATATGTTCGGCGATTAAAATTGATGCTAATGGTATTTTGTGCTAGCCTTGCACATTATAATTTGGACATCATGTGAATATGCATTTTAATTAAAAATACCCACAACCAGTTATGTCAATGCAACACTAATGAGAAGGGGCATGATTTACTAAGGATAAGGCGGGGTGGGATATTCAAGACCTTTGGGACAATGGGGAAAAACCAAATGTCATAGGGAGAGCCCATCCAACTGTAAACTATCTTTCTTGTCTCATTCACCCAATCATTTATTACTTTCAGAAATTGGTTGGGTTGGTTATTGCATGGGATGGGTAAGGTATGAAAACCCAAATTTTGAATTGGAGAAGCCATCAGTTGTTGGGAAACGCATTTTGACTCATTGGGAAAGAAAAAACCGAAAAATGTAGGCCATTCTACCATGCTTCCACATTTTCATGTTTTCCTCACCATTTTTCCTTCACGTGAGTTCTCTTAGTCATTCTAAACTTCCTGTATGTTAAACCATTCACGTTTTTGGGTGGTTACCTCACTTTGCTCAGGATGGGAAATTGTTTTTGGTGGTTATCATTGGCTGAGTTTACTTCCCCACGTTTTGCTGTATTTTCCCCACTGTTTCCAAGATTGAAATCATTTTCTGGCAATGCCCGGTGAGGGGAAGAATAGAACCACAATTTTGGATTTCGATTGAGTTCGTTTTGGCCACATTAGGGCCATAAACGAATCTGGAAATTGAATTGCTGCTAAGGGTATTATTTTACCCATCTGCAAATTTGTTTTTGGGTCCCAAGTCGTTTTTCATCAATCCCAGATATGGAAATTGTTGTGTATGCCTCTGATGTTTTGGTTGAATTTTTTTTGGAGTGGAAAGGGGGTATGAGCATGCTTGATAAACCCGGTGTGTGTAGGAGCCTCACAGACAGAGCTAGAGGGATGACTTTCTTCTCTGAACCCCCTGAATAGCACTGGAAGGGAAGGCATGGCTTGAGGGGCTGCATAGCAGAGAAGGGGATGCTTCCTTGTGTTGGGTGTGTGTGGATGTCTTAGAAGTCAGGATAGTTTTGTTGCAGGTGTCCATAGCTCTTGGGTTGAGCTCACTAGCTTAGCAGCCAACCTTTCCAGCTCCCTGTTAGACTGATAAACCTAACTGTGTTGGCTTGGCTGAGTTTTTTGTATCCTTGGCTACGTGTGAGCCTGCTAGTTTCCCCTTATTCCTTGTGGAATCATGCCCAGCTCGGGGGTGGCAGTGTTGCTGAGTGATTGATGAGAACACTGGAATATGGTTAGGAAGAACGTTGCAGTGACGCAGCTGGTTATGGGGCAAGCTTTTGTTAAAGATAATTATCTCTTGTTTATCTTGTCTCTGCAATTAAATTACTATGAACATGTGAAATGCTTGAATGTGAATATCATGTATTGCTTCTGCTATTTATTGAATGATATGTTGCATCTATGTATGTTTTTATTTTACTGCATTTTATATTGTGTTCATGGGGATTGATTTTTCTGGATTGTTAGCATTATAGTCGCATCCTCTCATCGGTAGAAGTGTGGGGACGTGACCATTATTATGATGACATATCATGTGAACTGCATGCTTGTAGGTAATGTGGGTGCGTTGGTAAAAATATTCCATTGGGGAAGGTGTTGGTTGTTGAATCTAAGAATGAAAAATAAATTCTAAGAGTGGCTTGGGTTCGAGAAACCCTATAATATTACTTATATGTTCTTGTATCTCCATGGTGTTGCTAAACCCAGTAGAATCATGGGTACTCAAGAGGCTTGCATGGGTATTTGTAACCTTTCTATGCTCACACTAAAGAGAACTAGAGGGATGGGTATGGATGAGGGATTGTGTAGCAGAGAAGGGGTACCATCCTTGGGTTGGTTGAATGGGAATTGTGGGGCCATACTATCCTAAAGTGAAGTGAGTTACCTATGGTGTTCCTGGAGGGAACCAATGGTTTGCATAGGAGGAGGGTCCATCAGTCAAATCACTTGTACTGCATGATAAAGGTAGAAGATGTGCTAGCTTGGAACTGGTTGTTGTATGCTTGATAAACCCATTCAGAGAGATGGATTAGCATACTAGTTAATGGAATTCTTGATAAACCCAATTGGTGTACTGGCTTGGCATTGTCTATTTGAATGTTGTGGAACATCCAACATACTGGCTTAACATTTGTTTTATATTTATACATAGGTGATCCAAGGATTGCAAAAACTTGGTTACCTTTTGATGCACACAATAAATAGCACTAGAAGGGGTGGGTACACTTGAGGGACTGTATAGCATCAAATAGGTACCCTCCTTGTGTGGGGTATGATAGGCCTTATGCGTGCCATAGTTTTTTGAAGTCAAAGTGGGATACCTGTGGAGCCAAAGGAAGATGATTGTGTAGATAAGTATTTATTTTATTTTGGATATTATTGAAGATTTAAGGTGAATATACACGTGTATATGATTTGAATATGGTTATGAAAATGTTGTTTAGGGATGAACCCAAGAGTATGGATTTGACATGTGAATTGACTCATTGTTTGAGCATAGTTATTGTTGGATGCAAAATACTTTAGAGGTGTTCCAAGGTAATTTAAAGTAATGATGGATCATTGTCATCCAACATAACTAGAAATAAGACAAAGAATCCATGAAGATAGATGCATTGCAAATGTAGCTAAAAAGAAGGGAATGGAACCATGCTAAAAATAGAGATAACAATGAGGACCATGTTATTCTAAGGGGGAGTGTATTTTAATATCCCCAATTTTGACTTGGAATGTATTTAATAAAAATTATGTAAATGATGTAAATATGCTAGTATGGATTCCTAGTGCAAAGATCAATACCAAGTGATGTAGACATGACCTGGGTGGTCGGCTACAGATCAATGCACACAACAAAATTCAAAACAAGCACATGCAACATGACAATCTCCAATAATTATGGTTTTCAATTAAATAGAAAACAATCTCTTTTACAGAGGAATTACAATGTGAGTCTCTTCTTTACTAGTCAAACTGGAAATCAACCAAACAACATACAACTATGAGAGGGAATTCTACGTCCTCAATGATTACAAACACCGAAATTATTGAACTCTCATTTAGTCAATTTAAGCTTCTTTGCAAGCTTCAAGAACCCACAACAATAACTCACCATCCCCATCCTAATCCTTCTTTGCTACATGGACATTGGTATTTATAGGTGTGCCTTAGTGCACAATACTCGACTTCCCTTCTAGAAGTTCACCTACTCATAGGAATCATCATGAATGCACTCAAATACCTCCTCTAACCTGGTTCTATAGACTTCACCTCTTGGTTGTACTGTGACAACCATAATAACTAACATGCAAGTGTTTCAACTTCCCCAACTACTATGTCCTTGGACTTTGTCAAACAGTTGGTCCTTTTAACATAGCGCAGTAAGTTGTATTTATTTATTAGTCTCCTTTAATGTTTTGTTCGATATGTCATCGTCAACCACTATACCTTTTGTCATCAGTTCTCTATCAATCATCAACCATCGTCCTAGTCGGAACCTTCAACTACTCCCTCTATCAACCCATGTCCTGTCGACCACTACACCTCTCATCCTATTGACTATCTTTCCCATTTTGCTGGAGCTCGTTGAAAATCATTCGATAACTTACATTGATTAACCTGGACTATTTATACTAGTCTAAGATTCCCCTACATCACCAAGGCTCAACTAGTGAATGGCTAGGCATGTATTATGTATCTATTTTATTTGGACCATATGGTTGGATTGTCATGCTGACTTGAAAATAGATGTAAATATTATGTGCATAAATAATAAAATGGTCTAACATGGTTGTGTAAAGAGTAGAAAATGGGTTATGATTCCACCATAGGGGAAGACAAAAGGAGCCCTATGGGAATCTAATCCCTTATTTCCAAGTGTCAACCTTGGAACTCACCCCAATTCTGTCACGTTCCTTGAATATGCCAATTATCTCCTTCTTTGACTATTTTCCAATCATTGAAAGAACGCGTGAGGTTGGCGGGAAAAGTCACCTCATGTAGTTATTGAAGCATGGGGATGAATACACTTTTTGTGATAGTTATGTAGCTTTCAGAAGTCAAAATTTATTTTCCATGACTCCTTTCTTCTAATTTTAGAGGCAATGTCAGTTCTCTTTTCACCATTTTATCATATCCCTTTTATTCAACCCTCATTCTCTCATTATTTCATGAATATATAAACTATGAATATCTTTCCATTGTTATTCAAGACCATTACCCAATAGTGTATGACCTAGAAATTCAAATTTGGAGACTAGACTACATATTTAGAAGGAAAATAGATGGTTGTAGCTGAGAAGAGATGTTGTGGAAGCTATGGATTCTTACCCTTTTAGTTTTGTTGCTTATAGATGCTTGAGAAGCCATATATTTAGGCTACATGTCGTTCTCCAACAACAAATAGAATATTGTTCTCCTTTTACACACACAATGAAATCACCCAACACAAAGGATTTCCCAAGAGAACCTTGGATCAATGAAGGAGATTCCTAAGATGAGAAGGGTGTTGTGTGGGGATGGTATTGTTGGATCGAAATTTTTGAGGGTTGACTGAAATCCCTGTATATTTCTGTATGAGCATATGGTTAAGCATATAGACCATAATGGTTTGTGGGATGAGAGAAAGAATCCTCTAGGTGTTTCCTTCTCCTTGGTGGCCTGATGGACTAGCTTAGGGGTGGCCTCTTAGTATAAATATTATATGTTGGATAGAGTTCCTATGGTTGGGTTGAAAATTACTCTTACACAACTAGTTGCTTGGATCTACATTGGCTAAAGATAAATATTCTTTCCTATTTCAACGTACAATGTTTTTATTTTATACTTGTAATTACATGTTAGATGTGTGTCGATAGAGTTTATTTCTATGTATCAAGGATAATTTTAGGGGATATATATATCCCATGGGATATATTAAGGGGGTTAAAAAAATTTAGTGGGTTAGTTTCTTTTATGGAAAGGGTTTTTTTGGCTAAAATATATTCATCCATTATTTACTAGAAAAAAATAAATCCAAAATGAATATTAATGAGGAAAATAAAATAAAATAAAACTATTTCTCCCTAGAAAAATATCCCTCCAATCTATCTTTCTCCCCCAATTTCTAGAGAAAATCTAGTGAAATCACTCTTTCGTCCCCAATTTCCAGTAATGGAGGCTCCCAATGGTTATTTCTCCCTCCATTTTCCTTGTAATTTAGGCATATGGTTTCATTTTCCTATATTTTTATTCAATTTCATGGTGTACCTTCTTTCAGCCCTTTATTTCTAGTATTAGAGGGAAAATAAGGGGCTATTTGTTTCTATATAAAGGCTACAGTGATTCATGGTTCACGCACATCAGATTGCACTTGCAGTGTGAAGTTTTTAGTTGATGTGATTCCACTTTTCATTTTTAGTTTTGTCAACATTTTAATATTTACATAACATATTTATTGCCAAAAGATCAAGTCTTGAAGTGGCATGTTGCACATGCAATTTATCAGAGAATACAAACTCACATCACACTTTTCATCCAATAATTAACATGGTATTCTTTTTTATCAAACTTTTAATGTTTTTTATCCATGCTTACAATAGATTATTTTATTGTAAATTTACCTTTTATCATGCTTTTTATCGTGGATGTTTTTTGAGGTGTGTTAAACTTTAGGGAACTCTTGATTCTTAGAGCTCATTCGTCATTATTAGGGATTTATTCTATTCTAGGAGTATTGGTTGTGTGAAAGTGTTATAAAGCTCAAAAGATATGATTTATTTTATGCTTGTCATGTTTAAATTATCTATTGACATTTATATGTTGTTAGTGGATTCTACTCTTAATGTAGAGATGCCACATGATTTTTATATATTCAAGCTGAATTTGACCCCGTTGTAGTAAAATGTGCTTTTATTAGGATCTTGCTCTACAATTATTATTAGATATAAGGCATTAATGAGCGTGTATATGTTCATATTTTATGTCTATTATTGTTGATGTTTGTGATTTTTGTAGCATAAATGAATGCAAACTGATTATAATGGCGGGGTTATAGTGGAATTGTCATTATTTTGGTTGTCTTCTTGTAGAGTTGTCCAACATTTATTGGTAGATTCTTTTATTTGTATTGAGAAGTTTGTGATTGGTAGGTTATTTTATTCATATTGCAAGGTTCGTCAATTTTGTTTGTGACCTAAATTTGTTGGGTTCGGTAATTGTTTCATGATATTTTGTTTCTTGTAAGGGACATTCAGAAGTAAACTATTTTTTTGGTGATTTGTTTTGATGTGTAATTTCTATCATCATCCAGAAATGGTTCTAGTTATGTATGATAAATATATGATTAAGTTGGAACATGATACTCCATTTCCATCATGATTGTATATAAAATATGTAGGGCATGTTTGACCTGAGATGTAGAAATCATGTTATTTGATATCTATTCTTTTGCAGTCAATGAGGGGGATAAAAACAATTTTACCACATTTTGCATGCTTTCAAAAATTTCAAGGACATGGATACAAATACCTCCTCAGTTTATATGAGAAAAAATAGTCTTTACCATAGTATTTATAATTATATGTGTGATGATACATTCATGTTCTTTATATCCTTGTTGGTGTTGTGCTTTTTATCCTGGTTAGTGTATCCTCTTATTTCTAATAACCATTCAGTGAAATCATGAATCTAGGTGTCTATTTTTATTTTTATTTTTATTTTTTGAGCGGGGGTAATGAGAAAATAACTGTTGTTTTTGCAAGTTTCTCAACTTTGACCAAGAAAAATTAGATTTGTGTTTAGAATTTCATTTTGTAGTAAAAATAAAACTTGTAGAGAATTGTGTTAGCTTTCTATCAATTATTTTTTCAGAATTTTGTTATTGGAATTGATATGTTATTTTTTCAAGTGTTTGATAGAATGTTTTTCTTTAATGAAATTATGATAAATAGTCATGTTATTAAACTACAATTTATTCATTATTTAACTATTGTTCATCAAAAACAAAATATGTTATGATGATCTAGACAGATTGTACTAATGCGTGACTAGAATTTTGTATCCAACAACCGCATATAATAATTATTAGAATTTTTTGAAGTGGACCAATCTGGAAGAAAAAAAAACTAGCATAAAAATGACATGTTTATTTAGACACACCATATTCCCTAATTTACAATTCAAAATAAATAAAAACTTAAAGCACCCTTTCAAAGACAACACATCAAGGTTTTGTACCATGGGGTTTCCAAACTTTTTCATCATGTATTTATGAAGTTATTAAATTTTCATTTGACTAAATTCTATTAAATTTTAAAGCAATCCAGATACCTTCTAAGAAAAATAATAAATAAAATTAGTGGATCACACCAAATTCAACAAGATTCACATCTATAGAAAGTAGA
Source organism: Pseudotsuga menziesii (assembly GCA_001517045.1). Classification (NCBI taxonomy): domain Eukaryota; kingdom Viridiplantae; phylum Streptophyta; class Pinopsida; order Pinales; family Pinaceae; genus Pseudotsuga; species Pseudotsuga menziesii. The sequence continues at coordinate 187,414 of LPNX011131209.1, read as the reverse complement.
TTGAACTATGCAACCAATGTTATTATTTGTGAAGAGAAATTATAAGTATTTCATTTGATCTGACCTCTCCGAAATTTGAAGAAGACTAAAAAATTTGATGGAAAACCATTTCTTAAGATTTCTAGGTTTTTGGTTGAACAAATATTTCGACCAAAAAGTATAATAGATCGGACGAAAAACTAGTTTCAACAGGCAGAAAATAGTTCGGCCGAAAAACCTTTATTTTTTTCGTCAGCCGGAAAACTCGACATGCCTTTTTGAAAAAATGCGTCGTTTAAATTCATATTTATAAGAAACATGTAACCCATATTTTCACATTATTAAAAACATCACAATCTTACAAATACCTTTACAAACAAAGGTGAATTTTTGTGGTGAGTGTTCTTTAGCAATTTTTTTATGGAAAAAATTATTTTGGACCATTTTTTATAGTAAAGTGTTCTTAGAAATGATCTTCTATAATGGAGGCTCTTTTTCCTTGATAATAAAGATTCTTTTGGGAAATTTTTTATGGTAAAATGTTCTTAGAAATGATCTTCTAAGATGGAGGCTGTTTTTCTTTGATAGTAACGATTCTCTTTGGGAAATTTTTTTCGTAAAATGTTCTTAGAAATTATCTTCTAGATAGAGATTATTTTTCTTTGATAACGAATGTTTTTTTTTTAATTGTTTATAGTAAAGTGTTCTTAGAAATGAATTTCTAAGGCGGAGGCTTTTTTTTCTTTAGTGGAGTTTTTTTGGGAAATATTTGATGGTACAAATTTTCTTAAAGATTCTTCACCAATTTATTCTATGGTGAAATTTTTTTTTAAATTACTTTGAGCAATATTTTATGGACAAGTCCTCCAAGGTGAGTTTTTTTTCTTTGACGATTAATATTCTCTCTAGGGAAATTTATTCTAAGGTGAATATATAGATTGGATAATCATGGGAAACAAAAGAGAGCGAAAGAGGAAATTTGATTGCACTCGAGCTGATTCCCTACATAATGAAAAACAAAGACTCACATACCCTGAAAAAAGGAAACAAAAGAGTACAAATATTGAGAAGAACCCTGATTATTATGTAATTCAAAATTTGGATCACAATGTTGATGATATGAATGTTCAAAATCAAATTCAAGAATAAATTGAATGAGGTATGTACAAATATTGTAAATTTGTTTACCATCCAGTAACTGTTTTTTTGTAAATGATTTTAATTTTTAAAATAATTTGCAAAAAGAAGATACATACATACATACATACATACATACATATATATATATATTGGTTACTACCATATTTTAAACCATGTAATTTTTTTACAATTATGAGTCATATTTTTTATTTTCAAGTTAAGTATATTTGAAATATATGTAGGTGGTTTCATCATTCAAGACAACATGTTACATAATATTAATAGAGAAAAATTCAGAAACAAAAAACCTTACCATATTGTACGATATCGTGCTGAAAAGATACATCAACAATTTTTGAAAAAAGAATCAGTAGCAGCACAAGCTCAAATTTTGAGGTGTCTGTTAGTCTCCAAGAAGTTGAGGGAAGCTTGGTCATTATTGGGTATTTAAAAGGAGAAAAAAGATTCAAAGGTGAAGCAAAATGTTTTCGAAAATATTGCAGATGCAATAAAAACTATTGGAAAATATAGAAAGAAAGATACTAGTGATGCATGCAGAATAAGACAAACACCGATTATTTCATCTAGTACTAGAGAAAAACGTTTGAAAATGCAGATCGCAAGAGTTATTGGAACTTCAAAGAAAAAATTGTACAAATATAACAAATTTCGATTACAAATAGACGTAAATGATGAGCTGGCTTGTTGGGAAATTATTTGTAGACAACCCTATAATGATAGGCTTGGTGAAAGTGTTAAAGCCACGATACATGAATATTGGGTGGAAACTTCTTATGTTTCACCAAATGAAATTGATGTCTTACAACGAAGAATATCTTGAAATTAGTATGAAATCCATCCAAAACATATATTGGAGTTGACACAAATACAATTGTTCAATAAATTCAAAGATTAGCACAGAGAAGTGAGTTTGTCAATCAATACATTTGTACAATAGAAGCCATGGTATGTTAGGCCTATCACTATTCGTGACATGTTTTGTTGTCAATATCATGTTGAATTTTATTTATATTATGACACATGCCTTTGGTTTGGTAAAAACTTTCAGCTGAATTCACCTCCTTCCACGATTCGTTCTTTTATATATGAAATCCTATGTGAAAGAGATATTTACGAGATATTTTACAACAAAATATGTGTCGGTGGAAAGAAATGTGATCATTGTGGAATTCTAGATGTATTCCACCATAAATATCCTATTGATATGAATGACCAGTAATTTTCAAATATAATAGTTTATTGGAAGAGATATGAATATGTCACTTATTCCCACAATTCTACAAGTTCTACAAATTCTCTTTCCAAAAGGATTGATTTAGAAGAAGATAAACCGGTGTTACAGAGTTTTTGAAGAATTTTGAAAAAGAAATTTATAAATACATCAAACATTCACATAGACAAGGATGGAAATACATACGATTCAAACAATCACATGACATTTTTCTAGTAGGGACTATTTTCTTTGTGGTTGATTTTGGATATAATTACACATTCGAAGCACAAAAAGAAATACAAAGTGAATATTATCATTCTGGCCAAGTTTCTATATTTTTCCATGTTCTGTATAGACATGCTCAACACAATGTTAATGATATATAAATAACGAATGCCAATTGACATGTGATCAAGGAATATCATTTCTATATCAGTGATGACCGCACACATGATACACATTATGTACAACATTATTTTAATATTATTTATGGTAAATTGAAAACACGTGGAATTGTAATGAGTGAACATTGGATATGGTCAGATGGATGTGCATGGAAATTTAAATATTCATGATCATTCTTCAAGCTATGTTGTCATCAATAAAAAAAATATTAAACACCATTGGATTTTTTTTGAAACTAGTTATGGAAAAGGCGATGGTGCAGGGACATGTGTAAAATGAGCACTTTGAAGGAATTAAATGAACCATTATGTCGATCGATTTATGTGTTGTAATAAAGTTTTTTCTCGGTGTCATGTAAATATCATCCATGAATGCAATCAACAATCAATGACTTGCACATGTATGAACTTTGTTTTCAAAAAACATTTATTCAACTTTGACTGAATTTAACATGTACATCTAGTAACATTTTACTCACATGTAGACAAGCTTTTTAGCATATTGGAATCCAATATGTAGACATATAAATCCCATATGATGCTAGGACCATTCATGGAACTCGATATTTACACTCATTGAAATAAAAAACCTTCCAAAATTTGTTTTCATTGGGTAGTAGGAAGATGACATGCTTTTCTCCTATTTGCATGGAGGACAAAGAATCAATAGACATTTGTGAAAACATCGATGACAATTATGTTAAACCTTGGAAACACAATGAAATTAAACAAAAAGGGAAAATGTCACTCGCAAGCTTTGAAGAGTTGGAATCAGAGGACATTGCAATATCAACTGATGGTTATAGAATTTCCAATCTTGTTGAAGAAGGTAATTTTATGTACACTTGAATAAATGCCATTTTTAATTTTAAAGATTTTTTACGTGAATGTCAAATATATCTATATATATGTACATTTGTGTATTATATATATATATAGATATATATGAAATTTGTTAGATAATGAGGATGAATTTAACAAATTCAATGTTCTTATTTAATGTGTAGGAGATGTATTTGTTGTGGTTGCACTCATAGAAAACAATGAAAATGCCAGGTATTATTTGATGCAATGCACAGAGAGAAAGATGAAATTATTGGAGGACTATGATGACAAAGGTTTTATATATGAAAGAGGTTCAATTCTATTGAAATTTTAATTTTTTTCAAGAAACACATCAAACTGAAAGTGACATTCGCTTTAAAGACTATCAACCTGATGTCATATGCTGCCAATATAGTCATTTGGTATGCGCAGCTCACATAAAGTTGATAGAAGTCAAATCAAATAAAAAATTGAAATCTAGAAGATGAAATATGTCAAAAGTTGATCATGCAAGAAGAATTGAAGATGACATTCCTTTACGATCTTATTTCTAATTTGAAACATGGTGAACATGATACATACTTTTTACATTGGACATCTTGATCGATTTTATAATTGTGAGACTCAACTAGAGTGATTATTGATAAGTTCGCTAGATTGTTTTGATGATTTTTTTATGCGCATTCCTTAAAAATTGTTTGTTCAAATTATAATGTTATGCACTTGAGTACATGTTATTAAATATTCGAATTATGAGATCCATTTCACTTTGAAACTTACATGAAATTGTTCTTACATTGTTGAGCTTATGTACATAAAATTGATGAAACTTATATGATATTGTTCTTAGATTGTTGATCTTATGTACATCAAATAATGAAACTTATATGATATTGTTTTTAGATTGTTGAGCTTATGTACATCAAATTGATGAAACTTATATGATATTGTTCTTAGATTGTTGAGCTTATGTACATCAAACAATGGAACTTATATAATATTGTTCTTAGATTGTTGAGCTTATGTACATCAAATTGTTGAAACTTATATGCTATATTGTTCTTAGATTGTTGAGCTTATGTACATCAAATTGATTGATAAATTGTATTGAGTGACCATAACTTTTTAATATTATGATATGTATCAAGTAAATAGCCCTAATTGTTAATTTTGTTACATAAAAAATTCTAAATTAACAAATTAGATTAGAAGAGTTTTAATATACTTACATTTTTCTTATTGTGTCTTAGAGGGCTTTTCATTCTTTTTATTGTTATATCAAATATTGTTTTATTAACATAATTTAAACAAGTGGTCCTACAAAAAAGTCAATATTCACATTGAAGCACTCTATAAAATTGCATTTTATACACTAAGATTATTAACCAAATATAATCATGATATCAAAATGATAAATCAATGAAATTTAACTTTGAAGTATAATAACATAACTTAAGCCTCTTATGTATCTTTCCCTCTATGATGGCCATGGACTTCAAAAGAAACATTGTTTCATTTGTGTAATGATTAGGAAGGTTCATGTAATTTAA
>LPNX011131209.1:81806-182253 GCA_001517045.1 Pseudotsuga menziesii | reverse complement strand
TATTCAAGAGAATATTAACACAAAACATGTTTCCTCTTTTCATAATAATCTTCTTATGTAAAGCAATAAACAAAGATTGAAAGAATATTGAATTAGCTTAAAAATGACAACAAAAAGAGAGGATTTTTGGCACATGATAAGTCAAACTATGATTATTCTGGAAATAATAGTGTCCTAGAACAATTTATATAGTCATACACCTAGATTTTATCCTATAAGGAAACTAATATTAAAACAAATATTCTATTATAAAATTTGTATAAAGTGTATCTAATTGAATAGTCATCATATATTATTTTAGATGGTTGAAAACATTCCTAACTAAAATATCCAATTAAATCCACACTTATACATAAATCTAAAACATTAAGTAAATCTATGAATCATGACAAAAATTAATATCTTTAGGAAAATCAATTAAACAAAAGTGCCACATAGTGTATAAACATTAACCAATTCTAAAGACATTAATAAATCTATGCATCGCATGCCCAAATTAAATAATTTAAACAAAATTAAATTATATTTGAACTTGATCCAAAAACTATATATATATCTATATATACATGAACATGCCAAATTATATATATATACAACTTTAAAATATATAAGTTAAAATGATAGGTTTAAATTTCTAATGCAATTTCATTAACAAACACAAGTATTAAAACATAACTATGTAATATCCATTGTATGGATATTACAATCCACATTCTCCTCGCGGTTGACCTATAACACATGCACCATTCAATTAAGCTTCAATATATAAATTTTATAGTGTAAATAAACTTTGATAAAAATACAATTGGAATTTAAAATAATAAATATGAATAATTATACCTCGGTGAGCCCCACACCCAAAGAGGTCACCACTTCCAAAGTTGTTAAAGGTTGAAGAGTCTGTTTACTGACCTACAATTTTAATTTCATTACTTAAACTCTTCATACATACATAAAATAAATTAAAATAAGATGCCAATCATTAAGCTTAAACATTTGAAACATCTAATTTACAACATAAAATAAATTCAAATATAATATCAATTGTTATTTAATCATTACTAAAACATTTGAAAGGTCCAATTTACCTTGATATCTTGGGAGACATTAGGAATGTCTCCCAAAGTTGATGATGATAGGGGACCAATACCCATAGTCCTAGGAGAAGGGATCAGAATCTGTGAACACAACCAAAATTTCAATCTTAGAAAAAGGTGTCATGACATTAATAAGAACATATAGGTTTATAGATATTTATGCAAATGTACCTCTTTCATTGGCCCTAGGTTAACACTAGATTCGACCATAAAATCACACTCCTCCAACATTTGGGTGAACTGCAATTCACATGAGTTCATTTTAAATATCCATTGTTATATATATATATATATATATAGATAGATAGATAGATAGATAGATAAAGTAGGAAAACATTGATTAACAATTATGAGGTAAAAATAAAAGTTCACATAGTTCCCCCATTCCTTCTCCCTCGTGATGGAGTAACTGAAACCGCCCATCTCTACAATGTTTTGCATAGGTATTGGCATCTTCAATGCTTAATGAATCTACCTCAATATTTGTTTTATAACAAAAACATGCACAAGAAAAAACACGTTCTCTATGTCAATTCATGCCTACAACAATCCCCAATAGAGAAGATTGTAAGTTGTCTCCTATAATGGTTCTCGCCTCTAGACCAATCTGATGTTGAAATAATGTAACTTCGAAGAATATTCTAAGTGTATTTTACTAATGTACCTCAAGGGAGATATCTTATTCCTTTGTCGGGATGTTACTATTTTATTTGGTCATCATAGAGTCATGAGTCATAACTTCCATATTAATTTGGGTCAATAGTAGCCTAATGAATATAATATAATTTTTTTTTGAGTATTCCTAGGTGAAGTCGGCCCAAAGAGTTTAGTGGGGATGAATTGTTAGGTTAAAATTCAAGTGACAAAAAGAGTATAAATAGAGGAGTTGTGTTCCTCATTTGAACAAAGAAACTCACTTCTGTATTGTGCATAAGAGAGAGAGAGAAACATACTAGCCATGAAGAGGATTACCTATTTTGGGTTTTATCTTATACATTTATATAGAGGAAGTTTTGTTGGTTTTTCTCCTTCTTGAGGGTTTCCCATGATAAATTTGTGTCTATCTTATGATTGTGTTTCTTTTAGTGACTATGCATATGCTACTATTGTGAATTTAGATTAAACACTAATAATATCTAGCTAAGCATATGAAATATTAACATGGGATCAAAGCTAGCCTGGATACAACAACTTTCACAAGATGAAACTCTCTCTCCTCTCCCTCCGGCAAGAAATTAGGGTTTTTCAAAATTTGGGATTTTGAATATCTTCTTACATAGAATTTTGTGCCTCCCTAGAGCGCATCTATTGATCCTTATATCAAATTTTTTGAGTGGGTGAATATCTGGGAAATCAAACCCTAGTTTGGCCCTAAACTAGAAAACTACAGAAAACCATAAACCCAAAATCTGCAGAAATTGAAATTTCGCAAGCAAGTTTTGAAGGGTGAAGATTTGAAATCTCCAGAAATCAACTGGACCAACCAACTCGCCTCAGTTACGCACATATCCTGGCAAGGTTAACTTTTATTTTGACAAATTTCAATTTTTAGTGACCTCTTGGATAAGATGGGCCGAAGCACTACGCTTGAGGACAAGATGGAAGGAATTAAAAAATTCCGAGAATGGAAGTATAGGATCGGTATCATTCTTCGAGAGAATGATCTTGAAAAATACATCAAATATGAATTTCTGAGCCGGAAGAGGATGAATCTAAGGAGAAGCACCATAAGGACCTAATCATGGCAATGAGGATCATTATTGATTCTAGATCAAATATCACTTGATCCCTCAAGTGTCACCTAAAGAGACACCAAATAAAATGTATGATTCCCTTTCCATAATGTATGAGGGAAGGAACATCAACAAAATATTAATTTGAGAGCTCAACAGAAGAGCACCAAGACGAGTGACACAAAATCCATTCAATATTACTTCACAAGGGTCTCCGAGTTCAGGGAAAAATGAGATGTTATTGGATACTCCCTTGATGAAGATGAACTAGTCATGACTGCTCTCAATTGTCTCACTATACCTTGGGAGTCATTCATACAAACTATATGTTCCAGAAAAGAAAGTATGAAGTTTGACATTGTATGGGAAGATTGCATCCAAGAGGAAGTTAGAGTAGCTAACATAGAGTCTCTACTTAAAGAATATGATCAAGCTCTAGCCAGTCATACCATAAGAAGAATAAAATGAAACTTCAAGAAGGATATTCACAAGGAGTATAGACCTCCAAATAAGTTTCAAAGGAAAAGAGAAAATAGTCAGAAGAAAGACTACCTCAAATATCAATGTTATAACTGTCATAAGATAGGACACCTTGCTAGAGAGTGTTTGTAACAAAAGGGGAATCCATAAAAACTTGGGATCCAACACCGTGGTGGAATAATACCCTCATTATTAGACCATGGCAGATGACTGAGATGTAGGATTTAAAGGTCGGGTAATAAGTAGGCTTTGAAGAGCAATTCAAAATTCCCATGCAGAACTTTCCTTAATTTATTTAAGCTATCGTGTCAATCCATACCCATATTCAAGAAAAAGAACAACAAAAGTAATCATGCTCATCTTGCTGAAGATGAGGGTGAAGAAGAAGAAAGACCTTTAAAGAGACAAGCAAAAGAAGAATATGTACTATTCTCCGCACTCTCTGGGACTGTAATACCTGGAGAACATACATGGCTTATTGATAGTGGTGCCTCAAAGCACATGATAGGGAATAAGAAAACTCCATCAAGACTTGAAGAAAATAACTCTCCCTAGAAAGTATCATTAGGTGATGACTATAAATATCCCATCAAAGGCATTGGTGAATCAAGCTACAAGCTTGACTCTGGAACCTCCATGAAGATGAAGGAATTACTATATGTACCATGTTTGAAAAATATCTTACTTTCCATATCAACATTAGATAAGAAAGGATATAGAGTTTCTTTTATAGATGGGAAAGTACTCATGTTGAACAAAGGAAATACAATTGAAGATGTTGTGGTCATTGGTGAAGAAGAAGGAAAAATGTACAAACTCAAAGGACATCTAGAAAAAACCATTGTCTATGAGACCACTAGCTCAAGTGAACTATGGCATAGAAGGCTTTCTCACATCAACTACAAAGCATTACCCTATGTGATCAAGGTGGTAACAGGTTTACCATATTTGAAGATCAATCATGAATGTACTTAAAAAGGATTTCCAAGAGGAAAGAACATCAAGAATCCATTTCCGAAGAGTGAAACAAAGACTAAAGAATGGTGTTGTGGAAAGAAATAATAGAACCATTATGGAATAAGTGAAGACAATGATTCATCATCAAGACCTTCCCATTCATATATGGGATGAAGGAACAAGAACAATTGTGTATGTGTAGAATATATTATCCTAGAGTTCTCTTGGATTCAATACTCCTAAATAAATGTATACAGGAAGAAACCTGAAGTGAGCCATATCAAGATATTTGGATGTCCACTATATGTACATATTCCAAAAGAGGAGAGACCCAAGTTGGATCCTTCTGGAAAGAAGTGAATATTTGTTGGATACTATGAAGTCTCAAAATCCTTCAGGATATACATTTCACAATTCCATCATATAGAAATTAGTAGGGAAGTGACATTTGATGAAGAAACAAATTAAGAAATCTAGAAGATGTCATCTTGAAAAGTACACGAAGAGGATGTACCTCCCAGAAAGGTAGAAGTTGAACCCTCTCCTGAAATGGTAGCATCAGAAGATCATGATATGTTAGAACCTTAGGAACCCCCTACTATGGGTATATCTTGAAAGAGAAAACCCGCTTGGGTAAGTTAAATCATACAAGAAGCGGAGAAGTATGGAGCTCCAGAAGGCTCCATAAGAACAAGAAAGATATAAAATCCATTCTCTAGTTATGTAGCTTGATGTGTGATATTGTATATCAAGAACCCACCAACTACGAGGAAGTTGTACAGAATAAAGGATAGGTAGAAGCAATGAAGAAAGAATACTAGTCAATAATAAAGAATGATGTTTGGGATATAGTACCCAAACCAAAAAACAATACTGTGGTATCTTCCATGTGGATCTACAAGATAGAACATGTAGCTGATGGAAGTATTAAAAAATACAAGGCAAGATTTGTGGCCAGAGGATTCTCTCGGAAAGAGGGGATTGATTATGAAGAGACATTTTCTTGAGTAGCAAGGTACACTTCCATAAGAACCATTATGGAACTTGATTCCATGATGAAGTAGAATCTACACCAGGTGGATGTAAAGAAAACCTTCTTGAATGGTGTGTTTGAGGAAGAAGTATACATTGAACAACCACAAGGATTTGAAGTCGAAGACAGAGTGACTCATGTATGTCAGTTGAAAAAGGATTTGTATGGATTGAAGCAAGATCTTAGAGATTGGTATGGAAGAATATATAGCTTCTTGACAAGCTTGGGAATTACCAAAAGTAAAGTTGATCCTAACCTTTACCTTAAGGTTATGGATGATAAACCTATCATATTATTACTCTATGTGGATGGTCTATTTTTGACAAGAAATGAGAAACAGATTGCAGAAAGAAAGAACAAGATAGTTGAAGAATTCAAGATGAAATATATTGGATTGATGCACTATTTCCTCAAGGTAGAACTGTGGAAGGGCCCATAAGGAATCTTTTTGAAACAGGGAAAGTATGTAGTGGAAATCTTGAAAATATTTGATATGTTGGATTGTAAATCCATGGCCACACCCATGGATACTAACCTAAATATGTTATCTAATTAATCACTAGAGTTAGTGTATGTGACTCAGTAAAGAAAAATTATTGGGCCGTTGATGTATTTGACGAATACCAGGTCATATATATCCTTTGTTGTGAACAACTTGAGTCAGTATTTAGTTAAACCTGGATGAGTTCACCTGATAGCTACAAAGCATGTGATGAGGTACCTAAAAGGTACTATGGAATTTGGACAATACTATGATAGAGATCATGACTACAGATCGTATCTCTATACGGATTCAGATTGGGAAGGAAGTGTTGCAGACAGAAAGAGAGCCTCAGGTGGATGTTATTGTTTAGTATCTTCCATGATCTCATGGCTTAGTAAAAAAAGAGCCATTTTTTCTCTTATCATGGCTGAAGAAAAGTACATGGAAGCTTGCTCCACTAGTTGTGAAGCGATATGGATTCAGAAGCTCATGTCAAGTCTATTTGACATGGAGTTGGATACCATAGGGATTCTATGTTAAAACTGTAGTTTTGCAAAGATGACAGAGAATTATGTGTTCCATTATAAATCAAAGCACGTAGAAATATGATATTTTTACATAAGGGATATGGTAAAGAAAGGATATTTAAAGCTCCAGTATGTGAGTACCAATTAGCGAGTTGATGATGTGCTAACCAAGCCTCTATCTCGAGTAAAGTTTGAATACTTCCATGACATGATTGGTGTAGTCTGAAAAGACTTTCCTTGCAAGGAGGAATAGTGATGATGATACAAACCTTCCTCACAATGAGGAACGATGATGATATGGATCCTCCTAAAAAATGAGGAACAAGTCAAAGATATAAACCCTCCTCGAAAAGGGGGAGCAAGTTGATGACACAAACCTCCTTGGCAAGGGGGATTTGTGATGAGACTGTCATTGATGATGGGATGACAGTGATGTTCCATTACAAAAGAGGACAAGTGTGCCTGTAGATGCTGACGAGCTTACAGATGTTGACAAGGTTCGACGTTCACTTGTGGATGATAGTATCATCTTTTGAGGATGGTCTTGCAGACAATAACACTCTCCTCTTGAGAGTCTTCCTAGCACTTACCAACTAAGGATGGTCTTGTAGAAGATACTATCAGATGGAGAGTGTACCTACATTCACTTATATATGACGTAGTATAACACTCGCTTGGGACAGGTTCTATATTTAACAAGGTGAGGGTGATCTACGATAAGTCTTCACGAATGACAGTTCTTGCATTTAGTTTCGGACGAGATTTATAGTTGTAGACAATACTCTCGCATGGAGAGTGTGCCTACATTCACCCAGATATTTTGTACTATAACACTTGCTTGGGAGTGTCCCTATAATTAACAAGATAAGGATGCTCTATATTGAGTCCTGCATTCAATTACGGACAAGAGGTTTTGCATTCATTTGCGGATGAGATCTACTATTTCAGTTGTAGAAGATATGGTCCTGCATTCATTTGTGGATGGTCCAGCTGGTCGATACTATGGACCCTCCTCGTTAAGGGGGAGTAGAATGATGAGGATTGTGTCATACTTGGACCTATGTCTTAAATTGATAGGGACTGATCATCCCACAAATATATCATGTGTACTGCAGGTAGTGTTGCGGTAAAGGATCAAGAAGATCAAAGCGCTGCTACAAAGGATCAAGAAGATCGAAGTGGTTCTTCAAAGAACCAATAAGATCAAAGTGATGCTACAAAGGATCGAGAAGATTGAAGTGTTGCTACAAAGGATAAAAAATATAGAAGTGCTGCTACAAAGGATAAAAAATATCGAAGTGTTGCTACAAAGGATCGATAAAATCGAAGTGTTGATGCAAAGGATCGAGAATATCAAAGTGCTACTACCAAGGATCAAGAATATCAAAGTGTTATTGCAAAGGATCAAAATGATCGAAGTGTTGCTATAAAGGATAGAGAAGATCAAAGTCCTGCTACAAGGGATTGAAAGATCTAAGTGTTACTGTGAAGGACAAAGTGATCAGGTGATGTAGAAGATGATGTTTCGAAATTAAAGATATTGAAGATATTCTAGTAACTATTCCATTTGTTGATGATTGTTGAAAACTTCCTATGATGTATAGATGTATTACCTTGATAATGCTGAAAAATGCTCTCTCTTTTTACTCCTATAGTTGATGATGTTGTTGTTAGAAGAATACCCTTCTCATTAAGGGGGAGTGTTAAAATATTGTAACTTCGAAGAATATTCTAAATGTATTTTACTGATGTACCCCAAGGGAAATGTCTTACCCCTTTGTCGTGATGCTAATATTGTATTTGGTCATCATAGAGTCATGAGGTATAACCTCCATTGTAAGTCAGGTCAATAGTACCCTAATGAATATAATATAATATTGTTTTGAGTCTTCCAATGTGAAGTCATCCTAGATAGTTTGGTGGGTCCGACTTGTTAGGTTAAAGTCAAGTGACAAAAAGAGTGTAAATAGAGGATTTGTGTTCCTCATTTGAACACAAACAATCACTTGTGTATTGAGCATAGAACAGAGAGAGACACATATCAGTGAGGAAGAACATTACCTATTTTGGGGTTTTATCTTATGCATCTATATAGAGGAAGTTTTGCTAGGTTTTCTTCCCCTTGAGGGTTTCCTAGGATAATTTTGTGTCTATATTTTGATTTTGTTTCTTTTAGTGATTCTACATATTCTACTGTTGTGAATTTGGATTAAACACTAATGATATCTAGCTAAGCATATGAAATCTTAACATCTGAGAGGTCACCTCCATATATGGTGGTAAAGTAACAAGTATCTATGGATGAGGCACCAAACCAGGTGTAGCCTTAGGCAAAAATGGATCTCGAAAGGATCCTTCTTGTTCATACATTGTACCTTTTTCTAGTCCCGTAAAATTTGAACAGAGCATCTTTGTAATCTGGCTTCATGTCTTAAAAAAAATATACATAAAAAAATCTCGCAAAATAATGTGGCACTTCATCATTCCATGGAAATATATCATAGGTTTCCAAGAATCTATCATAGATATGGTGTGCAATATCAAGGTGCTTGAAATATTGCACCTTTAACATATTTCGCTTCGGTCCTTCTTTAAAATTAAACATTGAAATGAAATCTTCTTTAGATAGCCTCTTCTCTACATCAACCCACCTGTGAGGACCCATCACCCGAGCCTTCCACATTCGCATCAAGTGAATAAAACAATATGTTGTTGGAATAATACTTATATAGGCATTAATGAAATTTCCTAAATATTTCAAAAGTATTTGCAAACTTTGTCGGCTCTCAACTGGGAGTTCCAAGTTAGCAAGATCATCCCTCAACTTGTTATGGTCAAATGTGCATTTTTCAAGGGTGATGGAAACATTATCATTTTCCCAGGGAAGAGAATCAAGTATATCTAACAGATAAATGGTTGTGGGATTACAACCATCCTCCTGTTTAAAAGTAACCCTTCGTTGACCTTGACCCTTTTGTCGAGAATTTGCATGACCTTTCTTTTAGTCCCTTGCAACATCCTCGGCATCTCCACCCCTTGCATCATAACCCTCGTTTGATCCAAATGCATCATCACCTTTAAATATACCCCTTACCTCATCACCCTCATATCCTATGAATGCATCATCATAAACCTTAGTAGAACCATGATCCTCTACAAAGACACGTGATCATGTATAATTTAGTATATAAAGACACAAGCATATATATACACATGTGAAAATTTGTAATTTATTTAAATAAATTTTATATATACAACATATTACCAATAAAATGTGGTTGGTTTATTGGTTGTTCTCTAAAATTACAACCAAAAGAGGGAAATCGATCATGAGCTGAATATAACAGACAACCAAATACATATGCTTTCCCACTCGGACGAGACAATCTATTATGTCATCTCTCTACAAAGAAAAGTGCTAACAATTAGTAAAATCAATGAACAAAATTTAAAACAAATATAAATATGCATGCATACTCAAAAATTTACATGTGCATAAATTGTAAACACATACCTGTGTGTCGATATAATACACTGGAATCTCTAGATGCATCAGAGCATCTTCAAGAGCAAACATTTGGTGGTGTTTCACTAGACGTATGTGTTTTATTAGGCTTCCTTGTCTCATTAGATGTCCTAGTACATATTTGACTCAAAGAATAAGTCAGTGTCTCATCTCGATCCATCTATAGTATATATCCTATAAACATCAAGACAAGCATTAATGAACTAATGTAGTTTATCCAATGGAGACTAACAGTAAGATTGTTATGCAATTTAGGTAATCGAAATATTTTGAGGACACAAAATATCAATTCAATATATTTATTGTTTGCCCCTCTTTCTTATGTGAATTTGTCTTTGTCCCATAGGTTATCCCATTTATCTATCTCGAACAAGCTATTCCTCATCCAAAGGATATTATTTTTAAGGGTATAATATATTGCCCAATTACACACCATATGATATGACACCATGCAAATATCCTTTACCTTTATCCGAACATGAAGCCCTATGATCCCTATCCCATCACCCCTATATAAATAAATGGATGGATATGACTGAATAACTATGTTCTATTCATAAACTAAAATTAAATTGGCACTAGATAATTTTCAAAAAAAAAAATCATAAAACTTAAAACAAAACATGGACCATGATAATGTAGAGACAAGCTAATATAGACTATGATAATATATAGAAAAGCTATAATAATGCAAAGACAAGCATGTAAAAGCTATGATAATGCAGAGACAAGAAAATATAGGTCATGCCCTCATTATGTGGGGTAAGACTTTCCTTTCCGAATGGTGAAATTGAGGATTGAATCATGGAGTATTTAACAAAAAAATAATTCCTAGAAAAAGAGTGGTAATTGGTATCTACCATAATTATGCTATTATTATGTTATGCTTATCTATATGCCGATGAAAATAAAAGTAACTACATGAATTACGAACATGATTTCAAGTGTGAAAGACTGTAATCGACAAGAGGAAAATTCCAACTTAACCCCTGGGAAATGCAGGTTGCGGATGCTAATGGAAGAGATTGATCTATGGAGGATAGTTGAAGGGAAGGATACAGTTCCTACCAATCCTTGATGGTTTACTCAGTATGATAAGAAATTTTCTAAGGCCATGTCCCCGCTAGAATGAATCACAAGCCAAGCTCACCATATACTAGAAACATCTAACCTACCAAAAGCCATCACACCATAAGGAAAGGTATGTCCGGGAGATGGGTTTTATCTTTATAATATATTTTAAATTATGATTTTTAAACCTAAAGATGTCCCATAATTAACATCTTTAAAATTACAGGACTAGATCTTGAAAATACATGTTAGGTCATCATTGCAGTCAGAGTTCTCACAACGAACTCTAAATATGTCCCACACTTAACATACATGAATGTTATAGATGACCACATAGTTCCCTTCGCAACTTTTCTTATTCTATCTATAGATTATATTCTTTCTTCCTTAGTAAAAATTCACGAGGAGTCTTATATCCATGAAACAATCATTGAGAATGTGGTCATGAAAGCTATATCTCTATGGCAGATTGAAGCTTGGAGTAGTAAGAGATATAAACATATAAACATATAAAGATATAGAGATATAGCTTCAATCTCCCTATTCCTCCTATGCTTTCGTGATCTGGATATAGCTTCTCATAATCAGCTATGCCAGATCCTATGGTCACGGAATCTATATCTCTATGGTAGATTGTACTCAGTGTCTCCAATTCAAAAAGGAGAAAATTTAAAACAAGGTTTACAATGTCATGATTATCAAATTATTGATTAGGCAACTGTCTATGTCTATACAAGTAATGATTTTGTGATTGTCTATGTCTATACAATGATTGCTTTTGTGATTTTCCAGGTTTGCATCTTTAAAAACAAAAATGGGATCCTTTTTTTCCCTAAGGGAATAATATTTATAATAAGCATGTATATTTAAATTGAGTTTATTTTTTATTCATATACTATGTTTATTTAAAGATTTGATCTTATGTTTAAATTTGGTTCATATACTCCTTCCAAAGGACACATGCAAAACCATCAAATAATGTATCAGATTAACTATTGACTAAGGAGCAGTACAATATTTTGTGGACAAATTAAGATTGTCAAGAATATTGGTCAAAAGTTCAAACATCCAGGTAGAAGTTAAAATATTTATGGGTACCACAAATAGGAAAAGCAGAATTAATAACAAAATGGACCATTTGCGTGGAAAGAGCTCCACTTACCTGTAAAGATTATGGTTGACAGTATATATGGAAAAAGCTCCACTTACTTGTAGAGATGATCGTTGAAAGTATACATGGACATAGATCCACATACTAAGCATGGAACCAAAGGAAAATAGGCCGAGAAGACATGGCCTCACAGGGAATATTTGGCTCCACAAGGAAGACACATTGCCATAAGGAAAATTTGAGTCCACAAGGCAGACACGACTCCATAGGGAAGAGCTCCACATACCATAAAAAGGTCCACAGACTGACCATCGCTCTCTAGGGAAGACATGGCTGCACCACAAAACCTCATCAATGGCCCTACTACACCACCAACGGCTCCACCATAGAACCAACTAATCCACCACACCACCAAATCAAGTAGACAAAGGAAAACACGGCTCCACCATAAAATCTCATTAACTGATACACCACACCACCAACGACTCCACCACAACAACAAACATAGTAGGGAAACAACATATTGAGAAAACTGCACCAGTAGACTGAGTAGGGGACCAACAAACTAAGCAGGGAACACCAGTAGAGAAAATAGGGAGCCAGCAAATCGATCAAGGTGCACCAATAGATTGATAAGGGAACCAACAGACTGAGTAGGGTGCACCAGCAGACCGAGCAAGGCGTCAAAGAATGTAACAAATATGCAACACTGAAAACAGTAAAAAATGGAGTTATGTTAATACATATAGAATAGTTTTTGGCAGAACTCCTTTCTGCTGGATGTTATTTTCCCAACCATTCGTCCATAGTATTCATTATGAGGCACACCATTAACTTTAACTTTTGATCAAACAAGTTTTTTGGTTGAAAGTTAGTTGTATGTTTTCACCCAAAAAAATTAATTAATTCAGCTGAAAGGCTATGGAATATGGTTTCAGAAAAATGATTCTCACCGAATAGACACCGAGATTCATGATTTCACCCTTGATCCATACAATATTTAATGCATTGAGGTTTAATGGATGATTTTATGGAGAAATCATGGATCATGAAGACTTGGATGATTAATACGAGACATATGGTATTTCCTAGTTGGAAACTCGTGGTTTAAATTGTCAATTAAAGGATGTAGAATTGGATTGTTAGAAAAAGGATACATGTGAGTGTTATTTGTCTTTCCTTAAATGAATTTGGAATCCCAATTGTGATTGTATCCTTGTAAGTATTGTTGTCCCTCTTTGAAATAAATTGACTCCATATCATGATCTTTGAAAAATCATTTTCTTTGAGGTTCTGCCTGCTCAGGCTTTCATGAGCTCCTTGAAGGTTCTTCCTACTCAGGATTTGCTCGAAGGTTCCGTGTGGATTAGGATGATTCCTTTATTCTTTGTAGTGGCTGTCGAATCCGCATTTGGTGGTTGCATCTATGGGTTCTCTGGTTATGGAGATCCAATCTCAATTTCAGGCCTTTAAGGACCTAGTTCAAGCAGTCGCTCCTCAGTTTACCTCTCTTCCTCCCTCCAAGTTTGTGAAGAAGATCGATCAGATCCCCTTTATGGAAATCTCTCCTTCAGATCCATGCTGGAAAGCATTCATTCTTTCAGATAAATCCCTCATCGACAAGTTTATAGGGTTGTGGCCCAGCCCTAAGGCAGTAGAGTTTTGGATTGCTAAACAATGGAACCCTATTTTGCAAGGACATGTATCTCTCTTGGCAGTTGGTAGGGGTTATTTTGTTTTTTTTGTTTCTCAATAAAGAAGAACATGACCTTGTTTTTCGATCGGGTCCCTTCTTCATGGGTTCGAGAGGGGTTTTTTTAGCCCCTTGGACTTTGAGGTTTAACCTTGAAGCAGATATCATAGTCGCTCCAGTCTGGGTAAGCATAGCCTCATCTCCCTCTTCATCTTTGGGGGAATATCTCTCTTGATTAAATCGGTAATAAGCTAGGGTGCTACCTGGATAGTACATATCCAAAAGGGGGACAGTTTACATGTGCCCACATTTGTGTAGAGATAAATCTCAAAAAAGGGCTCTCAGAGGCCCTAAAGCTTACATTAGGAGAATGGATCCATATCCAAGAACTAGATTATGAGCATATTCCATTCAAATGCAACTTTTTCCATGTTTATGTTCACTTTGCCAAAAGCTTCCCCAAGCTTCCTGAATCTCAGAAATCAACAATTCCCCCTGCACCTAAATAAGCAGAGTTTCTGACAGCTACTAATCAGCACCATCATCCCCGATGAAAGGAGCCTCAAAATCAAAAGGATCCCCCTCAAGATCCTCCTCCTCCTCCAGCAACATTCTCTCCTCTGCTAGAAAACAAAAAAACTTTTAATTTTTATAGGAAGTCGAAGCTCAAGAGTCTAAAGCAGCGAAATATTTGGTGTAGGGCGATACCCCACCAGGTCCTTCTGGCCTCTCGTTAACAGTTGTTGCTGCCCCATCCATGAAAGATTCTTCTCCAAGCCTTGCTCCTTCAGGCTCCAAGAGAGATGCTCGGACATTAGATAATGAGAATTCATCCCAAGGAGGACTAGCTTCATTATTCCCTTCCTCTGGGTCATAGGGAAGTTTTGATCCTAAATAATTCTCATCCCCTTCTCCTCCCCTCACAAAAGGGAGAAAGTCCAAAAAAGAACATAGGGAAAAGGAAGCAGCCTCAAACATTTTTCTGGGATCTCAGAAGTGGTTAGACCCTTTTATTAAGGGGCATTTTACCTCCCCTTATAATTAATGTTTTTCTTCTATACTCTTCTCTCCTCACATTTCGTGAGAGTTTACTCTTGTAAGCAATTTTTGGCTTGTTGTCGGAAAATATCTAGAAGCAAGTGGGATTTATCTCCAAAGATACTCATAATTCATAAGAAGGATGACAACACTGTTAGAGGTCATCATCCCTCTTTAATTTTGTACGCTACATATTCTGGTTAAATAAAAAAGCGATTAATACAACTCTACCCATTCTTGTCTAAACAAAAATTATCCATGAGCCCAAGCTAATGAAATCATGTGTGTATGACTTAAATTGTCGTCCTTTTTTAATTCTTGTTTTGAAGTGGTGACTCGTTAATTCCCAAAAATTATGTCAAAGATAATTCCCTACACCACTTTGATAATATATAGTGGTGGTAATGAGTTGGGATCAGCCTGCACATATGTAATTAACCTTTGTCTTGGAAACTCAAACCAAAATATTTTCTCTTGGGAATTCAATGGGCCAATCTGTGGAACCTTCTTTTGAGGTTGTATGAGGAGCGGGTAATGTTGACACAAAAACACACACATAGTTCTATTGACAGGGGTTCACTTTGCACTGTTGTCAACAACTACCAATAAAGACTCCCTAAACATCGTCCCAGAAAGGAATTACCCTTTCCATCAACACCTGCGGATAAGGTGCAGTGTCACCCAATATGTCTAAGCGAGGGTTGCAGGAACAAAGTTTTCATAGTGGGAAGAGGAATTTGCACTATATGTTACCCTATCACAACATTTCCCATAAATGTATAATAATGACCGTACTATTATCCAGATCTATGGATCATCATCATTCACAATAATAATTACCCAAATTTACAACAACAAAGACATTAGCATACATTGAATTGACAAGCACTGCAACACCTAGCATCGTTCACATGTAAAAGGAAAACATTAAGCATTCATCAATCCATCTAATCCATCGCAGATTTCACCCAAATAATGCAAAAAACGCATAATCCATATTTTAACAACGCATTCCACAGAACTACAATAGTACAACTCAAAATGCCAAAATATTGATCACGCTCACTTCATAGGACAAAGTCTTCATAACATCAATACCAGAAATGAACCAAAAAAGACAAAACAAATACTCGATCGATTAATATTAGGCCAAAAATAGACAATAGATAAATCTATCGATTATTCCTTGCTCCATCTATTATTCCCTTTTGAATTATAACCCTAAATATACATATAGGATTTCTAGGCTGTTACAAAATGATCCACTTGACCAATATCTAACTGATTCAACCAAAATATCCTAATTTGTTGGTTTCTTCATCTGTCGCGGTTGAATTTTATCTTTGTCGACATCCTTCCTGTCAGTGGCAGTACCACACTTTTCACGCTCCAACCCCTTTCCAGCATGCCTCCAACAAAAAATTGTGGCTCGTCCTCAAGCCACCTCAGCTGGAAGCAAATGATGCATTCAACTTTGGCTTGAGGTCATGATACTATGTTCAGACTTAGTTGAAGTCTTCCCTGACTCTTGCCCTAAGTGCTGCGCACTCTTCCACCTCATGTTCTGTCGAGTGTTCTTCGTTCATCTGCTGTACTTTTATTTTCTCTTCCTTGGTTTTCATGATTTCTTCCATGGTCTTGAGTGCCGGTTCCTCTATTCTACCTTGCAATTTGTCGAAATTTGTTGTCCTCCACTGGTGTCATGCACCCACCCTATTAATGCGTTGTTGCAACTCTTTTAGCTCTGTTGCCTTGGTAACTTGTGAAAGTGCAGGAATTGTTTTGAGTGATCCACATAACCCTATCAACTGAGCTTCTACTTTTCCATGTTGCACATTCAGCTGGTGCAACTACTTATCTTGTGAGAAACTCCCCCAAAATTGCAGTATTTCCTTCGCAAGCATCTGCACGACCTTCTCTAGCTCTATCATCTCTATTGCATCATTTTCAATTACACTTCTTGTTTTGGGTAGTTTCTCTAGTGGTGTGATGGGTACCTTTTTAGCTTGCAACTCTTCGTTTTCCTTCCACAAGTTTGCGACAACTTTCCCTAGTCGCAATACTTTTGCTTCTGCCAACATTTCCAGACTAACTTCTGATACCTCTTTGCAGGCCAAAGAGACTTCTCTCTCCAGTATTTTCCTGTCCTCAAATGCATTTTCCTTTTCATCTATGACTACCTCCTTTTCCACCTTTAGTCACTGAAGTTTCTCTTCAATGCCTTTTGCTTGCTACTTGTACTAGACCAACTGATCGTGGACCTTCGCTTCGTAGTCTTTGATTTCTTCTCTTGCTATGATCTGAATCCTTTCCAACATAGGCATCAGAATTAGTTTTAATTCAAGGCCGATCAAATTGTTCCCTCATGGTGTCTTATTTGTATCCTTGTCCCCCATTATGATCCCCTGTGGTATGATTTGTACTAGTCCCACCCCTGTTCCGATGCCAACTTCTACCTCCCTTTGCATCTCTTTTTCTTGCAGTATCCTCGTCTCGAGTACTACGCTTATAAGTGTCTAAAGTAGCTGTGTGACTTGGTGGAAGTAACATGTTAGGTGTTGTGTTACCTTTTCTTGATTGTCTTATACAACTAGTAAAGGGGGATAGAAAACCTCCATTTCCTTTTAAATATAATCATTATTGGTTGGATACGGAATATTTTAGGATTATTATTACAAAAAATGGAAATGGTATGATCCTTATTGATGAGATTCGGTTATGCTTCAATTTTTCTCCAATCTTGCCTCAAAATGCTTGAATATGCATTTTTATAATGAATTAGTAAATTCCTTGTGCCTTCTTACTTTCCCCCTTAACTATATAATTAATTGTGGGAAGATGAAAGGGACGTGGATGGACATGAAAGAAACGAATGGATTATTTTCACTTCCCTTTAGGAGTTGTTGCAATTCCTTCCTCAAATGTCGATTCTTTCCTTGAATCACAATTCAGAAACGATCCGATCTACAACATGGGTCTAATAGAGCCACTATTTGGAATGAAAGAAATTATTTTCAAAGACCAAAACATGTGATCTACAACTATCATGTAAAAATCAGGGAAAATATCCAAACCAGACCAAAGCATCATAATGAAATAATGCTTCAATTTTCTTCTCGACCTATTAACTCATGGATTGTTAGTCATCCAAGACGTTGGCAGGTTTTTATCATTAATTGTAATGCTATCATATACACACAATTTTTTTCTTTAATATTAGTAACATATGAAATACTCTTATGCATGTTTATGAATTTATAATTAGCTTTATACCTGCAACATTAATACATATTCTTGAAAAAGTTTAAAACTTTCACAAACTCTAGTTACATAATAGAGAGTGTTGTAATGTATGTTAGCTCTTGCTTCTAGTTTTCTTACACTTTATATTTTTATGTTGCATAATGTCATCCTAGTTGGTTCGTGACAAGGTGGTGACTCACTAATTTTACATCCTACCTCTATGAGCTCCTTAATAATGTAAAGTAATGGGTCTATTTTAATCTATGATCAATGTTATATCAACATGGGAAAGAACCTCCATAGGGTCCCTAATCCATCACACTCCTAGGTTTAAAGGACCACCTTTTAACTTTGTAACTTCGACTACTTGTGATATTTGTTGAAGTCTAGGGTTTCAACATTATTCAAGCATACATTAGGTTCATACACAGCGATCAAAGACGAAGAAATATGGGAAGGGACGTCCAATCCGTCTTTGCATTATCTTTGGTAATTATTTATACATTATGAGGTAGGTTGGAGCGGTTGTACCCGCTCCAACTACCTATTTGTTAATATTTATTTATCTTTTAAACTATAATTACATGATGACATTTAGGAGGTAATTAGCCCCCTCTACATCTCCCCCACAAAAAAAATGTTTCTTCGTCCCGAAGAAAACAAAGAAAACTGCATCAACGTCCTGGGTCTCTGCTACTACGGAGTAGTCCTCACTGTGCATCAACCATGCATACCGGTCTGCATAGGTAACTCAGCCGCAACAGCCGCCAGCTTGATAGGAAAATGCATGTGTACAAGGCTCTACTGTGACTGGTTACTCTTCAGCCTCCATCTTCAATCTGACAATAGTCCATCGAAGTCTCATCCTCTCACAACGGCGGGAAACCATATTCTTCCGCAACTAGGCCTTTTGGTTTAAAGCCTCACCCGGGCTCATCTGAACGGCATCTCCATCGGTTCAGGCATGCGGGGCCTTTTGGCTCTTCGACTTCCTATGTCATTTCTCTGTCTTCTGGCTTTCCGAGGTCACAACCTAGGAACAGTTTCAGCATTTTGATAATGAGGGGTGCATTGTCATCATGTCTCATTGAAGCACTTTGCTGTGTAGGCGAATGATATTTGCTTGAATTCCATCGTCGTCGTCTTGTTCTATCGTGAGAGTATGAATTTCCTGCTCCAACCCAACCGACCTGCTCTACTCTGACCGACCTGCTCCAACCGACATGCTCCCAGGGTCGACGAAATGGTGGTCGACCAGAGCAGTCGGGTCGATGGCCCAGTGTGCTAGTCGGTGTCTTGGTTGACACGATGAGTTGGTCGATGGTCGAAACTGCTAGTCGGTGTCTTGGTCGACACGAAGGTCCGCCGGCACGTCGAATACAATCTGGTCGGTGTGAAGGTCCGCCGGCACGATGAAATCCACCAGCACGTCGAATACAATCTGGTCAGCGTGAAGGTCCGCCGGGACTATGACCTTGCGCGCCACCACGGCCACCAGTATTCGGACAGCAGCAGCAGTATTCGGACCACGAAGCAAACCAGGCCAGCGTTGCCTCCCAATGCGAAGTAAGTGTTGCAGAGAGCGACGGGGTTTATAAAGAGGTCGAGCATGTTCTCTATTTGCTCTTCTGGTTCTCCGCAGTCTCTGAGCAACGTAATGTAGGAGATGAGAATAGCTGACAACGGAATGTCGGCAAAGAGGGCGTTGGAAAGCTCGGCTGCGACAAATTTTACGATGGAAATTTTGTAAGCTTTCACGTATTCGAGCCTGGCAGCTTCTTCGAATTCATTTCCTGCTACGATATTGAGGACATTCTCTAATAATAACGCGTGCTGCCTCAGCTCCTCCAAATTATTATCTCCATGTTCTGCCATTTACTCAAAATTCCGCTGAATCACTACGCTGAATCTTTAACCCTCCATTTCTTACCTCGCAGGAATCCGACGGATCTAGAGATCAACAGCCGCCGATTCCATCCATCTTCAAGCGCTTTTATTACGTTACCAACAGAATCGAACTGAAGAAAATTTAAAAGGCGAAATCACGTACGTCGGTACCGACTCAGACGAGTGACAACCTTTGGTTTGAAGTCTACCTGAGGGACGAACCTCTTCTCGTTGGAACGCTGGAGGAAATAAGCGAAGATCTCATGCCCGATCTCAATCTCTTTAAACTTCTCCTTTCAGATTCCCGAATGCACAAGCAATATTTCATCTTCACGACAGCTTCTCCTTTAGGTTCGACCACCTCCATCCGCTGCTGCTGTCACCCAGACCGGATAGAGGCGGCAACGGCGCCAATGTTGAAGTCTAGGGTTTCAACATTATTCAAGCATACATTAGGTTCATACACAGCGATCAAAGACGAAGAAATATGGGAAGGGACGTCCAATCCGTCTTTGCATTATCTTTGGTAATTATTTATACATTATGAGGTAGGTTGGAGCGGTTGTACCCGCTCCAACTACCTATTTGTTAATATTTATTTATCTTTTAAACTATAATTACATGATGACATTTAGGAGGTAATTAGCCCCCTCTACAATATTACATAATTATTTAACCACCATGCTCATTCGAGAATGTAGTATCCTTCCCATTGGAGTTTATATTAACATTTATATGATCCTTTCTCATGGCATATGTGAACATTCATTATAATTATGAACTATCCTATTGATGCTGATACATATTATATTTAATTTGGATTTTAAGTGAGGTAGGTACATGAGATGGTCGAGTATTTATGGGATCCAGAGTAGTTTCGAAGCCTGACAATTGTGCCAACAGCATCGTCAGGTGGCCTACAAGCTTTATAATCCAATATTTATAGTATATCCACCTAGATTGAACAAGCTGGGCACCCACTAACAGAGTTAATGAAGGAAGATGGTGAAAGCACACTTGTCAATCATATTATGAATTCATACTAGAGCTATGAACTCGAGATTGAAGAATAGGGTTCGACGTAATATGTCATTATGACATTCTCATCACACAACTCTCAACAAAATTAACCATGGTAGAACCTTCTAGGTTTTTGTGGCCATTTGGTTATCATTCCCATTGAACACACCTTTGCAAATTCTGTTAACATTTTAAGGTCGAGTTATTTGTAAGTACAAGGATTATTTCTTCTCATTTTTGTGGAAGTTGAATGAGCTATAGGAACTCCCCATAGCTATGTTGGATATACATAAAGGTCAAACTCTTTCCCTGGAGTACTCGTCACCTATTGTTTCATTCTCATTTTATCTCCAGTCTTCCACATGGACTCTACTCAGCTTCTATTCTTATGATAATGTATTAATTGCAGGATCATGGTAAAACGACATTCTTGTACCTATTTTTTTGAAGTTTTTAATGGAGAACACAAATTATGGTAATCTCTTCATTCTCATTTAGTCAATAAGATGGTTTCACATCTAAATACATAATGAGTAGAAGAATAACATGGCATATGTTCTTTTCTAGTATTTTATATCCAATTATGATGGTGACCTATGGGATTCTTCATGACAAACAAGCCCAAGTATGAATGATATTTTTATTAGGTTCAGATTTGTCTCTCTCTACATGTGCCATAGTGAAACTATGCTCCATACACTTTGCTTGCATGAGGTATTTCACTCTGGACAAAAACTATAATGTATATTTCATTCATTTCAAACCTATATAAAGAAAACATGTTTTAGTATTTCAATATGTATGTGCATATACATTTATATAGAGTTTACTCATATTTATTTGTTACCAGGTTTGCACTCTGAGTTTAAAAAAAAATTGCCTACATGGATTTAGTTTGATATGATTCTTTTACTCAAGTAGTTGTTCTATTATCCATGACCATTAAAGAATATTTCTATATTGATTTATATGATTTCTACATTTTGAACTTGGATAACGACTAGATTCAGTCAGAAGTATGTTTTCCCTTTCTTTATTATTGTTCAATTTTCAAACATTTGATAGAGGGTTCTTAAAACTTTTTGTTTAGTGTTCACACAAACACACACACTCATGCAATTAGTCAACACAATACTTTGGATGATTCCAAGTGAACAAAATCAACACAGGATGCCCATGTGCACCTGTTATAAGTTGATAACCTGTAACTAAATTCCATAAAGATTGAACCTTCTATGAAATGGTGAAATGAATATTTCCATGTAGCACGTGCTTAAACAAAGTGTTCTATAATTTCTTGTAGGTCCTTAGTTCTATAGCAATGGTAGGGAACATATCATCTTGTGGTAATCTAGTTGCAAGTGTAGTCTCATGTAGAATCTTGTATAAACATGTAGGTGGATACTTCTATTGGTGGTTTCTTGTAAAAACTTTGTATGTAGTGTATAAGGTAGAACTTTGATGGAAACATAACTTTTATATACCTTAATATGCTTCCTTGAACAAAAACTTTTATCTCTTATATGAAATGGTGAAATGAATATTTCATTGTCCCGATTTTTCTGATCTTGATTTATGAAGTTACATGATTTCTCGGTCCCTCGTGTTGTCATTTTGTGCAATGCATTGCTTTATGTAGGTTGATCCTTTGTGTACATGAGTTTGAAGTGTGGTCACCTCCACCTCCGCAAGGTGTTTGCATGAAGGCAATCATTTGCTTCTCTTGCATCATGATGTTTTAATATTAATGCTCAAATGTCAACAATTTGTCAAATAATTATCTCTATGGTTTAGATATAAATGAACAAAAAGTAAACAAGTATGCAAAGCATGAGACAAATATTTGACAATTTTATCCTTAGATAATTCAATAGGAAAGTTCGTAAGTCTGGTTATAAAGCATGTGAATATGTTCTTATCCATATTAATCACCAATGGATTATATTTAACAACCCAAAATATTTGGCATGTTTGGCTATGCCTCAATTGGCCTATTTCATAGTCACATCTAAATAGATAGATTTTGTTGAATCACATAAGTACAGGTGATTATGGAGAAACGTATATTTAAGCTCTTTGAAACTCATGTTATGCATGTAATTTCACTTGAAGTTGGATGTGGCATATTTAGTTTTTGTTTTAAAGGTTGACAAGGTATTTATGTAATTAGTTCATTTCATGGTATGTTTTACATTGACATGATATCAACTTGTTGTTGTGATTAATGGATTTTTATCCCATAATGCCCTTGACTTTGAAATAATGGACTTTCTAGGTATGATATATTCTCACCTTAACTTGGCCAATGTTGATCTGTAATCAAGGGACTTATAGCCAACTTAACCTACCAATACAAATACTTGTGAAGAAAATTAATTCTACTCTTTACTCTTGCGCTGTCAAAGCTGAGATGATGTCTAGTTCATTTGCTACCTGAACTTAAATGCTATGGCTCCAATCCTTCTAGGATCAACTCCTTGGGAATTTTATATTCAAATTTGTTCACCAACAAGCACAAATATCATTGGCATACCAGGTTATAGCTTCTCTATTTTTATACTGATACCCCAAATATGCATGAGAGGATGGATCTGCCTAAGACTTGGTATGCTACTCGATTGTTTGCCTTCCTCAACCATGCTTCTTTGAACTTGAGTCTTGTACAAATCTAGTTGGGGTCCTTGTTTATTTCTTTATGTTTTTCCTCTCTTTGAGGTTATTTTATTGACCAAAAATATTATAGTGTCATGGCTATGGCTTTGAGTTCCATCACTCCATGTCTACATTACCATGAGAGGAGTGATAAACAACTTATTGTTACCAAGGAAACACACCCCAATTACTAGTGCATTCCAATTAAAAGAAAGCAATTACATGTGTTAACTCTAGTTGTTGACTGAGTAATGGCTCATAAATTGTAGCTATTCCCTTACAATCGATTCCACCTCTATGTGGATTCTCACGGGTAGCTAATTTATGTAGATCGATCCATTTCAATGTCAATTAGCAACAGAATATAACAAACGGTTGTTAGGGGCATAAACAAGATCTTGAAACCAAGCCATAGCGTTGTATTGCACAATGCACACATCTCTTTCTGCTTCAACACCAATTGATATCATGGAATGCTTAGACAAATTTCCACAAATCTCAATGAAATGTCTTGATCTTATGCATGGAATGAATCTAAGAAAATAATACCAACCAGAGGGGGAGCCCAGGTTGAGAGTAAAGGGATGTACAATAGATAAAAATTACCAAAACTAATAAAAAATTCCCCATCCACATTTAAATTTGTCTAACAGTGATCAAAATGCCCCATGCACAATTAAATTTCCCAAGCTATGACCAAAAACGCCCAAGGCATAATTAAAGTCATCTAGTTGTGACCAAAAACACCCAAGCACTTTTAAATTCATCCAGTTGTGACCAAAAATGTCATAGCCACGTTTGAATTCATCTAGCAATGATCAAAACACCTCCGGCAGTTTTTAATTCGCCTAGCTATGACCAAAAATGCCCCATGCACATTTACATTCATCTAACTGTGATAAAAAAACTCCCTAGGCACATTTAAATTTTCCTAGCTCATGAGAAAAAAATCCCAAGAGTCAATTATGTTTAAATTCTTTTAATTTAGAAACTACCTAAAGAGATGCAACAACTCTTGGATGGGAGCCATTGATCTCAAGATTCATATTGGAATGGACGGTGGTAGTTTTAGAGTTGTTGTCATTTTTATTTTGCAAAACAAATTAAAAGCATGAAAGACAACCTCACTTAATAGTTGAGAATGAATGTTTAAACCATCCCTTGGACCATAAAAGCATTAAAACACATATAAACTCTGATTAAAACACTCATGACAATTAATAACATGTACAATAGAAAGCAATCAAGTACGTAATGGAAACCTTAAATTTACCTTGGATACCTAAATGGGAAAACCAACTTTGAATGGTTGCTAAGTATTCTAGTTACAAGGTTGCTTATGGATCCCCTATGCATCCCATTCTCCTTCTCCTGGCTAACAAAAAACCTTTCTAAGTGAAAATGAATGAGTATATAAGGATAGCTTGGGTAATGGGAAAGCCAATAGGCCTCACCTTTATTTTCTCATCGCCCCTCATTTTCCTCCTATTTCTTTTTTATTTTTACATTTTATTCATTCATTTTATTTTCTCTTATCTTATTTACGTTTTTTCCTATCTTGTGTTTTCTTTTTTATCTTTTGTATCACCTTTAATCATTTCCAAATTACATTGCTAGTAGTAGCATTACAACCATTAAAGAGGTAGGATCTGTTTCAGATCAAAATTCATGGGAATTATTACCTTGTTTATTTCATCTTTCTTGAGGGCTATAACATGGTAAGTGCATGCATATTTTCACTAGTTTATCTCAACTTGCATTTGTCTTTCAGTTGGTAAATATTTGGGAGGACCTTGCATTGAAAAGGAAAGATTCATGGGTATTATGTTTCAATTAATATACTTGCAACTCTCCCTAAGTTTAGATTTCATACAATTGGTCATGTGGATTTTAAGGACAAATCATTTATATGATTACCCTCTTCCTCAACCCAACCTATTTAATGATATAATTTTGAGTGATTCCTTTATCGTTGTGGCATATGATTGTTGAAGCTCAAACTATAGTATTGTTCTTGCATTTTCTAGTTTCATGGATATTTAAGATATGTGAGCTAACTCATTGTTAACTATTTGTCGTGAGATATTTAGGATATTTAAGAATGCTAGAATTCAATCATAGTTCCTACCAATTTATGACTTATATAGGTTCTTATTTTTTCACAACACCACAAATAATTGGGTTTGGACTTTCTTAAACTTAATCAATAACATGAAAAACAATTACATGTTTCTCATATTTCAAGAGTATATGAACATTAATAGACAAAAAATATCTCTCTTTATTCTCAAAAAAAATTCTTTTCTAATTTTGTATATCTTATTTTACTTATTGAATGTGCAAAATTCAACTCAGATTGGATTTGAAGCATGCAGTGCACCCAACTAGAAAATTAAGCACACTATCCGTAACTTCAACAAAACTAGGACTATATTTTCCCTACTGATTCCAAACACCGTCAAAATTTCCTAGAATTTCTAACTAAATAATGGGGTCTACTACAAACTTAAGACATACCAACAACTTAATTGGAAGATGGGCTTAGACTCTACCTCGACAGATGCATATATTATGGGTATGCCACACCTGGGTAGACTCCTATGGCTAAATCAAAGGCTTCAAAGCAACATCCCTGGGAATTTAGTGGAAACCCAATGTATTCTAGTGAAAATGTAGAGGTATATGATTATAACGAATCTCCAACCAGCTACATAAATGATCATACTCAAAAATCATAGGTTACTTGGATTTTTTGGAGAAACTACGTTTCACTTGACGTCTCAACTAGTATATTTTCAACTTGACTTAAACAGCCTCCAACCCTTACAAATTTCTAAAATAATGTTGGATATGGTTTCTATAAAGTCCCATAAGCCTAAATCATTTTACAGAACTCAATTTGGTGCTCTACACTCAATATATGACCCAAATAGTGAAAGCTAGTCATACCTTCAATCCATTGAGCATGGGCAGAAATTGTGTATTGAAGATAGATAAAGAATTTGCAGAAAAGGAACAAAAAATATGATTTTATCAATATGTAGGTATGGAATTACATCATTAGTATGTATGAAACAACATCTATCGTGCATATAGCACAACCCCCACAACTACAACACTACAATGATACCACACTACTAACAACAACTGCAAATAACACACTGGACTGCTAGAAACTTCCACTAAAATGAACCACACATTGGAAATATTGTTTTCTAATGCAATAGGATCAGTGAATTCAAATGGTGTCTACTCCTCACTCACCAATCGAAATGGCCAAGACCCTCCAACTGGTTACAATAAACATAGGGGCACATCTCCCTACTAGTTTGCAAGGGGCACATCACCCAAGCACATGAGAAGCATAAGAAAATCAATGGTAATTTGAATAATACACAACCTATCCTATTATAGTGCACCTTTATGCTCATTTTAATCTTCATAGGTATCCAATACTATGTTCCAAAACTAGGGGCTAGAGAAAACCATGGATAAAACTAGTTCATTCACTTTTGCCAATACTAGGGACAAATACCATGGAACATTCCAAAACCATGCACCGAGTATTTAGTTGTTCATAATTCCTCCACTCTCTTCATGAATGCCCCTATAACCACCTTGGACACCTTTTCCCATTTTTAGGAGCGTTGGTTAGGTTTGTCCACTTCCTTCACGGTTTGTCCACATGCTCTCCTTGTTTTAAGAAAAACACCCCATTTCATGTGATAAGAATCCCACTTGGTCAACAACCTTCCTTAGTGCCTATTTGACTATTAAAACACTATATCATACCTTTCTAGCACCCCCATGACCCAATTCTCACTTTATTCAAACATTCTTCAAACTTGTTGACAAACTTTTTCCTTAGACAATTTGATCATTTTGTGCAAGTGGTTAGGTTTGTCCACTTCCTTCACGGTTTGTCCACATGCTCTCCTTGTTTTAAGAAAAACACCCCATTTCATGTGATAATAATCCCACTTGGTCAACAAAATTCCTTAGTGCCTATCTCACTATTAAAACACTATATCATACCTTTCTAGCACCCCCATGACCCAATTCTCACTTTAGTCAAACATTCTTCAAACTTGTTGACAAAATTTTTCCTTAGACAATTTGATCATTTTGTGCAAGACATTTTTTATTAATTTTTTATTAATTCCTAGATTAATTGAGCTTCCACTCAAGCCCATGGGAACCTAATGGGTTAGTGTATGGATCCATGTGTCACTAAGGTGGGGACATTACATTCCTCCCCTCCCAATAATGATTGTCTTCAAGCATCAAGAAACCGGGGTGTTGTAATATGTGTTCTCCTTCCCAAGTTGTATCTTCACTTGAAATACCCTTTCATTGCACAATATATTCCTTAATGGTTCTACCCATCAATATCCTTTCTTTGATATGCAAAATATTCTCTGAAAAAAGTACCAAGTGTCCCTCGTCACCACTTGTTTCCCAACTACCCTCTTGAGACAAGACACATGGAACACATTGTGTATCTTGATTTCCACTGGTAACTCCAACGCATAGGAACTTCACCAATATTACTCACAACTTTATAGGGTCAATAGAACCTTGGCTATAAATTTTCAACCCCTTTTCCTTAAATGAATATTGTATATTTGGTTGCAATCTCAAGTATACCAAATATCCCTCTTGGAAGGTGCACTTTGACCTATGGTTGTATGCATTCATATTTTGTTGGTTCTATGCAACTTGGAAATTATCCTTGAGTCATTCAGGATTTCTCGACTCTCTTGAAGCTAATCCTTATCCTTTTGGGCCCTAAAATATCCCAAAAATAGATTTGTAAAAGTAGGAGGATCATACCCATACATTGCTTTGAAAGGTTTCATGCTAATGGATATATGGAAATTTGTGTTGTAGAAAAATTCTCCCAAGTTCAACCATGTAACCCATGCTTTATGTTTCCCGGTGACATAGTTCTTGAGGTAACTTTCTATCCATGCATTCACCCTTTCAATTTCACCATCGGTTGAGGGTGATATATTGTGCTAAGATTCAATCTTGTTCCAACCAACTTGAATAGCTCTTTCCAAAATGCACTTGTGAACTTACTATCCCGATCACTTATTATGGTTTTGGGAAAAACATGCAACTTGAACAATTATTGAAAGAAAAGGGAAGCAACTTTGCTTGCTGCAATAGTGGATGAAGAAACAAAGAAATGTGCAAATTTTCTTAATTTATCAACCACATCAAAAATGTGATCTTTACCTTGGGATTTTGGCAAACTAGTGATGAAGTCCATGGAGACACTCTCCCATTTTTGCTCTAGAATAGGTAGAAGTTGTAATAGACCAATAGGATTTCCATGATCCATCTTAGTTTGTTGGCATTCAAATCACTCCCTCATGTGCCCCAACACATCATTATTGAGGCCCTTCCATGAGAACCTCTCTCTCACCTTTTGGTATGTGTTCAAGAAACTACGGTGTCCAACTAAGGGTGCATCATGAGTAGATTCTAAAATTTTCTTCTTCAAATTTGATTCAGGAACAAAGAATATCATATCCTTTTAGTGGATGACATCATTGAGAAACTTATATGCATCATCATCTACAAAACCATATAGCATCTCACATGCCTTAGAGTACTCAATAGATACTTTTGTTTTCCAATCATTTGGTGCTTGCATCAAGGAAAGAGCAGGCTTCCTAGAAAGTGCATTTTCCACTACATTTATCTTCCCTTTTTTGTATTCTATATAAAAATCATAATATTTCACTTTGATTATCCTTTTTTTCCTATCATTGAGCTCCTTTTGTGTTAAAAAGTGCCTCATGCTATTGTGATCATTCTTCCTAATGAACTTGCTTCCAACTAGGTATTGTCTAAAATTATCCAAGGAATGCATGATGGTTAGGATATCCTTGTAATATATGGAATAATTCATCTCATGTGGCTGTAATTTTATTATCTCATAGGCATTATGGGGTGTGTATTCTGCATCAAGGTTGCTCCATTTCTTTCTCTCAAGGAATCACACTCAAGTACAAAGGGTTGAGTGAAATTTGGAAGTTTTATTACTGGGTAGCTACTCATCACCTCTTTCATTTGCTTGAATTTTTTTATTATCCTCCTTTGAAAAACTAAAAGATCCCTTCTTGATGATATATTTCAATGGTGATGAAAACTTTGAGAAGCCTTTGACAAACTTCCTATCATAAGTGCATATGCCATTGAAACCTCTCAACTCGGTAATGTTCTTTGGGCTTAGCCAATCAAGAATAGCCTTGATATTCTCTAGGTGTACCTTGACTCATTCTTTCCCAATCACATGACTAAGATATAGGATCTCATTCATTCCAAATTCACATTTGGACAACTTGGCATAAAAGGATTGATTTGCCAAAATAGTTAGCACAATATCGAAGTGGTGCAAATGTTATTCCCAAGTCCTACTATAAATTAGGATGTCATCAAAAAATATAAGAACACACTTTAGAAGTTGTTTGCCAAGCACCCTATTCAAGCAAGACTAAAATGTGGTTGGTTTCGCTTATTCAAGCCAAAGGGCATGACTATAAACTCAAAGTGTCCTAGTTTACACATGAAGGTTGTCTTCTGAAAGTCCTCCCACATCCTGATTTGGTGATATCCAAAGTGAAGATCTATATTGGAGAAGTACTTTTCTCCATGAAGCTCGCCCATCAATTCATCAATCCTTCGAATAGGATACATATTTTTCATGGTCTTCTTGTTAAGGGCCATGTATTCAATGCACATGTGCAATGTCCCATCCTTCTTCTTGACTAGGACCACTAAAGGTGCAAATGGATTTAAACTTGGTCTTATGTAACCCAAGTCAATTAACTCCTTGATGGCTCACTCTATCTCATCCTTGAACCTCTTTTGATGCTTATAAGGATGGATCTTGATGGGTGGTATTTCCATCTCAAACTCAATGCTATGATCAACACCTATATCTGGTGGTCTATCATGTGGAAGGTATCCAAATACCTTCTCATGCTTGCGCAACAACCTATTGATGTCCTCAAGGTGTTGTGAAATGTCAATAGTAGTTCCTTGAGAAGTGATGAGGCACTCGACATCCCACTTAATTTCTTCATGACTTAAGGTATATCTCATACTTTGTGAAGACACCACTTGATTAGGATAGGCGTTTATGCCTTTCAACACAACTTGCATCCCATCAGGATCTTGAAACTTCATTTCTAGCACCCTGCTGTTAATAAAATTCTCAACAATGGAAAAAAACCATTGGACTACCAACACCATCTTAGTATTAGCCACATTGACCATATGTAAGCTATTTGTCAAAGTATATCTCCTATGGTAACTTGCAACTTTGGAATCCATATAGTACAATCCATGATGATAGTGAAACCAGCAAAGGTTTCTATGGGTAGCTTCCTTCTTTCCACCAAGGCCTAATTAATGAAGTTGTGGGTAGCACCTCCATCCACCAAAACTGTGAATATTTGTCCCTACACCACTTCCTTGAATATGAGAGTGTGGTAGTGTTGGGGTCCTCCTATGAGGACTGCAATCTTGCCACTTTCAAGTAGTGGTTTCTCTTCATCTGTGGTCTCATAGCCACCATTGACATCAACTTGTTCCTCTTCACCTTTCTCCTCCTTAGGTTCACTCTCTAAGAAAACCTCAATATAATTTTCCTTCCCCTTGAACACACTTGTGGCCTAAAACCCATGGCTCCTAGAAAGTGAAGCATTGATTCCTTCTCCTCAACCCATCACTATCCTTGTAGGTGTTCTCCTTCTTGAAAGTGCTAGTAAAATTCTTCAAGGGAGGTCTTTGACTCTTTAATTTGGTGGGAATGGAAACTTTGGGAGGATATCTTATCCTTGGAAATGCATCTTGTAAGTCTTGTTATTCTCATTGCATCTTGCAAAGTAGTTGGTTTATAAGCCTAGACCAACCCCTTCAATGGATTAGCTAATCCCTGTGTGAAAATACGAATCAAGCGAGATTCATAAATGTCAGTGACCATCACATATAGATTCTATAAATTTGAAATATAAGCATCTGGAGCCCCAGTCTTCTTTAGGAGCACTAGTTCCCTGAAATGAATGTTTATATCCCCTCGATCAAATATGTTCACTAATATATTAGTGAACTATTCATAGGTTGTCACTTGTTCATGACCCAAATTTTTCATTCCATGGAACCACTAATCATTGGATGGAACCATCTAGATTACGCGTATCCATTTTAATGGAATCCCTCTTAGGAATAGGATTCACCTAAAAATTAGTGTCTAACTTATGGATCCATGAACTAGTAGAACACTTAAACATACCATCAAAATAAGGGAGAATGATATTTCCAATGGAATTCCTCAACTCTTTATTTTGAATAGACACCTTATTGCTCCCTTTTTTCCAAATTTTTCCCAAAGGGCAAAATACTCATGGAAGCTCCCAACCTCACCTTTACATGATTCACTTAGGGATTGGCATTCAACAAACAAAGCCTTTGTTGAAGCAACTAGATAATTTTTCCCTTCGAACTCCACCTTTTTTTATCAATGAATGTGGGTATGGTAGGTCACGGATTACTCTTGAATTCATGAGGTCGGTTGTGAGGCCTTGTCTTTGAGAAGGTAGTCTCACCATAGGCTCTCCTCTCTTCATGGTGAGGAATATAGTTGTTTCCTCCATCATTTCTGGATCCAAACTACTTGGACATGTTTTCAAAACCTAGCCCCATCCTCAGGGATATTTATTCAATATTTTTTTATCATTGACTTCTAGGTATATCTAAACTCTTATCAGTTACCTTCCATGCTTGGTGCTTGTCCTTCACCTTAGATCTCTGCTTTAATTAAATCTTCTTCCCAATCTTCCAAAAATTGTTGTTCTAGATTGTTCTTCTTGGGAGATGTATTTCTCTTTGGACTCATTAAGGATTGTCAAGAGAAGGTACATAGGACCATGCTTTGATACCATTGTAGTGTACCCAATTTGAAAATTAGGAAAACTAACTCAACTCCAACAATACTAAGACTAGATTTTTCCTACCGAATCCAAACACCCTCAAAATTTTCCAGAATTTCTCAAAAAAATATTGGGGTCTATGAAAAACTTAATATATACCATCTAATTAATTGGAATATGGAATTAGACTATGCCTTAACAGATGCACATTTTTTGGGTACATTGCACTCGGGTAGACTCCTTTTGCTAAACCAAAGGTTTCAAGGCCCAAGAATTCAGTGGAAACCCAATGGATTATGGTGAAAATATGGAGGTATATGACTGTAACAAACCCCCAACTAGATAAAGGAATGATCAGACTAAAAATCACAGGTTATTTGGTTTTTTGGAGAAAATGTGTTTCAATGGACAACTCAACTGGTTTGTTTTCAACTCAACTCAAAAATCCTATAACCCCTACAAATTTTTGAACCAATTTTGGGGATGGGATAAATACTATCCCACATACCTACATCATTTTACAAAACTCGATTTGGTGCTCTAAAACTAAAGATATGACCCAAACAGTGATATCTAGTCAAAATTTCAATACATTGAGCATAGGCAGAGATAGAGTACCAAAGATCGCTAAGGAATTTGCAGAAAAAGAATAGGATTTTTTTTTAATATGAAAGTATGAAATTACATAATTAGGTTGTATAGAACATTAGATATGTTTCACAGAGAACAAACCCGCAACTACAACACTACAATGATACCACACTACTAACAACACCTCCAAATAACACACTTGACTACTGGAAACTTCCACTAAAATGAAATACCAACTTGAAATATTATTTTCTACTAAAATAGGCTCAAGTAATAGGCAGTGTGTCCACTCCTCACTCCCCCTTCGAAATGGGCAAGACCCTCCAACTAGTTACAATAAACATAGGGGCGCATCTCCCTACTAGTGTGCAAGGGGCACATCATCCTAAAACATGAGAAGCATAATAAAATAAATAGTAATATGAATAGTCCACAAGATAAACTCTGCTAGTGTGCCTTTTTGCTCCTTTTAATATTGAGAGGTCTCCAATACTACGTTCAAAAATCACGGGCTAGAGAAAACCATGGATAAAACTAGTTCATCTAGTTTTGACAATGCTAGGGACAAATACCATGGAACATTCCAAAACCATGCACCAGGTAGTTGGTGGTTCATAATTGATCCACTCTCTTAATGAATGCTCCCTATAATAACCTCGACCACTTTTTCCCCTTTTCGAAGAGCATTGGTTAGTTTTGTCCACTTCCTTCGTGGTGTGTCCACATGCTCTTCCTGTTTTAAGGAAAACACCCCATTTCATGGGATACGCACCTCACTTGGTCCACAACCTTCCTTGGTGCCTCTTTGAATATTCAACCACTAAATGAGACCTTCTTGGAACCCCCACAACCCCATTCACATAGTAGTCCAACTTTCTTCCTAATTGCGGACAAACTTTTTCCTAAGACAATTTGATCATTTTGTGCAAGACAAATTTGATTAATTTTTTTATTAATTCCCAGATTAATTGAGCTTCCACTCAAACCCATGGGAACCTAATGGGTTATTTGATGGATCCATGTGTCACTAAGTTGGGGACATTACAAAGCAGTGGTGAATTTGATTATAAAACAAGAATGATTACTTTTTGAGTTTGTTGCAAGATTCAATTATAAATATATTTTAGTGGCTTTAAGCAATTTAAAGATGAAAACATGGTTTATGGCCCTCTTGCAATGGTTGCATCTAGCTCTACTCTTACAAAACAAAGGAAAATTAGTTTTCTCAACAATATATAGACTACATTTTTAGATACATTTTTGGGGTGGGCACCAATATCTAGCAGCATAACCAAGTTGTAGAAGGTCAAAGGATTGTTGTAACTAGGGGAAACTTACTTATTGTCCAAATGGTCAAAATAATATTAAGCATAACTCACTCCATGATTACTATGGAATGCAATATGTTTGAAAAAGTTATTGAATGATATTATCCTCTTGGAATTCTATGTTAAGTCACCATGTTCATCTCATTTCCAGTATAAAGTTCATTTATCTCTTAGATTTAAATGAATGCAATGTTCAAGTTTACAAATTACCTTATCAAAGAATTGAGCCTATAATTTAATCTAAATTCTTGTATGCATTCCTAAATTGTATTGTATACATTTCTTCTAAATTATATTGAATATATATTGACTAACAAGTATAAAGAAATTCTAGAATTGGTGTATTCTTCATATTAAATTGGCTACATTGTAGACAAACATATTACAAACTATTGAATTATCTTCATGGATTTGTAATGCTATGAAGGAAAGCATCTTTCTGAATTCAATCAAATATAGATGTTCAGATTTGGCCTTGTTGGTTTTTCCCTTCACAAACATTTATCACATTATTATTAACATCTACTTCCATTTTTTTACCTTCTCAATAGGTGGCAAATCCTTTACTTGCTCCATTACAAACAAATGTTGACAAGCATTTATGGTTATACATGCTCTTTATCCTTTCCAAGGTTGGTGAGTTGTGTTCGCAAAAGTGACATTTGACCAAACTATATGGGATGCAATATAGAATAGTATTTATTTTACAGAATTGGGTTTTCTATGGTTTGGTGATTAACCAATATTTTTGGCGAAATAAAAGTGTCCTTTTGACAATAAGTGATAACCTTTTTCCTTAAGTACAAGGGATAGATATTTTATAGTGCTCTTTCCTTTGAATCCTATCACCCTCTTTAACATACTATATGTATATTGATGTATATTTAGAATAGCCATTGCTGTTTTATGTCTTTACTATTATTGTATCCATTGTTGTTTATGTCTGGGAAGGTTAACATAGTGACACATTTTGTGTCGTTTGTTGACGTGGAGATGAAAATTCTTTGTTTTTTATAGGTGTATTGGAAGTTGTGTCCTTTTGCACACTTACCAACATATGGTGTTATATTTATGGAACAAAAGTTAACATAGGTGGATTGTGTTGAACTTATTTAGGGTTACCATTCTATTTATGTAACTTGAAGTATAGGTGCGAACCGTAACTTAGCACAACATTAAAAAAAGTAATTTTTTCCTTACAATTTGCAAGCTAAATTCATGACCGAAAACACTTAAAATGAATGAAGTATTTAGAAGTTAAAAAAAAAAAGATTCAAGATTATAGGATGACTTCTTTCAGAGGTTCAAATCAAAGCATAAGGTTGCTAGTGTGATGAGATTTTAATTTAACATTAGACCCATGTTTGCAAGATTCTATGATGAGTTTAGACTTTGTAATGTTTCTTAAGTTGAACTATGATGTATGAGTGCTTTCCAAGACAAACCAACAGTATTAAAATTATGTAGGTTAGTATGTGAGAATTGTTCCTTGCACAAAATGAAATATAACATTAACTTTCAAAGGAAATGAAGTTATGATGCAAGTATTAAGTCATTGTTTTAGATAATCTTGAATGTTGTTGACCTCTCAGCAAGTTCTCATAGCCAGATTTGTGAAATAGAAAAGACATTTCATATCCAAAGTATATGGAAAAAAGTATAGGTCTATAGAGTGGTGGTTTTATCCAAGGCACAAAACAAAGTATACTTTCACTAAATAGGTTGATATCAAATTCAAAAGTAGACCAATACTTTGTTCCGAAAATGAAAATCAAAGTGAGTTGGGCACTTGTTCTTTACTCCAATAAGAACGTATTTAAACCAAGACTCATAAATTCAAAAGGAATGGTTTATTAGATCTCTTTAAGGGTGCCAAATAGAGTGTGAATTTCCCAAAGCATCATATCTTAATAGGCAATGGATTATATGGTTGTTTTCTTTAAAATGAATGGTATTATTAGTGAGTCTTGAGTTGGTTGATGGTCCACTTAAGAGCCATGGCATAAATCATAGAGTACATTGCTTAAAGCGTTGACTACCAATGCCTTCAAAAAGGTGAATTGTTCTCCTAAAAGAAGAAAGAACAAGTATAATCTTTTGAAATTGTTGAATTCTAGAGTTCCTTTAGAAATTGTCACAAAATCAAGTGAAAATTTAAATTGGTTTGGGGCTGCTAGGACATCCACAAAATCATGGAAATAGATCGTATTCCCATCAATAAAGAAATTATAAGGTGAGGGACGAAGAGGGTCTTTGAGATATTTTTCAATGTTGAACATTGCAAGTCTTAGCAAGGGTTCTAGCTTGTAAAATATTCTTAGAATAGACACAAGTCATGCAAACATGTCATCACAAGTTTCCAACTCCCCCAACAAGGTCATATGAAATTATGCTATTTAGAAAAAGGGATAAGCAGACTTGGATTTTCCCAAGAGCTGCATTATATATATGCTTGTGAAAGGAAAGATTAAATGCGGTTAACTCTAGTTACCCACCACAAACTTCAACAGAGATAACCAAGATACAAGATCACCAAACACTAAGTTTCAACAAGTTGTAGGGTTCAAATAAAAACCAGAAACAAGGTGTTGAATTGGCAAGTATTCATTTATCAAATAACTACGGAAATTTGCAATGAAAAGTAATACATGATTCTCATCACTGATAAAAGAGATATTTGTCCAAAATATTTGCACAATGAGCTATAATGCTATCTGGTGAGTAGGGTTTGATCTTTTTTTAAATAAGTTGGACTCATTGATTGCAGAACTTTAAGTTGGTGTGTTAGCTATATTCTCCCACAGTGATCTCTCTCATTAGAATTATGTTTTGCTTTGGCTCCACCATATTAGGGAAAAATATGTCATCTAGATACTCTCATCTATATTTGTCATTAATGCTCCTTGAATATTTCATCGAAGTAGTTCATACCTTCTACTTCCAAGTCTTTGAAACTATGAATGGATTCTCCTCTTTCATTGCTTAAACCCTATATGGTATTAATGATCTTCCTCATTTTGGTATAATTGTGAAAAAACTAGTATTCTTATCACCTTGGGATAGCCACGTATCCCTAATTTTTTATTCTCACTTGGCCTCCTCCCAATCCATAAGTTCCATTTTGGTTAACTCTTTGGATTTTCAATTATTCAATTCGTATTTAGATCAAATTCCATTCATGTTTTATCTATACAAAGTAGTTATATCCTCCTCCAGTAATGCTACCTTCTCTTTCAAATCTTTGAACTTTATTTTGGCTCAAACCATTGTCTTCTTTTTTATATATTTAGGTAATAACTAAATTGCTAGATGGCAGAGTCCTCACTTTGACTATAAAACGTCCTCCACTTCTCTCTTACTAGTTCCATTAGAGATGGATCCTTTAGCCAATGGGAGTTGAATTTAAATGGGCTTGGGGGATTTGATATGGAATCCCCAAAATGAAATAAAATGGGAACATAATCAGATGGGCCTCCCTCCCTTATTCAAAAATGCACATTTCATAATCTAGCTAATAATAATTCAGCAATCATAATTATATCCAATATTTTATAAATGGCATTTGAACTAGACCAGTAGTTCCTCCACATGGGTATATAAAAATAGTCCTTATTACCTTACAATTGGTTCCTTTTCATTTCTTGTATTATTGTTCACT
Organism: Pseudotsuga menziesii; assembly: GCA_001517045.1. Taxonomy (NCBI): domain Eukaryota; kingdom Viridiplantae; phylum Streptophyta; class Pinopsida; order Pinales; family Pinaceae; genus Pseudotsuga; species Pseudotsuga menziesii. The sequence goes on along the minus strand of LPNX011131209.1, from coordinate 144,179 downwards.
ACCATTCTCAAGTCAGCACTATATATATTCACTATGTCATTGTTTATGTGCATTATAGTTCATGTTTTCTATTACTTGGAATGTTCGGATAAATGCACGCAGAACACTTAATATCCAACAGTTTTCCATTAAACTACAACAATGATCAGTGGTAAAAATAAGCATCCATCAAAGTGTTTAATGGAAGTCGCCACCCATACCATTTTGACAGTAACATAAATATTCAGAACTAAACTGTGGAATTTATATAGTGACATCAATTTTATGCAATTAGAGTGTGATCATAGGCCTAAACAAAACAAAAGTGGTCATAACCAGACGATTTCAACAAGAAGAGACGCCCAATTCTAAGTAAGAGAATCAAAAGTACTTGATCCAATAAATATAGTATGCAGTGGTATCAGTGAGGAAAATCAGTGAGGGTATACAAGCCTAGGGATGCCGAACAATAAAAACCTTGCAGGGTTATTACTCTGGTATTACAATAAAAAAAATTAAGAGGAAGATGTGGATGATGTTACCATATGCATCAGGGAGTATATGGCACACAGTGAGGCACTCTATGAGCCATGTCATTCAAGAAATTCTGCACCATCAAACATCCGGAGTGGTATGAAACCCACAGATGTTGCGACTGCAAAGAACCATGGGAGTCATGCCACAATTGTAGGGGCAAGGGTAAGGTGCACTATATAGATGTACTCCCTGATTATGAGGATAATTGTGATGAGGAGGCACTTAGCATACAAGAGAGTGAACCATTCATGGGAAAGCCACTACACCTTCATACCACAAAGGAGGTTTGGTATGAGTTATCTTTAGAGGATAATTTCAATTCTTAGGAAAAAGATAATGAAGGGGATGAAGTGACAGATGAGAGCTTTTATGGGGGTAAGAATCCACATGAATCGGTTGGTTCTTTAGGTGAAAACCTATATAGTGTTAATGATATGAATTGCATGATTTGGAGATCCAACTATTGGTCACAGAGGAGCAGATTGTGAAGGTATTGACAAGAGAAGATGGTGCTCATAATTTTTTTGAGGAGCTTATGTGGAAGACCTAGTTGGAGGAGAGACAAAGGGGAGTTGTAGAAGGGGTCACTAGTACCCAATTCTGCATCATCAAAGAAGCACTAGAGAAATCAAATTATGATTGCTTGGATTTGTTCATGGATAGCGACCTTTATCTTAAGTTCGTTGAAGACAAGGAAAGGCAAGTTGAGGAGCTTAGTTATTAGTTGAGTTTCACACACACTTCACCATTGACAACAAAAGAGACTCTGCCATCCTTGGAAGCAGTGACACATGAGGGCATGAATGGAATTCATGGTTTGTGGGATGAGCCTATTATTATTCTGCACGATGAGCATTAAAATTTGTGGGTGACTATGGAGTGTTTTGGCACAGAGACTTGTAACCATGCACTTGTTTTGTGATCTAGAGATATTGACCACTTTTGTTGAATGAGCCACTAAAGGCTCAAGGTTTATCTATGGAGAAGTTAGTTGAACACATTCCGTGTGAACTAGCCAACATGGGAATATATGCATCAATGGATTGCATGGACTGGTAAACGACAAATTTAGAGTCACATAGGGATACAGATTCAGCTTACAACAGTAGAGTGTTGGATGTAGTAGTGCATACATGATACCAGATGGCACAATAAGTCACGGCTATATGCAGTAATATACAGGAGGGTTTGTGGAAAGATGATGGTGGACATTGGAGTTTAAGATTTTTTTCTCTAGGGAGACCTCCTGACAGAATCATTAAGCATACTATTGACTTGAGGTTATGGAAAGATCGAGGAGTTGACCAAGTTTGTGCTGCTTATGATTACTTGGCTCATTAGGGGGAAGTCAGATGTATTATTTTGTTAGAACCTAGAATATCAGTGCTATGGGTAGAGGATATTTCACATTTTATAGGCTACTCTGGGATCCTAGTGACTTTACCATTGGTAGGGGGATTCGAGATAGCTCTTATAGACATTGCATCCTATATTTCCAATCATATGGGAGGATGCATATAGGGCATGATGGTTAGATAGTTATGATCATAGTGGCACATCGTCAGCATGGTGGTCTCCTTCATAGTCTAGCTTGGACCCTATAATTTCTATATTAGATAGTTTTGTGGTTGGTACAGAGGCGAGAGCTAGTTTCTGCTTTCATGAGATGGTTTCGGTAGTCCGACAGTTCCTTGAGGATTGGATTGAGTTATTGCATCATTAGGATTCCCTACGTATTGGAAATGACTAGGAGGATTCTTATAACGGTAATTTTCTGTACCACACATTGAGATTCACCTCTTCTTGGTTGGTTTGGGACCCTGATATCATTTGCAATTTTAGTCGGGTTCATTTGATGGAGCGTCAGGTTATGGTGGCATTGCTTGAGGAAAATATGTTGAAATAATGTAACTTCAAAGAATATTCTACTTGTATCACATTATTATGATTCCTCCTTTGGTAGATATTACTGATGTAAAAGGTCATGTAAAAATCATGTGGTACTACCCTGAGTTGTAAGTCGGGTCAATAGCACCCAGAAAAGAATAAGATAATTATTATTGTGAAGTTTACCTAGGTAGGTCAGCCCTGTTAGTTAGATAGGTAGGCCCAGTTAGGGTAAAATTCAGTTGGGAATTTTAGTATAAATAGGGAGGCACCCTCCCTCATTTGTACACACACACACACACACACAGTTGTGTTGTGCAAGAGAGAGGAAGGAGGGATAGAGAAGGAGGAGGACTAGTGTCTTTGGATTTTTTGGCTCTTATGCTTGGGGTTTGGTCTCTCTATCTATGAGACCTTGTTCTTTGGTCATTTCACACTGGTCATCTATATTGAGGAAATTTTGTTGGGTTTTCCTAGGATAAATTATTATATCCCTTGCGATTGTGTTTCTTTTGTTAGAATTGTTGTGCCATTTAGATCATAAAGCAATGAGTCCAATGTTATTGATGTAGTAAAAGAGGAATGAAGATACAAACTAAAAAAATAAAACCACATAGGAAACAGATGAGTATAGCTCACATAATTATAGTATCATGTTCATTAATTAATATGGTGTTACAATTGTGTTACATAAGGAAGAATTCAAATTCATTAGGGATGATTTCGAATCTACCAACTGGACGTGACTGTATCTGACTGACTAGCTAACTAATGATGCCTCAATCAATATTGGATTCCAAATTGTTAACTCCAGATGTCTAATCAAGTCACATTATCAGTAATAATCAGTTAACTTAGTCTAACTGAAGTGGTAGGTGAGGAAAAGTGCCTTATCCACATGCATTCATGTCTAACTAGTGCTAACTGAGCTGATTATGATCTAACTAAAAGTAAATGGAAAATAATTAAACTTAAATAGTTCCAATTCCAACTGATTGAAGGAGGTTGGTGTTGGGAGTCCCAGTGGCTCCTCAAATGTAGGGATTGGTATAGGAGGCTCCTAAACTAATCCATGCAAGTGCAGTCAGTGGCAGTTAGCCTCTAGCATTGTTCCCCACACTATAGTAACTGATACATGTGGCCCCATTAGGCTAAGTCAACCCAATGGTGCTAGTGGACCCAAATAATTAAATAAAACTCCTAAGTTAGGATAAAATAATCTAATACACAGTTTGGTTAAGGGAGGATTATAAATCCTAACACCCCCCTGAATCCTAACTTGGACAACTGTGGGCCGTGGAAACAAGGCCAAAAGTCACCCTTGTACAATATAAAAGATAAAAATGTTGTGTAATAAACTGAGGTAATAGGGGAAAACATCATGGGAACCCCCCCCCCCGCCCCCCTCAAAATAAGCAGAAATAGGAACTAAGAGTCAATCCTTAACACCTAAAAGAGGCCTGAGAAAGGAAAATCTCTTTTCTATGAAAGACTTGGTGAACATATCTGCAATCTGATCCTCTATAGGACAGTAGTGCAATGTGATGTTTTTGTCATGCACTGGTTCCCAAATGTAGTGCATGTGAACCTCTATGTGTTTTTTCCTTTGCTTTTGAACTGGATCACTGGAAATTTTGATTGTACTCTAGTTGTCACAATTAAGATCCACTGTAGGTGAAGTCTGAATCCTGAACTATGTTAAGATTCCATGTAGACAAACTGCCTGAATAGTTGCATTCATAGCTCCTCGATACTCTACTTTTGCTAAAAAGAGTGCAAGTGCTTCTTGCTTCTTGCTGGACCAACAAATTGGCCCAGATCCAATCATCAATACAAAACTCAAGGTGGATTTCCTATCATTTCCATCTCCTTCCCAATCTAAGTCTGTGAAGCCTATGAGATCAAGTTGTGCTCCAGCTGCATAGTGGATCCCATAATCTATAGTACCCTGCACATAGTGCAAGATCCTCTTTGTTTCCTTCCAGTGTAGCTCATGTGGCTCCTCCATGTACCTAACAGCAACACTCACAGCATAGGATGTGTCTAGTCTCGAATGTGTGAGATACAAAAGGCTCCCAATGATCTGTCTATGGAGAGTGCTACCTACCAAAGTTGTGGAACCACCTTCTTCAAGCCTGATTCCATATAGAAAGGGACAGGAGGTTTCCTTGCAATCCTCCATGTGGAATCTCTTAAAAATGTCTGATGAATACCTGGACTATGAGATCATGATTCCTGAAGTATTTTGACTTACTTCGAGACCAATGAATTGTCTTAACAGTCCTAGGTCAATCAAAGCGAATGCTTTGTTTAGAGAAAACTTGATGTTTCTCAATCCAACAGCAGAGTTGCTAGTAATGAGCAGGTCATCCACACACAATACAATCAAAAGAAAGAACCCCTCTTTCTTCTGCATGTAGACATTGCAATCTGATTTATACCTTTCAAATTTATGAGATATTAGGAAGGCATTCATCTTGGAGTACCATTCCCTTGGGACTTATTTGAGTCCATACATTGATTTCCTCAGTCTGCAAACTAAGGAAAGATCATCATAAAAACCCCTCAGGTTGTTTCATGTATATCTCTTCCTCCAAATCATCATGAAGGAAGGCACTTTTGACATCCATGTGGTGTACCTCCCATCGTTTGGAAGCTACAACAGCCAAGACAATCCTAATGGAATCCATTTTAGCTACTGGAGTGAATGTCTCATTGTAGTTCAAACCTTGAACCTAAGAGTATCCTTTGGCCACCAACCGAGCCTTGTACTTGGTTATGGTTCCATCTGAAGCTATCATTGGCTTGTAGATCCATTTGCACTGAACAAGCTTCCTTCCTGGAGGTAAGGAGACAAGTTCCTAGTTTTGATTGTCATGTAGTGAATCAAACTCCTCATCCATGGCTACCTTCCATCTAGGGTCATGGAAATATTCCTTGAAGGATTGAGGATCTGACCCCAACATCATAAAATAACTCTCAGGCAAAAATGGATCTATGTGGGACAATGCAACACTCTCCTTCTAATACTGGGACCTCGTTCTAATACTGGGATCCTCAGCACCATTTCTAGCTTCTTTTATGAGCTGTTGAGCCCATTTAGGCTGCTAAAATGAGGTAGATGCTGGATCTGGATCTATATATGTTTGAGGTGTAAGCTCAATATCTAGATCATGCTGGTGTTCCTCCTCTTTTGAATCTGAATCTGAAATGTGAGGCAATAAAACTGTATCTACAATAGGAAGTGAATGAATGTTTATAGCTTCATCTGCTTCGAATGGAAGCTATGGTTGTGCTGGAACTGTGTATGGCATGAAGTGAGAGAAAATATATGCCTTGGAGGCATGATCAAAAATTCCTTTAATTACAATCTCCCCAGTTCAGATATTTGTGATCTCTACTTAGTCAGGTCCAAACAACACTTGCTTTGGTGAGCAAGTGTGAGTCATCTGATATATCGGACAACAAATTAGATTCAAGGGAGGGCACATAGAGGACATCTATGAACTCACCATGCTGGATTTTGATGGTGCCTCTTAATGCTGCTGGAATTGGGGAATCATATCCCATGTGAATATTGGGCCCTTCTTTGATGTTGAGAGTGGAGAAGACATCCTTGGAGGAAACCATGTGGTTGGTTCCTCCAGAATCAATCAAATAATTTGTTGACCGAGGTAGGCCATCTTTCAAAGCATGGCGCCTTTCATGTCCATCATCAAACTTATTTGCTCTTTGTGGGAGAGAAATGTTATTCTATTTGAGGATAGCAATCATCTTATCTACTTGCTTCTTCATACAAGAGTCTTCAAGGTAAAGACCCCTTATACAATAGGGATACATCTTCTTTTTGGACTTCTTCTTTTTCTTAGAGCTTGAGGCTCCTTCAGAAGTCTTCTGATTCTGTTTAGGATTTAAATCAGCTGCTTTAGGATCATTTCCTTTAGATTTCCCTTTAGCTTGCGCTTTGGTAGAGTCTATCACCAAGACAGCTTGATCTTTGGAGGTATTTATTACTCCCATCTGGATCAAATTCTCTTGCTCCTTGATTAAGGACTTGGGAAAGGAATAAATTGAAGGAATTTTCCAACCAAGAAAGGACTCCCTTTTGGAATGGAATATTGAAACAAATACAGAATACTCAGAACCGAGTTTGCTAAGAATGGAGAGAACATTTTGCTCATCCTTTCTTTCTATTCCGCACTATCTGCATTGAAGTGCTAGAGACTTGAGTTTAGTAAAGAATTGCTCTATAGTTTCCAAGTTGCTGTGATGTAAGGCTACCAGCTCATTCTCTAGGAGGTGTCCCCGAAGCTCATCTTGTTTTCCAAACAAGTCTTCAATATTCTCCTAGACTTCTCTGGGAGTCCTCAAACCTTCAAGGTGGAAGAGGATATCTCTGGATATATGAGTGCATAGATAACCAAAATCTCCATCTAAGTGGTTCAGAAACTTGTTTCTCTCAACTAGTTGATGGGGCTCAACCTCCCTTCCAAGTATTATCCTGTAGTATCCTATCTTGTGCAAGGACAGCTGTATATATGCCCTCCAATCAAGATAATTGAAGGGTGTTAGGCTCCAAGGAGTAGAAGGTAGAGAATCCATAATTCTCCTGCTGGAAAAACACAAATATTCACACAAGGTACATAGCACCTGTATAATTTCACGGCAAAACACTAAAACATTTGAACTATGTTAGAATCATTCGTTTCCTCTCGACAAAAACACTTTCTCAGGGTCTGTCGCACCCGCACTGCCACTCTGAATAAATTCAGAGGAAGCAAGGCACTCTTTGTGGGACTTATGTGGAAACCCAGTTGATTCTGGTGTTCAATGGAGAGTAGACAGATATGAAGCTTACTTGAAATGGCTCTAATACCATGTTATAATTGGTGTGCCATTTAGATCATCAAGCAATGAGGCCAATATTATTGATGTAGTAAAATAGGAATGAATATACACATTGAACAAATCAAACCACACAGGAAACAGATGAGTATAGATCAAATAATTACAGCATCATGTTCATTAATTAATCTGGTGTTACAATTGTGCTACATAAGGAAGAATTTGTATTCATTAGGGATGAATTCAAATATACCAAATGGATGTGATTGTATCTGACTGACTAACTGACTAAGGATGTCTCAATCAATATCGGAGTCCAAATGGTTAACTCCAGATGTTTAATCAAGTCACACAATCAGTAATAATCAAATAACCCAGTCTAACTGAAGTGGTATGTGAGTAAAAGTGCCTTATCCACATGCAGTCAAGTCTAACTAGCACTAACTGAGCTGATTGTGATCTAATTGAAAGTAACTAGAAAATAACTAAGCTTAACTAGTTCCAACTCCAACTAATTGAAGGAGGTTGGTGCTAGGACTCCCTGTGGCTCCTAAAATGTATGGATTGGTCTAGGAGGTGCCTAAACTGATGCATGCAAGTGCAATCAATGGAAGTTAGCCTCTAGAAGTGTTCCCCATACTCTATTAACTGGAACATGTGGCCCCATCTTGCAAAGTTTATCAAGGGAGTTGTGTCGGAGCCTGAAGAATATGCCAAGAAAAAGAAGAGTACAATAAATACATGATTAGAGCTAAGAGGATCATAGCTGATTAAAACAAGGATTACTTGATTCCTCAAGTATCCTCTAAGGATACACCTAAGGAGATGTTTGATTCCATATCAAGAATGTATGAAGGAAGAAAGATCAACCGAAAGATGAACTTGAGATCCCAGCTCCAAAATACAAAGATGAGCAAGGGTGAATATATCCATTAATACTTCACAACGGTCTTTCAATTCAAAAGAACAACTAGAACCAATTGAAGACAAGATTGATGAAATCGAACTAGTAATGACTTCTCTCAATGGTCTTATTAGACTATGGGACTCCTTCATCCAAAAAATCTGTGCAAGGAAGGAAAGCCTAAAATTTGATATCCTATGGGAAGAATTTGTTCAAGAAGAAGTTAGAGTAGCTAACCGAGAAGCACTACTTAGATATGATGACCATGCTCTAGCTACTCATATCAGAAGAAAAGGAAAGCATCATTTCAAGAAGGAAACTCATAAGGGGTCTTATCCTCCTAAGAAGTTTCAAAAGAATAAAAAGGGAGATTACAAGCAGAAATATTTCTCCACCTATCAATGTTACCATTATGATAACATAGGATACATTGCCAGAAATTGTCTGACAAAGAAAGAAGGATATAAGAGGAAGAAAAACAAAATACATCATGCTAACTCAGTAGAAGAAGAAGAAGAATAACAACCTCCAATGAAGTTAGAAAAAGAATAATTTGAAGAATATGTTCTATAGAATATGTATCTGTGATGGAATCCTGATCACAGCATGCAGATCAATTGGGATTGATCATCCTTAGACTTGATCCCATAATTTTAAAAGGAATGGGCGTCTTAAATGTTGATCTTGATGGACTTGATCCCGTAATTTCGAAAGGAAGGATCATCCAAGATGTTGATGTTGGGATTGATCATCCTTAGACTTGATCATGTGATTCTAAAAGGAAGGATCGTCTTAAATGTTGATCTTGATGGACTTGATCCCATAATTCCGAAAGGAAGGATCGTCTAAAATGTTGATGTTGGGATTGATCATCCTTAGCATTAGAGGAAATTTGGGGTCTAAAATGAGCCTTATAAGAAAACAAACCAACAATAAACTATTGTGAGTTGGGATTCAAGAACCAATAGAATTTCAATAAAATGAGTCAAACATAATGGTTGACTTGGCATATTTGCCATAAAAAAAACTATTTTTTTTGTTCATATTTTCAACATAACTCCCTATGTTTCTACTCAAATTTCGAGGGGGGGGGGGATGTCATCACCACATTTTTTCAAGTATTTCTTGATTTTTGGGCAGCAGGGTCCATTAAAATTATGCAGTGTGGGTACTCATTGGATGCATAGTTTAATTCTACATCCAATGATCCCTCTCACTTGAAATTTGAGTAAAAATACCGGGAGATATGTTGAAAATACGAACAAACAAAGTAGTTTTTTTCTTTCTTTCTCCAAAATTAATAAATATTATTTTATTATTTTAACTATTATTTTATTATTTTCCTTAGAAGGCCCATTTTCGACCTCAAATTTCCTCTAATGACTTGATCATGTAATTCTGAAAGGAAGGATCGTCTTAAATGTTGATCTTGATGGACTTGATCTCGTAATTCCCAAAGGAATGATCGTCCAAGATGTTGATGTCAGGATTGATCATCCTTAGAATTGATACCGTAATTCCAAAAGGAAGGATCATCTTAAATGTTGATGTGGAAGGATTAATCATCCTTAGACTTAATCCCATAATTACGAAAGGAAGGATTGTCATGTGTGTGTATGTGTTAGCTGTGATTAGTATTGGTAGCTCCACAAAGACTTGATCCCATAATTCTGAAAGGTTGGATTTTCTAACTACCATTGATGTGTTTTCCATGATCTCATAATTCTGAAAGGAAGGTTCATGTTGGTTGTTGTTATTCCTGTCGCATATACTTGTTTTTATCCCAGCTTTATGCCGATGACCCAGCCTCGTGTTGTCGTTGTTGTTGTTATTCCATCTTTATGTTGATGAGCCATCCTTGTGATGTCTTTGTTGTTGTTATTCCATCTTTATGTTGATGATCCAGCCTCGTGTTGTCAATGTTAGTGACGTATTAGTTGTTATGCAGATGATGATGTTCCATATTGCAGATGATGATTCCCTAGTCCCATGCTGCAGATGGTGATTCAGTTCCATGCCGCATATAATTATGTTCCAACAGATGATGATGATGCTCCATCTCCATGCTACAGATGATGCTCCAAATCCATGCCACAAATAATGATTCTCCAACTCTATGTTGTTGATGATGTTCCTACAGATGATGATGCCCCAATTCCATGCTACATATGATGATACTTCAAGACGTTGATGATGATACTTCAGCTTTGTTCTGAAGATGTTGATGATGATACTTCAACTATGTTCTGAAGATGTTGATGATGATACTTCATCTCTTTATTGAAGATGATGATGTTGTTCAAAAATTTCGATGATCTATAGATGTACCAGACGATGTTCCAAAAGATGATGTTGATGATGCATTCTCTCTCTCTCTCCTTCCAATGATGGTGTGTTGAGCCACACCAGCTGTTGTTGTTGTCAGTAGAATACCCTTCTTGTTAAGGGGGAGTGTTGAAATAATGTAACTTTGAAGAATATTCTACTTATACTTCACATTATTATTATTCCTCCTTCAGGAGATGTTACTGATGTAACAGGTCATGTAAAAGTCATGAGGTAAACCCTCAGTTGTAAGTTGGGTCAATAAAACCCAGAAAAGAAGAATATAATTATTATTGTGAAGTTTACCTAGGTAGGTCGGCCATCTCAGTTAGATAGGTCATCCCAGTTAGGGTAAAATTCATTTGGGAAGTTTAGGATACATAGGTAGGTTGCCTCCCTCATTTGTACACACACACACACACTTGTGTTGTGCAAGAGAGAGAAAGAAGAAGGGACAGAGAAGGAGGAGGAATAGTGTCTTTGGTTTTTTTGGCTCTTATGCTTGGGTTTTAGTTTCTCTATCTATGAGATCTTGTTATTTGGTCATTGCATGCTAGTAATCTATATTGAGGAAGTTTTGTTGGGTTTTTCCCTTTAGGGTTTTCCCGAGATAAATTGTTGTGTACCTTGTGATTGTGTTTCCTTCAATGATCCTATTTATGTTGTTATTATGAAAATGTATTAAATGCTAATCAAGTCAGGACTTAACCTATGGAAGCATAGAAAACTGAACACAAGAAATATCTGGGAAGGGAGGACTGTAATGTCCCCCATTTTAGGGTTACCTTCTTTGCAGTTGGGATAGCTTCTAAGCCTATATTCAATGAAGAAATGGAGTCACTATCGTTGTCACTTGACTAGAAATTTTGTTTATCTTTAGAAAAGTGACTAATAACATGATGGATGGTATTGGGTGTTCCATGGTATGGGTATTACCATGGCATTTTTTATCTCTGAAAAAATGACTAATAGCATGGTGGATGGTATTAAGTGGTTCATTTTATTTCCTATGTTGTTGGCGTTTAGAGAAAGTTTAAAATAGAGGAAATGCCTCATTGGGGGATATAGTGATTTGATATTGGTTTTTGTGATTGTATGGGGGTTAGTCCAGAGTTTTCGTTAGGGTTTGGAAAAACCCTTCCATTTTTTGTTTGGTTTCGGTGGTGCAACATATCCACCCTATCTAGACAAGGAGGTGTCTTCACTTGAGTGCTCACTTCTAAGTTCTTGTTGAGTGTGTTTTGGTAGTTTCTATTAAAACCATAGTTATTTGTATTGTCTACTATATATTATTCATAATAAAGGTGACAACATTATTTTATTTCTCTGTTTTTGCATGATCTTTAATGTTCCCAATGTGTTTGACAAAATGTTAATGAAAATGCAAATTTCTAGTGAAAGTTATAGATCAATGTAAAATTGCTAATTGTTTGTCAAATTCACACAATAAAAAACAAAACAATGTGTACCTATCATTTCTGGTATATTACATGTTTCTTTAGGATTAATAAATCATATTTAAGTTCTTTATATCTTCCATGTGTTGGTTATTGTTATTTTTCAGTTTAAGAATGGATGTTGTAGTGAATTTGTTCTTGTTAATATAGGGTTCATTAATAAAATTGTTGGATTAAGTGCCCACAAATTACACCATCTGAAAAATTGATCTTCTTTCTTTCCTTCTCTAGTTGGGTGGCAACAATGGAAGGGGACGAGGATTGGCATAAGAACCTGGATCAATGAGGTTATCTACTACTGTTAAGACAGTGCTCAACATTTTGGTAGATGATCGGGACATTTTTCTCATTCCACAATCAAAGATCTACATTCCTGGAGGTTTCACTTTGTCATAAATGTTTTATTATGATGGTAGCAGTGTGCAATTGTTTTTTAAATATCTAGGGAAAGCTACGAGTTCTAAATATGATACCGTGATATTGCAGTATAAAGATGAAGTCTTTCTTCCAAACAGATCGGAGCTTCCTCAGTTTCCAATAATGATGAAATGCACCAAGAACAACTTCGTTGTAAATTTAGTCATGGGGGCTATAATGGAGTCACAGCTTTGGCTTGATAATAAAACGTATATTGATGGTTGTGTGACCTAATTATCCTGCCATTCATTGCATCTATTAATTATGTAGTGGTTGTATGGACCGCAAACATAAATGTTTGACTTGTCTAGATGATCTAGATAGAAAATATATGGATAGTAGGGTATGGTGATCTAAGTAGCCACTGTTCATGGGAGGAATGATCAACCTAGGTGAAATTATTGGGAGGATCCATAATAACCTATGTGGAATCATAAAAGAAAGACAATATACCTCAACCTTAGATTTGCTTGTCTTCTTTCCAAAAATCCTTGCAATAAGTCAGTACCTGCAAAATAGATCATAAGACAAACAAAAGGGATGAGAGCATCATGATAAATTCACTATTCATATTGGTGATCAAGGAATCCAATAATATCTAATTACAATAAATACAATCAAATATAGGAAAGGGAAATGTCTTTGTATTAATATATGGATGAGAAATAAGTACAACCAAAATCCTTGATGTCGATGGCTTCGTTCTCGACAAGAATGTCTACAATCTCCTATAACTATGAAGACCTCTCCAACCACAAGCTGACTCTACTTTACCTCTAATTCAGACTTCAAACTAGCAACATAAGGGTGTTTTTTTCTGGCCTCCCCCACTCTCCTCATGAAGGCTCCATTTATAGGCCTAGAACTCAAGAGATGACTTGGAAAAAGGATAGGATGAGATCCCTATAGGTGAGGAAGGCGAATGCCACCTCTCCCAAGCATATAGGAACTAACCATATGGAGGTTTCCACATGGAAGCTTCTAGAAACATCTTTTTTTTCTCATTTACTGACCACCGACACTCTTACCAAAACTGACAAAAGCATCGATCTAGGGTTTTTTCCAAAGAAGAGGGAAAATGACGCTTTTTTCTCAACTGGGTCAGGCGTCACCAATGCTCTGTACAAAAAACATGAAGGCACCACTCCTTCTAGGTCTAGGAAAAAAGTGACCAAGGTGACTCAAGCCAGGATTTCTGGGAGGTTGAAAGGCAAAGTGAAATTCTCATGGAGGTTGATAAGAAATGTGAGATTTCTAGGTGCAACAGAATGCCCCCCAAAGTATGAAGTTAGAAGAAGGTGATAGGTGAAATAGTTTGCAAAGTTTTTCGTCTGATACAAAGGAAAAGAGAGACAAACTCATATAGGACCAGTAACTGACATCATCCAAACCAATCATAGCTGCGGACCAATACACTGCAAATCTATGATGATGACCAATTCATGGATACCAATAATACACTGTAGATCCATGAATAACTGCTATAGGAGGTAGGACATAGCTACGGAATATACAAAGTAGATCCATGTCTCTCAACCCCAATATTGAACACAACCACCAAAAATACAATGTCGATTTGTGTCATGACTCTAAATTATCTCCAAACGCAACCTGAGCATAGGCAATGATAATGTTAGCCTAACCACTCAAGATCTTCATTCCGATCTCCAAATGATACGAATCTAACCATGTTATTACAATGTCTTGACGTCAAACATGGTAGAAACCACTTGATTACCAGTCAATAATATAAATGGTTAACAAGTGCGAGGGAAACCACCATTGATGTCAATGATTCCCAAGGTATCTCAGTACATACCATCGAATGTGAATAAAGGACTTGAAGTCAAACACTCGATGAGATCTTTCAATCAAGAGTCAATGATGTAAACCCATGTTGAAAGCGAGGTAACCCTCCATTGAGGCATGCAGGCCCAAGGTACTGTCTAGGTTTCTAGGTCTAATTCCTGGATAATGATTTGAAGTCGACAGGAATAGACTTGTCACAGGAGGTCCATGATGATTCCCTCATCAATGACACGAAACTAGGAATAAAAGTTGATTTGAAATAATGAGACTGACTCATACATGACTAAATTTTAAGAACAAGTGAAGTTACTGATGAGTTATTGTTCTGGGAGAGACATCCTTTGAACAGTTTGATGGCACAACACATGACTTGGAAGCATTGACTTAAATGAGAATAGAACTAGATGTAATGCAAGGAATATGACAAAGCATTCTTTTAATTGACTCAAAGGAGTCAGGTGACTCACAAAAGTGGATCAACTTAGAGACAAGCTGAAAACCCAACTGTTTAGATATGAAAATGCAAACAGGTGCAATGTTCAAAGGTGGACTGTAGAGTACTTTCCATATAAACAAATGAAAACCATTCCCCTTTCCTTCAATTTCCCCACCTCAAAAGGTGAGTGCCCCTTTTCCCTTTTATGAGTCCAAAGAGGGTATCAAACACTCATTAAATCTCATCAAATGACGAGTCTATTCTCATATTTTTCATGAACCTAAGAAAGGAGGCGTTCGTTCCTAAATAGGGTCTTCCATCATTTTGTTTTACGAGTCCGATGAAATCAAAATCATTTTTCGTTTCATATTTAGAGAGTCTGAAATGACTAAGAAAACTCCAAAAGGTCCTTTTTCATAAATAAGGCCAGTTAGTCTGAAAAATAGATAACCTACCCCTGACTAGTCGACCGTTCTGATTCTTTTACAAGCATGAATGTAACAAGTTCGCTTGGCAATATTTTTTTGTTTTGAGGAGACTAAAAAGAGTGTAAATATAAATCCCGAACTAGGTTCCTTTTTCATAATCCACTTTTAACGAGTCTGAAAAAGCGAAAAAGTATACTCGACACCTTTCTACTAGAATTTTAATGATCATGTAAAAAGTGTAAAATGACGCTTAGTACTTTTTCAATTTTTCTCTAAGCTCGAAAAAGACAAAAATAGCTTACATCGTAGCCATGACCCAATTTTTACCTGAAAAACTCAAAAAATAGCATTAAAAGCCATTTTTTCAAAACTATAGAAAGTAAAAAAATAAAAACCCACTTTTACCAAAATAATTTGGATTTAAAAATTAAATAAATTACAATGTATTTTTGAAAACTCCAAATATTATATAAATAGAAAGGGTAGGTAAGTTATTTTTACCATTCTCTTTTTACCATTGGTGAGTTTTGGAAGTTGGCTTTGATAGCAAGAGTTTCCTTCAGTGATTTTGCAAGGGTTCTTCATCACATTGTTCTTCATTCTCCTTAGAAGAGGTAAGTATTTGTTTATTTCCCCCTTCATGTTCACAAAATGTCATTTTGCTTCTTTTGCATTGTTTAATTCCAAGTTCCTAAAATGTTTTTGATGGTTTAAAAGGAAAGATAGAAGGTAGATTAATCTTTTGCAATGGTAGGGTAGGGGATTAGCCATCCCAATAGAGTTTTTTCACCACATTAGGAGGCAATTTTTTCTTCCCATAAGGTCTTTGGCCGTCGGGCAGAACCCCCGAAGGCACTCTATCCACAGCAGACAAGCGCCTGACGCTTTGCAAGCCACAGAAAGAGGCACCGCGGTGCTCTGTGGGTGAATGCCAACAGCGCCGTAGGAGGAAAAAGAAAGAAAATAAAAACCTAGTCCACCAAAAAACAATTTTTCAATGTTTTTCTTCTTGCTTTGTAACTTGTCATTTTAAGTACTTTTCTTCCTTTTAACCATGAGATGTTTTCTAACAACAAAATTTGCATGCTACAAGTACATCATGGTAATTTGGAAGGAAAGGGAACATGAAGTCCCAGACAACCAGGCTGCAAATGATCCAGCCACCATCAAGGCTCTACGGAACTACGGGATTCTTAAGTATTTCCGGATACCTGGGATGAAAGCACATATCCGACTGCTAGAACATATCATAGATATGTGGGATCCCGACCAAGATAATTTTGTGGTGGGAGTCCATATCCTGCCTATAGAGGTCAAGGATATTTATTTTATGATCTGTTTGTCTATGAGGGGAAGCCCAGTAGTTCTATCTGGAGGATAAGGAGTGGAAGGCTCCTTGGATGATATTATTGATCAACACTTCTTACTAGGTACAGTGTCCTAGTGGAGGGCCCAAGGTTAGCTATGGGTTAGGCTTCTTTCGCTGGTTGAGAAACAAGTTACTTATGGTGGAGGATTATTACTATGAAGGGGAAGAATTCTATGATGACCCGGAGCTAGCTTTACCCAAGGGAGAAGAATGGGATGAACAAGGTAAGAAAAGACATTATCCACTTATGTTTTTAATTTTTTTTATTTATTTCATTTTTTATCTTGTAGTACCGAGATAAAAATGTTTTCATGCAGACATTGGATCTGTCCATCCAGCAAGGATGTTGTCGATCGCTAGGCGAGTAGGGACCAGGGATATGATGTTATACTGCTTTGAATGTGATGAAGAGCTCAGAGATATCAAGGAAAACCTACAGCACTTGACTATGGGCATCCCTGACATGACTACTGACGAGTTACCTAGGCATTATCAGCGCCATACTGCAGGTGTCTCTGGACATTACCCTAGGCTACTCCGCAGAGTGGCCCAAGCCATTGCATGCTACCATGAGCATCATGAGGATTAGTCTGCCTTGATTTTCACTTTTTGTATATGTATTACTGAAAGCATTGAAGCTTCATATTTTTCCCTATGTATATGTATTCTGAACTTTTTATGGTCCTGAACGGGCACTGAAAGCTAGAGATGCTTCAAACAAAATTTTGTATCTCGGTGCTACAAATTTTTATAAATATATGACAAAATTTTATATTTACAGTTGTGTGTGCAGCAAATGTGATGTGTGAGATGATCATCTACTTATGAACTTACATGTGTTGTTTGTATTTCAAATGGACTTTTAAAAATGAGCAATATGCCAATCTAATACATAGTTAGCTAGGGAATCTGCCACAACATTTAAATGTCTTGGAGTGTGTTGATATGCAACTTGCTCAAAATACCTCTCTAACAACCTAGCTCTATGGAAAGTACGAAGAAGCATGGGATTTCGAATGGTGTAGACTTGATTAAGTTGCTGGATGACTAGTTCAGAGTCTAGGTAAACCCTAATTTCCCTTACATCATTAGCTAGGGATTCCGTCAACAATCTGATCACGGATTGATATTCTGCCAAATTGTTGGTGGAGGGACCTAAAATAATACCCCCTGAACTCACCGGCTCACTTGTAGGAGAGTACAGTACCCAAGATGTTGATGCAAGGTTAAGTGTATGTTGATGAGCACCATCAGCAAAACCAATGAAGGAAGTCATATGTCCATCAGACAAAAGACATGCATAAGTAGGGTTTTATGAAAAAACATATTTTGAATCACACAAAAGACACACTTCTCAAAGCTAAGACACATAACAAAATCTAAACAATATTTACAAAGACCCTATGCTAGATGACCTAGGAATAGTATCTTTTGAGGTAGAGCCCATTTCGGGGCTCTCCCAAAGGTATCCCATCGTAATCAACCAATTCATATGCCCCCTTCTCTAAAATGCAACTAACAATATAGGGCCCATGCCACATAGACTCAAATTTGCCTACCCCCAGCTTGTCATGCTTCTGGTCATAAGTCAAGACTAGGTCTCCTTCATTGAAGGAACGGGATTGGACAGTCCTGTCATATTGAACTTTCATTCATTAGAGGAAATTTAAACTCAAAATGGGCCTTCTAAAAAAATTAATAAAATAATATTTATTAATTTTGGAGGAAGAAAAGAAAAAAACTATTTTTTTGTTTGTATTTTCGACATATCTCCCCGTGTTTTTACTCAAATTTCGATCGGGAGAGCTCGTTGGATGCAAAATTAAATTCCACATCCAATGAGTACCCTAATTCCACATCCAACGAGTACCCACTCAAAATACTTTTGATGGACCCTGCTGCCCCAAAAGTCCTTGCAATAGTTCAGTACCTACAAAATAGATCACTATTCATATTGGTGATCAAGGAATCCAATAATATCTAATTACAATCAATACAATCAAATATAGGAAAGGGAAATGTCTTTGTATTAATATATGGATGAGAAAGAAGTACAACCAAAAGCCTTGATGTCGATGGCTTTGATCTGAATAAGAATGTCAACAATATCCTATGACTATGAAGACCTCACCAACCATAAGCTGACTCTACTTTGCATTTGATTTAGACTTCAAACTAGCAGCATAAGGGTGATTTTCCTGGCCACCCCCACTCTCCTCATGAAGGCTCCATTTATAGGCCTATACCTCAAGAGATGACTTGGAAAAAGGATAGGATGAGATCCCTATAGGTGAGGAAGGTGAATGCCACCTCTCCCAAGCATATAGGAACTAACCCTATGGAGGTTTTCGTATGGAAGCTTCTAGAAACATCTTTCTTTCTCATTTGCTGACCATTGGTGCTCTTAGCAAAACTGACAAAAGCGTTGATCTAGGGTTTTTTCCAAAGAAGAGGGAAAACGACGCTTTTTGCTCAACTGGGACAGGCGTCACCGACGCTCTGTACAAAAAACATGAAGGCGCCACTCCTTCTAGGTCTGGGAAAAAAGTGACCAAGGTGACTCAAGCCAGGGTTTCTGGGAGGTTGAAAGGCAAAGAGAAATTCTCATGGAGGCTGATAAGCAATGTGATAGGAAATCTGAGATAATAAGTGCTTTCCAGTGGATTATAGTTGGTATTGATCTATATCTAAAGCAGATAAGAAGGAAGCATATGATCTTCGTGTTGGAAAAATAAATCACAAACAATTGGTCTACTATCCCATAGTCTGTAGCTTCTGATATCAATAACTGCTTAGGATTCTTGGGTGATCCATAGTGAAATTGTGGTGTACTGAATTCATGCGGTCCCAAACATTTATGGCTTTACATGAAAGATTTCCCTTAATGGATTTGCATTTAGAAATACCGCTCTCTCCTCGTGGAAACAATGAAGCATCGTTGCATGGAGATATTATTATTGGTCCATTTATGAACCATTACGAACTTGTAGCATTGAATCCTGTTGCAATTTGATGGTTAACGGGAAGTGTCAGACAACTTCACCCCCTATATTCATAAAAAGTTTGTCCTTCTTCATTAGAATATCGGTCGAGATGCATCAAAGTGTAAGAAAAGCAGAATGGTTGAAGATCCACAGTATGAGGAGGAGGAGGGTCGTTGGTTCAATTTATGTTGTATACAATTGCCAAGTCTTTCAACTAAAGCCAAGGGGTCTCCAATGTGGACTACAGAGTCTCCAATGATGATATGAGGAAATTTTTTTAGAGGTTTGTGAGTTTAAGCGATGTTCAATCCATCAGAACCATATGCAAAGGAAATATTTTAAATGAGGAGAATGGGGAGATTCCGTGACAGTTGGATACATGGGATATTTCCGCGAGAAGAAGAGATGGTGACTAGAACTAAGCCCATGATCTTTCCAATCTTGTCTTGATGCAACTCAAGAAAAGATTGAAAAGAATGTTGGCCAACACAACACACATGGGTAGGTGCTTGCTCTGAAGGAATACAGGAGAAGGTATGATATCATAAAAAGGATAACGAGAGTGTTATTGTGTTGCAAAATGATCCCATGCAAGGTTTGGAGTTGCAACATGTTGCAAAAGGATTGTTATTAGGGTTGTAGAGCTAATATAAATAGATTGAGAGGGTCTTTACCTATGTTCAAGATGTTATTAATGAATATAAGAGTTGCGAAGCGGCAATAACAATTCAAGGAAAGATGGTCAATGCCCAAAGAAAGAAAAGCATAATAGCCTAAATGGTCTAAAGTAGGCATGCTCTGTGATTAACAAGGGTTGAACTCTCTTGTAAATGATACAAATGTTATTCTTGGGGATGACATGAGCCTTTAACAACTATGTAATTAGTAGCAATACTTTACAGAATGTGCAACATATGGAAGGTCTATTCTCAAAGAGTTATGGCATGGTTAACGAAGCAAACCTGCTGAGGAATAGTGAAGTCTCATTGTACACGTCTATTTGTGAAATCGGTATAAAAACTAAGTTGTTGATTGTAACAGTGACACCTTTGCAAAATAGTGTTGAAGAACTCTGGGATCAAGACGAGTTCATGACTACGAATGACTTTGTGGATAAATACAAGTACTTGATCTCAATCAATGCGGGTGAGCTTACTAATCTACATAAAGGGTTTTGGCCTCGTCTTCTCTGAAGAGTCATCATAGACATTAATAAATCACTTATTCATAATTTACCAGTGATATAGTGCTATAAATGGATTTTGGAGTAGAATCCACATGATTTGAATAACGGAATATGAGGAAACCAGGTGGCACTGTCAAGTGTTAAACAAATGTTGTCACCATTCATGAGAGTGTGGATTATGGTAGGAAAGTTTGTATTGATCCTAAGCAGTGGAAAGCCAGTTATTTTGGACAAATCACTTAATAGTCCATGTGAAACAAAACATCGTGTCTAGATATTCTCATAGATGGTCACACTTACATATTATTCTCATCAATGGTTGTAGTCGAGAAGACATGTGCCATCAAGAAATGGAGCTTTTTAATGCATCAGAAAGTGAATATTTCTAGTTTTCTTACTTTCAATCCATGCAGCTAAAATTATTATATATGATTCCGATTGGAATCCTCGAAACAATTTACATGCAGAAAGCATAGCTCATTGAATCGGTTGGCAAGAGGATGTAAATACATATGAGTAGGAGTGTGGAGAAAGGAATTTTAAATGATCTAAATAGAATATTTCAAGATTCAGAAGCTTAATGCACAAGTTAGACTTGAAAAGAATGATTACCCGAAGGGTTCCAGAATTAGTGTGTAGAGGACTTAGTTGCGTCTTGATGGAGTGCATTGGTGATAGTATGATCTTTGGTTTATTTTTTCCAGTCATGCATGTTTTCATGATGTACTAATACCATGTTGAGTAAAGAGTTGTGTAGGACTCGTACATAATTGTGGAGAGGGATATTAAATGGTTGTGGCTATTTCAACCCATTATGGATTTGACTGGGCTACAAAAAGATTGTTTCTAGGTAGCTATAGAAGGATCGCTTGTGGCTACAAAAGCATCACAGAGCAAAGTTGTAGAAATGTGGTTATTTCAACCCATTGTGGATTTGACTTGGTTACATAAGGCTTGCTTGTGGCTACAAAAGCATCATAGAACAAAGTTGCGGAATTCTACCAATATCTTGGAGAGGTAGCGTGTTATAGAGGAAAGTTGTGAAAGAATGCATAAGGTTATGGAAAGCTTAAAAATATGATGATGACAACTTGTGGAAATTTTAATACCAATGTGACATAGTTGCGACACAACGTTGGAGAGTTGTGGAAATTTCAAGGTGGGATGGAATTTTCATGCATGTAGATATTGGGATTCATGACCCTGATGGTTACACTATCTTATTGGAAATATGTCTTGATGGATCCATGTTATGATTGAATTTTGAGTGTGACTATCAAGCTTTATCACCCTAGTGGTCTCAGAATTTGGTGCATGGATTGGCACGTTGCGCATAATGGCGATGACCAAAACATTGAGCAATGGAGTTGTGGATGAGTGGTGTGTATGTATGGGCATTAAAGGTTGGAATTTGAGTCAGCAGTTAGCATTTTAGACTGGGGTGATGCATATTGTGGATGTCATAGGTCAGTATCCGATGAAATGGAGATTCCATAGGCAAGGATCCAAGTTATGGATGTCATAGGTGAACATCTGAGAGGATAGTGCAGCTGATGCTATACATGAAGAACTAAAGCATGAGGCCTCACTACTATGATATATAATCCTAACAAAAGATGATGAATTGTGTTGAAATAGATCATGTTATGATCAGGATGATGGGTTGGAGAGATATCTATGATTAGCAGTTAGATGAGATGTGTTTATTGTAAAGGTATGAGCCTTGAAGTAAAGAGGGGCAAATTATTTCAATGAGGACAAACATACACAGATGCATAAATTATTAACATACAGCGGAAGCATTTACATTTCATTCATAGCATTTAACATATTCATATTAAACAATAAGAACATGCAGTTGCAGAGATAAAATCAACAAGATATACTTATCTTAGAAGAAGTTTTTCCCGCAACCAACTATGTCGCTGCAATGTTCCACCCAACCATACACCAATGTGCTCATCAATCTCTTAGCAACACTGCCACCCCCAAGCTGGGAATGATTCCCACAAGGAATAAGGGAACCCTAGCAGGCTCACACATAGCCAAAGGTATATCAAAATTCATCCAAGCCAAATAGAGTTGGGTTTATCAGGATGCAAAGGAGATGGAATGGTTGAATGCTAAGCTAGTGTGCTCAACCAAAGAGCTATGGACACCTACACTAGATCTAGCCTGGATTCTAAAACATCTACATGCCCAACACAAGGAAGCATCCCCTTCTCTGCTACATAGTCCCTCGGGCTATGCCTCCCCTTCCAGTGCTATTTAGGGTGTGCAAGGAAGAAAGACAGCCCCCTAGCTTTGTCTGTGAGGTTCCTTCTAACACTAGGTTTATCAATCTATTCAGACCACATTTCCCCTCCCAAACTAGTTCATACCAAAACAAAACATTCACACACAGCTAAATGCCAGATCTGGGTTGATGAAAAACGGTTTTTGTCACAAAACAAATTTCCAGAATGGGTAAAAACGACCCTTTATCATCAATTTGATTTATAGAGATGTTTTGGCCCTAACGTGGCCAAAATAGACTCAACAAGACCCAGAAAAATCATGGGTCTCTTTTCCCACTCGCTGGCATTACCAAAAGAATGATTTCCAGCTTGGAAAACAACGGGAAAATACAGCAAAATCATGGGGGGAAGGACCCAGCCACTCATAATTGCCAAAAATGATTTCCCAGCATGAGAAAATTGAAAACAACCAAAAACAGGAATGGATACACACACATGAAGTTCCAGCTGCCTCCAAGAGCTCCATGTGAAGGAAAATGATGAGGAAGATGAAAAAACATGAATGCGGAATGCCAGGAGCTCCAAAAACATGGGGAAAGACAACCACCTGAATGCATGAGTGAATGGGAAGAATTTTTGGGCAATAACTTGCCCCAAAGTCAAAATTTCATTTCCCAAAAACTGATGGCTTCTCCCATTCGAATTTGGACTGCCATACCTTGCCCATCCCATGCAATAACCGACTCAACCAATTTCTAGCATTAATAAATGATTGGGTGAATACGACAAGAAAGGTAGTTGATAGTTTGATGGGTTCTCCCTTTGACATTTGGATTTTTTCCATTATCCCCAAAGGTTTGAATATTCCCCCCTTATTCTTAGGAAATCATGCCCCCATCTCATTATTGTTGCATTGACATAGCTGGTTGTGGGTTTTTAATTAAATTGCATATTACATGATGTCCAAAAATTATAATATGTCGGCTAGCACAAAATACCATCGACATCAATTTTAATCGCCGAGACATAAACCCAATGTAGATGGGAGAGATTACACACACTAGCAAGTAAACGAGCCCATAACTAGAATGACCATTGGCAAGCAATGAGGTTGTTTGTGGAATCAATTCCTAAACCCTGCAATTTCATCAATAAAGAATGAACTATGGAATTCAAAGAGGCAAATTTGGAAATGTTTTTTTTTTAATTATAAATTCTGTAGGTAAGTATATGTGCAAAAGTGTTGTACGAGGTAGTTTTCAATTTTAAGCAACCAAAACAAGCACACCCATTTGGAGCAGTGACATACATAAATTCACCAACTAAAACAAACACATCGCATTTAGACCTAAAGACTTACATTAGAAACCCAAATGGGAAAACCAACATTTGGTGGGGATTTTATTGGAGAGTGTTTTGGCACAACGACAACCCTTGAACTTCAATTAGGTTTCTTCTCCCAAGTTCTTTTTGAATCTGCAGTCGCCCTTTCCTTCATTTCCTTTCCATCTCCTTTGGTTGTGGTTATTCCTTTATGTAACAAGGCCCTCCTTTGTTCTTATTTGTATAGACTCTAGAGTTGCGTTGGAGTCCCAACCATCAAGGCGATTCATTTCATATTTTGGGGGCTTTTAAATTTGTTGTAGAATTTTCCTTTAAATTTCATTGACTATTATGCCCTTTATAGATTCACTAGACTTGCTTTCAGCACATAAACTTAGATAATAAACTTATATTATATACATACACAATTTTTTTCATTTTTTAAATGTAAGATAGGTAAAACTTTAAAACCAAATTTATGTAAATATAAAATAGGTGGAACTTTTAAATTTTGTTGGCACTTTTAAGTAAATAAACATATATGTGTAAAATTTGGAAGAAAATAGCAAAAATTAATTTGGTGAAAGCCAAATCGAGTAGCTCTTTAGAGAAAACATCATCCGTCACTTAACATATAAAACAAGAAAAACAATTCTCTACCTTATTTTTTAAATTGTATTTCTATAGGGCGCTTGATGCGTTTGTTACTTCAATACATCATAAACCCTATTTTGTGCTTTTTATACAAACCCTAAAACTCCTCTTTATGTTCTGAGAGTTTCTTTCAAGCTTGAAGAGAAACTGTGGGAAGGAGCTTCAATGGCGACGGAGTGTACTGTCAAAGATGTTTCGCCTCATGAATTCATCAGGGCTTCCGCTGCCCATCTTAAGCGATCGAGGAAGGTATTTACTGTTTTTTATCTACCCCTGAAAAAGTGTTTTGGGTATTTTCCAGAATTTTTAGGCTAGAACTTATGATTATATTTATATTCGTATTGATGGTTATCATACATCCCAGATTGAGCTTCCCCATTGGACCGATCTTGTGAAGACCGCCACATACAAGGAACTTGCTCCATATGACCCTGATTGGTACTATGTCAGAGCAGGTATTCCATTACCATCCCTACAATAAGTAAATGCATTGTTTTTCTATTCGGATTCAGACATTCAATAGTATAGGTGATACTGTCTTTGGTTTATTTTAGCTTCTATGGCACGCAAGATCTATCTGAGACATGGAATTGGAGATGGTGATTTCCGCAAGATCTATGGTGGAAGCCAGAGAAATGGGACCCACCCACCGCATTTTTGCAAGAGCAGTGTTTCTGTAGCACGCCATATATTGCAGCAACTGGAGAAAATGAGCATTATTGAGATGGATCCTAATGGGTGAGCTCCACAACCATTTTCTTTCTGACTAGGTTATTAATAGTTTCATCAATAGTCTAGCAAATCGGGTGTTAGTTGTTCACTGTTGAGGTGAAGATATAGTGTTGAAACTGATTGTTAGGTTTCATTCTCGCTATGTTCTTTCATAGTCGCAGGGAAAGGGTGAGCCTTGTTCCAAGTCCTGGGCGATTTTAGTGGGATAGATGACCCTCATGCCTGACATCCAAGTCCAAGGAGGCTTGCTCCTGGCGGAACAGTCTTATGGGGCATCTTTCTTAACGCAATTTCAAAAGAATTTTTTCTTCTTTAGAGTGCTATTTTTGGTTTTGGTTTGTTGTCCAATTCTTCTCGTGCTATGCTCGTCTTACATGCATGGTTGTTAAAAAAGGATAAAATAAATGAAGAAAACTATAAAATATTAATGTTTAGAATCAAACAAATTAGGTCAAGGGGGAGGATACAGTGGCTGTGCAGTAACACCTAAGGCATCACCAGAGAATTTAGACTTGTAAACGAACTATAGGAAGAGAAGTCCAATAAGTGGGAATTTGTTTTAATAGAAATCCATGGTCAGCTCTTCAGGATGTTTGTTCTTCATGGGATTTTACTTTGTTTATTTGTGTTTTTTTTCTGAATACAAGCATTGTCAGCTGCAAGAAAAAAAGATGTATATCTCTACAATTATCCAAACCCATCCATTGACGCTAGGCATGAACTCCCATTCTTTTTATTAGCTTGTTTTCCTGATTTCTTATTAATCCTGTAACTAAGTGTAGTAATTCACCTGGATGAATAGGTAAGGTGCTGATTATAAGGCGCTCCTAAGATATGACCTTTCAACTTCACAAAGTTTTCTTGGGGTTGGTGTTGATGGTTGGAATTAGAACATGGAATCTAATTCCAATGGCAGAAGACCTTTGCACACTAGAATCAATAAGCTAGGTCTGATGCCAAACAATATTTACATTATTGAGAAAAACAAAGAATCCTTTTTATTACACTAAAATTATCCAAACCCATCCATGGACGCTTTCTTTTTATTAGCTTGTTTTCCTGATTTCTTATTAATCCTGTAACTAAGTGGAGTAATTGACCAGATGAAAGAGGCATGGTGCTGATTATAAAGCGCTCCTAATATATGACCTTTCAACTTCACAAAGTTTTATTGGGGTTGGTGTTGATGGTTGGAATTAGAACATGGAATCTAATTCCAATGGCGGCAGACCTTTGCACACTAGAATCAATAAGCTAGGTCTGATGCCAAACAATATTAACATTATTGAGAAAAAGAAAGAATCCTTTTTATTACACTAAAATTAGTTTTTTATAGTATTACATGAGAATGTGTTCCCAAGGGTAGAAAACATGAGTCCATACCCCTGCACATCCCGGAAACTTGGAAACTCCATTAGAAACCTCCTCTCATGTCCTCATTTGAAAGAAACTCAAGGAATCACATAAGGGGACATTTTTTGAAAAAGGGAAATGTTTCCCTCCTAAAAATGGCGTTCCCATGTTTTCTTTGACTGTTTTTGACCAAAAAACAAAAAATAAATAAAAAATTTAAATGATAAAGGGCCATGCCTCTCTAGCCTCGATTTCATTTTGTTGCTCATTATGGTTGTATTTCCGATTTTTGTTTATCAATTATAGTTTATGTATGGTTGTATTTCATTTTATTTCACTTGATGTATGTTGTAAACTTGTATTAATCTTTAGATTATAAAGTTGAAGACTCTCATGATTTTTGCTCCGACTTTCAATTTTTTTATGTATTCCACTATAATTTTTGTAGTATTTCTGGTGGTATCTCCTATGTTGAAGACCTTGACCTTTTGAGGTTTTCTAAATTTGATGGAAACTTCTATATAGGCTGCCCCTGCATTTCCCCTCTCCCACGTCCATGTGTCCCCAAAACTTAGCGGAACATTGGTATTTTATAGTTCTATTTGTGGTTTTCCTTGGGGTAGAGAATCTTACAAATTTGGACAAACATTGTTCACATTTGATGGTACTCTTAGAGAATGTCTTATGATCCCTTTAGGAACAATGTGGTCCATCTGCCTTGGACAAAAAATAGAGGGAGAAACAATGCCTATTTGGGGAGGTTGTGTATAGTAGTTTAGTTGCATATGGTTAGGCTGGAAGATGTGGCTTATGGTGGTTTTTAGTTTGCATATGTGCAAGCTACATAAAATGTTCATGTAAATATCGGCAACATTGCCAAAAATGATGTATATCTTTATCAATATTCAACCCCAGACATATGGAGGAAAACGACGGACTCTTGAAGGGAAATGTTGTTTCCTTTTGCCTACACCTTACTGGACATCCGCAAGACTGGACTTTCATGTTGACAATATTGATCTAAACCCTGGTTTTAATGATAGTATTTTCTCTACGTATAGATATGTTTATTCTTCTGTTTTTGTTTTCTAATTTGATCCTCAAGGAGTTTTGCATCCCAATTTACACTCTTCAGTCATTTTGTCGTGTGTCTCCGTTGTTAGGCTGAAATCCATGCTTCAATTAAAATATTTTCATTTTTAACCCAGGTTATCTTTCCTTTGATTGTTTTCACATCTAGCCTGTGATAGAAAGATATTTTCATTGTAATCATCCTGGATCACTGTTATTGTGTTTTCTATATGGATGTTTTATCCCGAGTTAAAAACAATTGATTGCTTTGTACATGATACTCAGTTCCAATTACATTGAATCAATCAAGACAGCTTCATGCCAAGAGAGGATTTAGCTTTAAAGTAACTTTGAAATTATGGTGTTGTTGGGTATGGATACCTCTTTTATTGCAATAAAACCCCATTTATTTGGAGATGTGTCCTAATTTTGATAAAAATAAGTAAAGGGCAGGGTGTTTAACTGTAATCAGGTTGACTAGGTCAAGCGGTCTTGAAATATAAATAGAAGCTTAGGTTCATATTTAGGTCTCAATTTTGTACCTCATTATGTCATCAACTTGTGAGGAGTTTAATATACAAGGCAATATTAGTGTTCAACAGTTTGCAACAGTGTAACAGTGGAATCATTTTAAGAGCTGAGTACTCAGATGTTCAAGTGGGTATTGTCTCGGTAAATAGGGTTCCCTCTTTACACTGCATCTTTCTTGTTATGTTTCTTTATCTCACTGCTTTTAATCGGAATACATCAAATGATTGATAGTACTTCTATCAGTTGACACTTAAATGCTATGGACTGTGATGTTTTAGATCTGTTACTTTTGATGATTGTCATTGGGTTATGTTATTGTGTGTTATCTCTGGCATTATAGAGCAGAACATCCTTGTTTATTTGTATCAGACTTAGTGTTTTTCACCATGTAAGGAAGCACCCCAGCCTCTAGCTTGTAAGCAAAGGTAAGATATTTCTCATGGGTTATAGGCTCAGCAACAATTGGCTCACAAAAAGTGAAACATGTCATAAGTGGGATTTGAACATGGGTGGAGAAGACAACATTTTTCCTCCCCAACCACCTGAGTGAGATCCAATTGACATATCTCACTTACTGTTTGCTTGATCAGGTTTTGATTCATAATCTGTTATTGTATTTTCTTAGTAGTAGTTTATTAAATACTCTGTTTATATAGAGTTCTGTTTGTTATATATTGTATTTTTGTGTAACTTGGGCTGTCATGGTTCCGGTTTTGGTAGTTGCTCTGAATAAATCTGATAGTGTAACTAGACGCAATTGATAGATCATACTTACTGATAGGCTTTATCAGGTTTTGATTCAAAATCTATTATCATATTTTTCTAAAATACTTCATTGATATAGAGATCTGTTTGATACGTATTGGTTTTGTGTAACTTGGGTTATCGTGGTTCCGTTATAAATTCAGTCATAAGTAGGAGTTTAGATATTGTCAATATTTAAATATTAACAAGTGATCTATTTGGAATTTTTTGATTTTAATGTGGAATTCTGTTAATGCTGACTAGGAAGTAGTGTATTGAGCTTGCAAAGAGCACATTATTTTAAATTTTAATTCTCTTATTGTAAACTCTGCTTGCCAAATTTTATCCATGGCCTTAAACTCTTATTGTCTAGGTTATTCATTTTGTTATTGTTATTGTTTTTGCTCATTAAAATTTATTTTGATATAGTTTTCTTTTTCCTGATTCAGTGGAAGATGTATCACATCCAGTGGCAAAGAGACCTGGACCAGGTTGCAGGACGAGTTGTAGTTGTTGCACCTTGAGTGATTTTTTGCAAATGTTTTTCATAATCTTGGACTAGAACTTGGATTGAAAATTCACTTCTTTCATCTATTTCAATTTCAATCACATTTGATCTTCAAAATTTTGTTTGAGAAACATGGGTTCTAATTCTGTGGAATTATGACTAAAAAGTTTTGCATCGATATGGAGGTGAAAATTACTTCCCCCCCAAAAAAATTAGGTTTGCAAATTTTAATCATAAGTGCTCTAATATCATAGTGTTTTATTCATATCGTTATTTGGGATTTTGTTTGGACCTTCATTCGATCCTTCATATAGTCCTCCATATTGATTTTGCTGTGAAAATATGGTTCATACTATAACCAAGTTCCACTGCTTACAATATCCTCAAAACACTTATCATTTGTTAGAGATAAATAGATCTGCCATAAATAATGAAAAGTAAAAACAATCTATTTTTTCCTAATCCTTCCCCTCAAACAAAAGATATGGTGTTTCCTCAAGCCATATAAGAGAACAATTTATTGTTCCAAAAAATAAAAATTAAAGAGTTATATCATGTTGTTTATTATTTTGTAAGAAAAATAAAAACTAATTAGTAAATGGAAATGATTCAGATATGTATATTCATGAAAAAATATAACAGTGCTTAGAAAGACCGCTTGAATGATAATAATATAACCAAAATAATGCCACAGGAAAATCTAGTCATCCATGCCTTATTTTAAAGATATCTTGTCATCACAAAATATTTAAGTTTACCCCGGAGTATGTGAGATTTACAGCTATGGTTCCCATTTCTAGGATAATGACATCCTAGGTATTTGTTGAATTAGACGGCCAGAGTCAATACCAACTTACAACCATTCTCAAACAACATTATAACCAATTGGCCATGACATGTTTATTCATAAATTCTAAAAACAAATCTTTATATTATCATTTCTTTATGAACTATGTGCATAGTGCATTAACCAGATCTCTTTTACTCGGTATTGCCCCACTGCCAGCAGACATGTTCAGTACCTCGGTGAGTTTACCTTGGTACAATGCAAGCACCGTCTCACTACCAGCGCGCCTATTCAGTACCCCATCAGGTTTACCTTGTATAATGATATTAAATATGTGGAATCCAATTGGTACTAGAGCGTGTTAAGTCCTTCTAAACACATAATTCAATTTTGTAAAATAAACTTATAAGTAATTTCATAATGGCCTTAACCATAAATCATGTCAGAAGAGAATAAATTAAAGTTGTTCTTTAAACTTACAGTCCCTCTTCTTCATAAAGGAGAAGTAATGTTCCCCACAAGAAAAAATTCCACTTACTCTCGAGTTATCACCAAAATACATAAGAGACGAGTTTTGATAACAAGTATAGGATGAACTAGTAATCCATAGATGTAAAATGTGATTGTGAAAAATAAAATAACAAAAGTAGGTTTGTCAAGCAACTCTTAAAAAGAGAAAATCAGAAATATACATGTCTGAATCAAAATACCAAAAACCATATGAATCATAGAAGAGCTGGTTAAGAATGATATACATAGGATTGTAATTTTTTAATTTTCACTATAAGCTGCAAATTTCAAAATTACCCCAAGAAAGGTTAAGATACCGGATGAGTGTTTGAACATACTTCCCTTTTCCAAGTAATACTCCATGAGCTACTTATAGAGATAAAACACTTGTAATCAAACTACAAAACCGCTTGTTAGATGATTCAATTTATTCATGAAAACATATATAACATCATAAAAAGGAAAAGTGTCCCTTGTAAGCAATTCATCAGAAATGAATCTTATTTATTCAAAGAAACAAATACATATTTACATATATACAAGTGATGATAACCCAAAATACTTTTTTAAGGACCGGGAGGAAGATGGATAGCTCTCCCTTCAACTAATTCCCTTTCATTCTACTGCAAAAAATTCTGTATGAAATCCTATTTTGATGTCGGTTGGTGATAAAGTCTAAGCCTATGCCCATTTACTACAAAGGAAATTTGTGAGCCATCGACTATTTTAATTTCTACCAACCCATTGTAAAAAGCGGTAACTACTTCATATGGGCCCATCCAATGGGTAGTTAACTTTCCTTTGAAATTTTTAAACCGTGAGTTGAATAGTAGTGCCCAATCTCCAGTATTAAACTGCTTTTGCTTAATAAATTTATCATGCCATGTATTTCGTTGATTCTGTATTAGCATGGTTCTTTGGAGTGCATCTTGTCTAATCTCATCTAACTCATTAATCTGTAATATTTGTTGTTTCTATACTTCATCCAAATCCATGCCTAATTATGCTTCCATATGAAAGGTTTTAACTTGAAATTCAATAGGTAAAAGGAATTGTTTTCCATACACTAACTCATAGGGGGTACGTCCGGTAGTGTTTCTCCATGTTATCCTATAGGCCCATAAATCCTTCGGGAGTCTATCTTCCCAATCCTTATGATGTAAGTGAATGGTTTGGGTTAAAATGGCTTCTAACACTTTATTGGTTGATTCTACCTGACCATTAGCTTGAGGGTGATAAGGTGAATATTTGCAATGTCAGATGCCATATTTCGTAGTAAGTTCTTTCATTAATTTGGAAGTGAATTGAGTACCTTGGTCTATAACAATTTCTCTAGGTAGACCAAATCGGGTGAATATTTCTTCATATATAAATTTTACTACTGATTTCTATGTAGCCCTAAACAAAGCTTTAGCTTCCACCCATTTGGTGACATAGTCCGTGGAAACTAGGATATACTTGTTTTTACGAGACATGGGAGAAATTGGTCCTACAAAATCAAGATCCCATTTCTCAAAGGGTTCAATCATGGCTTGGGGTTGTAGGGGCATCTAATTAGATGACGTAGGTCTACCCATTCTTTGGCAACTATCGCATCCTTTGACATATTTGGCAACATCCTTAAAAATGCTTGGCCAATAATAACCAGAATGTAATACTTTGTATGTCATCCTCTTATTAGAAAAATGTCCTCCACATGGTCCATCATGGCATGCATGGAGGATGTCTGTCATTTCATCCTCTCGCATGCATCGTCGAATAATAAGATCTGGACCAGTGCGGAAGAGATCATTATCAACCCAAGAATTATTGGAACTCTAAACTGTAATACGATGCTTCTCATGTGGGGACAAATGGTTTGGTATTTTTCCAGTTTCTAAATAATTGGAAATATCTGCAAACCAAGGGGTTTGAATAGATACAGCAAATAGATGTTCATCGGGAAAAGTGTCATCAACAAGTTTAGTACCGCCTTCATTTTGAATACATGAAAGGAAATATGTTGCTAGATTTTCTTTACTAGGTCCGTCAATGACGGTGATGTTAAATTATTGCAATAGAAGAAGCCACTGGGTCAATCTACCATTGGTAATTTGTTTATTCATTAAAAATCTATTGGCGGAGTGATTGGTATGCACAAAAACTTTGTAGCCTGTAATGTAATGGAAAAATTTATTAATAGAATAAACTACTGCCAAAAGTTCTTTTTCAGTAACAGTGTAATTTAGTTCGGCAGGAGTCAAATTCTTACTAATAAAATAAATGGCATAAGGTTCTTGTCCCTATTTTTGGCCAAGGACTCCTCCTATGGTCGTATCATAGGAATTGGTGGATATATGAAAAGGAAGGGACCAATCGAGACCCCTAAGTATTGGTGCCACTGATAGTTTAGCTTTTAAAATTTCAAAATCATTTTGACAAGATTATGTCCACTGGAATTCTACATCCTTTATAAGCAATTTAAACATTAGTGCAGTTATTTTAGTGAAATTTTCAATAAAGAGGCGGTAATAGACTGCATGACCAAGAAATCTTCTTACCTCTTTTTGAGTTTTTGGAGAGGGAAAGCCAACAATTACTTTGATCTTAGCAGGATCTACCTTAATTCCTTGGGGGGAAACATGGTGTCCTAAAAATATACCTTCTATTAGTAACATTTTACATTTCTCATGACTAAGGGATAAATTCATTTCTTGAAATCGGATTAGGACCTTCTCGAGGTTGTCAAGAGATACTTGAAAGGTATTAACATAGGCCATAAAATCAACCATGTATAACTCCACATAGTCATGTATAAGATGAGAAACAATTCCTAATATTGCTCGTTGAAAAGTGGTAGGTGCATTATATAGGCCAAATAGAAAAACACGATAAGCGTATGTTCCCCAAGGGCATGTAAAAGTGGTCTTGTCTTGATCTTCATGTGCTATTAAAATATGGTTGTAACCACCATATCTGTCAAGAAAGGAAAAATATTGTTTACCTGACAGGGTATCTAACACTTGATCAATAAAAGGTAAAGGAAGGTAGTCTTTAAGTGTAGCTTTGTTTAGCTCCCTAAAATCAACACAAATGCACCATTTCCCTATGACTTCTTTTCGGACTACTACTAAAGGAGATACCCATTTACTATCAGAGATAGGATAGATGAAACCATTAGTGAGGAGTTTTTGTAATTCTTTTTTTACTATATCCTTTAGAGCAGGATTCATCCTCCTCTGCGGCTGACTTATAGTCAATATAGGCATCACGATGTATATCCTTTATATCGGTGTATTCCCATGAAAATGCTCCAGCTTGTTTTTTAAGAACTTAAAGTAGGTGTGCTTGTTGGTTTTCACTTAACCCTACGTTTATAGGTAGAAAATTTTCAGGGCCAACCTCACAAGGTATGGTGTAGGGTCCTATATTCTATTCAATTGTGAAGACACAAGGTTTTTCTATAAATATTGAAAGAGCCATATTCTCTTGAAACTCATCTCCAAAAGTTTGATAGAATTGAGCAAAAGAATGAGGAAAATCTGTACAAGTTGTTGAAGAAACAAACTGATTTAATACATTCTCAATGGTCTGCTCCTGAAGTGCCTCAGAGAAATCACTAGGAAGGGATAGGTCATCAAAGTCCTTGTGCCCAAAAGAACAATTTAACCACCATGAGTTTTCAGTTATTGGTTGTGCTAGAGGGTATAAAATAAGTCTCTGTGTAGACAACCCATTGGAATAGTCATCTCTCCATCCCTACATTCTATAAAAGCATTGGCAGTAGCTAACCATGGTATCCTCAAGATAATAGGATTCCCTTTAAAAGGATCCTTTGATTCTAAGACCATAAATTTGACAGGGTATTCCCATGAGGCTTCTGATACGATAATGTCATCTAAGACTCCAACAGGTTTTTCCATAGTAAGGTCTTCTAGTTCTAGGAGGGAAGGGGTAGGTCGAAGAAATTTCCCTAACCGTAAAAATTCTAAAAATGTGTCGGTCATCACGTTGATAGCGGATCCTAAATCGGTAAATGTATTTTCTATGGTGGTGTTTTTTATAGCTATAGTCACTAATGGGACTCATGGATTGGTATATTTTGCAATCCGGGACTGATCTGTCATACATTCAGACATCTCAACTATAACATGAATTGTGAGAGGGTCCTTTTGCTTCTTCCCTGGGTGTTTAATGCATAGATCCTTTGTTACCTTGCTATATATTGGTATGTCCTTATTATCTTGTAATAGAGGAATTTTGACACAAATATTCTTTAATTCATTCAAATTTTCATACTCCAGATGAACTACAGGTTTTTCTGTCACTAGTCTTTCTGAGAATGGAGGAACTCTTTCCTCCTGAATAGTTCCTTGTGGAGGATGGGTGTGTATTGGAACCTTCAGAATGTTCACATCCTCCAAAATGACATCATTCATGGGTTCATTTGAATCCTCTTCTTATTCATTTGGTTCATGAATGATGACCGATGA
Source organism: Pseudotsuga menziesii (assembly GCA_001517045.1). Taxonomy (NCBI): domain Eukaryota; kingdom Viridiplantae; phylum Streptophyta; class Pinopsida; order Pinales; family Pinaceae; genus Pseudotsuga; species Pseudotsuga menziesii. The sequence goes on along the minus strand of LPNX011131209.1, from coordinate 108,694 downwards.
CTTGGGTTTCTCATTCACAACTATTACAGAACGTAATTGAATCTCATGTACATGTACAGTCGAAATAAGATATGATGCAAGAGTTTGCAACTCAATGTTGTTAAGAGCTTGAGTTGGTTTATTATTAGGGTTAGGTATTAGTTGTGCAAGTAATAATGTCGGTCGAGGAGGACTTGTGTTCTGAAAGTGATGAGGTTATTGTGTAATGAAAGGAACTGGAAGTACAAATCCAGGTGAAATTTGCTGGAAATTTGTTTGGTGCTGAGGATAAGGATGATTAGGTGTAGGGACAGGTTGTGACTAAGGATATGGTTTTCCTATACACCCTTGTGACCAATATTGCTGCTGCAGAAATTGAGGAGTAGGGTACTGAGGTGGCCAATTCTGCCAACTTAAATTGTTCCATTGTTTAGGTGGTTTATATGGAGGATAATAGAGTGGACGTGGTGGAAAGTTATGATATTCTGGTTGGTATCTAGGTTTCCTGGGAGGCCTCCTAGATGTTTCAGCTACATCACCACTCTTATAGATGGCTTGCAACCCAATAAAGGATGGGTATTTGTCTGCTGGATGCTATTCTGTACATATGTGACATACAGATATGTTGTTTAATGGACATTCCCTTTGGGGATGTGTTGCAGCTGCAACTTTTTTCCCAAATTTTTGAAAAATTTTGGACCCTCCTTTTGATTTTATCTTGCCTGGATTTATTTGGTTTCTTGAACTCTGTTTTTTTTCCCCTCTACTACAAATTTGGATTTTATTGAGTTTGAATTAAGGTCAATTGTTTTGTTCATTTCAGAAGTTGGATGATCTAAATCTTCCTTTGTCTAGCCAAAGCTTTTGATAATGCAGTTTGTTTATTTTTCTCTGTCGATGATTTTGTTTTAGCCCTATCGAAATTCAGTTGAAGTTTGAATCAGAGCTTTAGTTATCTATGCAGTCGCCGTTTCAGAGGAAAAATAGAGAACGGGCCAATGGACAATTCTTACTTTCATCAATGCATGGTTTTATTAGTTCAAACCTTTTGCTTCATGATGATATATTTTTGTTTTCACTGTCGGAAGTATTTTGAACAGTGAATCGGGGCCATTGTTCTCTACGCAGTTGCCATTGCGGAAGCCAACTAATGAACATCATAATGGAAAGTCATGCTTTTCTCTAATTTGCTTTTATTTCCTTGGTTTATTTTTCAAAAAACGTTTACTTTTGACTTTCGTCATTTTTGTTTTATCACTATTGGACCATTAGTCTTTTAAGTCGTCGTCGTTCCGGAGGGCAGATGGCAAACATTCTAACAGATTAGTTCTTATCCTTCTTGATTCTGTGGTTTATTGCTTTTCATTATTTTTGTTTCTTCACTATCAGAACGGTTTATGACTTTGATCAAAAGTCATAGTCTGATTGTTTTTTGCCGGTGTGGCTCCTTAGTGAACTATCTCACCAATGATTAGTGGTTCTGAGCTCCGACCTTTAGCTTTAGAGTTGATGACTATCGATTTTTTTCTGTTGTCTCGGAACCCTTAGTCTATATGGTTTCCATCATTGTGGTGGATTAGTGAACTAACCATCTGATGCTATAATGCTTCTGCCCGCCGATGAGAGTTTTTTTTTCGCCCGATGCTTAGTAGTTCTGCTCACCGAGAAGGTTTATCCTACCTTTTTGTGTGCTTTTACTCTATTTGATGTTGGCAAGGTTTTTCCGTGGGTTTTGGTCGAGTCTAAGTTTCTTTGAGATGAAGAGTACAATTTAGGGTTCATATTTGGCAGTTACATTGTTATGATTCATGCTTACATGATTTCGAGTTAGTCCAGATGTGGCCTAGATTGAGGTAAACAGTCTTTTTATTGAGCTTGTGATTTTAGTTTGGACAATGGATTTAGTGAATTTCAAGACACAAACTCACAGGATTTATTCGTTTTGTCATTTTTTCATGCATTAACACTGTATATAGTTTATTTTACAAAATGCTTACGAAGAAGGTAAATGGACTGATACAGTTTTTTGGTTATTCATGACAAGGTGATTGCTGCTGTAGAGAAGATATGTCTAGAAGACAAAGTAGAATAAAGGAAGCAGCAAGGAAGAAAGAGAAAGAAAATGAAGAAGCAGAGATGACGAAAGAGAAGAAGAAAGTAAGGGTCTGAGATCTCAACAGATCGATAGCAACAGAGGCCCAGGCTTGGGAAAAGTTCATCAGCAACCAAGCTGGTCTCTCCTTATAAAAGTGTTATTAAATTTTAATTTAATATAACGTATTGTACAACACTCACTAAAAGACAAATTTGTGAGATTAAATGGTTGGGGGGGAGCCCAAAGGCCGCAGGGGGAGCCCAAAGGTCACAAGGGGCAGCCCAAAGGTTTTTCTATTTTGTATAAATATAGGAGAGTTAGATGGAATAAAGCACTTTTTCCCAGATAGATTTGTGAGAGTATGTTGTGACAAGAACTATTTCCTTTAGCAATAAAGAATTACAAATTTCATGTTGGAGAAATCTTGGTGGATGATTTCAAATGTTGTGCTATGGATTTGTTGAATGTGAACTATTTCATTTTCAGCTTTGTGTCCATTAACTGTGAGATCGTTCTAACTCTTTGAACCTATGTTCTTGTTATGAATGCACTCTAGTTTATTCTATGAAATTTCCACTATGAGTAATGAAGGCTTTTCATAAACAATGAGTTATCTTGTTGTTCATATATCTATTAATGTTCATTTGTTTTGAAAAAAGTAACAGCTATCTATGATTTTTCTTAATGCATGCGCAGAAATACATTACTCATTGATAAATGATAATCTTGCTCCCTAGGGATAGGTTACATAGTTAATTTAGTTTTCCTGATGTGTGTGATTTAGATACGAGAGAGTTAAGACGAGAGGTAATAACATGTGCATCACGTTGCGACCGCTCCTCGTATTCTCTATCATTCTGCATTCATAGATAGGCAATTGCATATCATACTTAAATTCAAAAAAATAAAATACACACGGTGGACCGGGCCGTAACTGGTAAAACCTTGTATTTTGTTACTTGAACTACGGTAGCCGGACCGTAAACTGGACGAATTCCCCATACCAAACAGTAATGGGCTAGTTCAAAACGTTTATTGGGGAGAATCCCTAACTGTTGTCGCCTGCAATGTTTCGGGCCTCAACAGTTTTTGGCGCTAGAAGGGGGTACGCCAGTGCATGGTTGGCTGAGGAAACCCATTTTCTCGAGATTATTCCATCGGTAATAGTTTTGAGAGTAGTTTGTTTCCAAATCCAGTTCTTGAAGAGAAGGGTAAAGGGATTTTGTATCCTGTCGATACCGAAGTAGTTGATGAATCGAGAAGAATTACTAGGTCTTATGCAAAGAATATTGGAGGATTACCAATTATTCCTATCTTACCCAGAAGAGAATATAGGAAGAAAAACTGCCCTATATTGGAAGACGTAGTGTTGTTTGAAGATTTTGAAGAACTGATAGAAACAACCTTATAGGAAGTTGTTCAACCTCTGAATCAGTTGGACTCAAATACACCTTACTGTTCACCTATTCATACCCCTGTTCATTCACCACCTCACTCTCCACTTAAAATCATCGCAAATGTAAATGCAAATCAGCCACCCAACCCACCAAATCCACCAGCTGCTTGGAGGGATAGATCACCATTAAACCTAACACCTCCTTTGCATGACTTACCTCAGGATTTTGAGAAAATGTTGCCTAAGTTGGATCCCAGTGAAAAAATATTGGTAGATCGTCATTTGCAAAGCTTTTACTTGGCTATAGAAGGACTACGAGCTAGAGAACATGAAGATGTAGTATGCAGATTGTTTCCACATACCCTGAAAGGAGCAGTAGCTTCATGGTATTTTGCTTTTCCTGCAAATTCAATCATAGACTAGGACACATTTGAAAGAATATTTAGGAGTAAATATGCTATCCAAAAAACTCATATAGCTCTAATGAAAGGGTTATGTGCTTTAAAGAAAGAAAGAATAGAAAAAGTGCATAATTTCACTCAAAGATTTGCTGCTTATATAAAGAATTTTTCTGCAACTGATAAACCGGCTGATAAAGTTCTGATTGAATACTATACTTCAGATCTAGGTCCTGAATTGGCCATGTTTTCCAAGATGTCAGTCAAGCCTACATTTTCATAAACTTATGAAGAAGCTGAGAGAGTAAAAGCTGAAAAAGAGAGCATAGAAGATTATCCTAAGCAGTCGAGAGAAAAAACTTTTGAAGGAATGTTGAAAATGATGCAGAAGCTATCTAACATAGTGATAGATTTGGAAAAAGAAAAGGAGGCTCATAAAGCATATGAGACTTACTATAAAAGGAGAGAAGACAACAATCAATCTAAACCTCCTCCACATAGTCCTACATCAATGAATTTAACTGAGGTAGGTATGGATAATTTTTGCACCTTTCATCATCAGCCTCATTCTGAAAAAAATTTCCCTAAATGGATCAATTCGATGACATTAGTAATGAATCAGCTATTGGACTCTAAACTAACAGAAGATGATGAGAAAGAAGAAAAGAATAATCAACCCAGAGAAGAACAACAAGATGATGCTCTGTTTTTATGGGATTGTGTCTCACTATTTGATTTAGAAGTGGAAGGTTCACTGAAATAGGGAGAAACATTAGAAACAAATGTGACAACAAGAAGTCAAGGTTTGTTAAATAGAGACAATTCAATACTTCCGAAGATTAAGAGACTTCAAAAGAATGTAAAGAAAATTCAGAAGAGTACCACAGCTGATAAAATGCCTGAATTCACCATTACAAGACAAAATCCAAAGAAAATCAACATGTCTGTTAAGCCTGTTGAAGAGAATATTGATAATGTAAAAAGGAATCTCGAAGAACATAAGATGGAGTATAATATTGTGAAAGGCATTAAAAGGGCTAAGGAAAATATCTCACTGTTTGAAATGTGTAATGTACCTCAACAGAAAGAAATATTGTTAAAAGCACTTGAAGTACCAAACAAAGAGCTTCCCACTAACAACCAACCTATAGAAGAAATGGTTGAAGCAAGTGTGGAAGACAAGGCTAGGTTTAAAACCCCACCATTCCTTTTGAATTTTGAGATTTTAAACCATAATGTGCACAATGTTTTAGTAGAATCAGGGCCAGTAGTCAATGTTATGCCACTATCAGTCTGCAAGAAGATCAATGGAAAACCTAAACCAACTACCTGGAAGGTTACTCAGCTAGACAAGACCAATGTGAAAGTAGTAGGGGAAATGGAAGATGTTCTGATTCGCTTATCTGTAAATGAAAAGATATGTCATTACATTGATATTGTAGTAGCAAAGAGACCTGATGTTTATGAACTTGTTTTGAATCGAGACTGGTCAGCAAGGCTAAATGGGTATTTCGCATCAAACTGGTCACATCTGTGGTTGCCTCATAAGGGAAGTCCAAATCAGATAAAAATATTAAGAGAGCTGGACATGAAGCATAATGTTACTCAATTGGAAGAAAAAATTGAACCAGTGAATTCTGTATTGGGAAATTATCTAATTGAGCTATAACTGGGAAACTACCAAGAGAAAGAAGCTAGCAGTACACCAGACACCCAGCTCGATCTCCTTCAATTTTCACAAGAAGATGAGATTGATTGTAAAATATTAGATTTAGTTTCAGATATAGTTTTTAATTCAAGACCAGTAGAATTAGATAACGGGTAGGCCTTTTTCAATTTGTAGTCAAGCCTATAAGAGAATGGACCAATTAGTGGTTTAGTTCTCAAACTTTATTTTTCTTGATTTTTATTTCTTGATTATCTTGTACATAAATAAACTGATTTGGTTGTTTATTTTTTATCTATTTTATTTCTGTTTGTTTTTAGTTAGATTTTTATTCATTTCAATAAAAGAAGCAAACTTTCGGTTGCATGGAGAACATCAGAATTCTAGGTCCTTGATTATAAGACTGTGTATTATTGATTTATCTGAAATAATTCTTCTAGTTTAGCAGTTTTCCTAAATGGCAATGAACAAATTGAAGTCCTACTTAATCATTGTAAAATAACTCAGGATCAAAAGGTCTAGAATACTATTTCTACGCTCCATCCTTCTCACATTTAAAAATGTCTTAGGGGGTGATGACAAAAGACCCATGGAAAGGAAGCAGGGTAAACAGTATATTATATATAAACGATCCCATGCCAAGAATTGAAAGACAAAAGGAAAATAAGAGTCAAAAATATCCTAAGAAAGCAATATGTATCAAAATGAAGTACTGAACCAAATGAGTATAAAATTTCCAAAGTTTTTCTCCATCTGTGAATTGAAAATTAAATACATCTCTCACACAAAAGGACACTATGGATAGAGGAGCTTGAATAAAAATTCAAAAAGAAAGCCATACAGGAGGACTCAAAAACGACAAAAAGTTCTAAAAGCACTAAAGTTCAAAATGGCATGGGAGTGAGGAACAAACGAATATTTATGTTTACCATATGTTACAATCTTGTGGTGTCCAAGCTGGGAGGTACCCGAAGACAGAGGTAAAAAATGAAATTCATATTCCTGGCCTCAAAAGAGTTATCTAGAATTTTAAATCTTGGTTCCCATTATTCCTAAATTGGACTATCATCAATGATTAAAAGTACATACATTTTCCATTTGAGAAATCTAGACATCTAGAAGAATTCACATGTTGTTTTTATTGTCAAACAGTCTATTATTTAAGGAAGAAATTTTCCAGAGATCTAGGTTCACTAGGTAGTCTCCAAATGTTGTAGCTACAACATTTTTCCCAAATTTTTGAAAAATTTTGGACCCTCCTCTTGATTTTATCTTGCCTATATTTATTTGGTTTCTTGAACTCTGTTTTTTTCCCTCCGCTACAAATTTGGATTTTCTTAAGTTTGAATTGAGGTCGATTGTTTCCTTCATTTTGGAAGTTGGAAGATCTAAATCTACCTTTGTCTACCCAAAGCTTTTGATTATGGAGTTTTTATATTTTGCTCTGTCGATGATTTTGTTTTAGCACTATCGGAAGTCAGTTGAAGTCTGAATCAGAGCTTTAGTTATCTATGCAACCACCGTTTTGGAGGACAAATAGAGAATGAGCCAATGGACAGTTCTTACTTTCACCAATGCGTGGTTTTATTGGTAAAAACCTTTTGCTTCGCGATGATATATTTTTGTTTTTGTTGTCGGAAGTCTTTTGAACAGTGAATCGGGACCATAGTTCTCTATCCAGCCTACTTTGTGGAATCCAACTAATGAACGTCCCGATGGAAAGTCATGTTTTTCACCGATGGGCTTTTAATTCCTTGGTTTATTTTTCAAAAAAAAATTACTTTTGACTTTCGGTGTTTTTGTTTTATCACTATTGGAGCATTAGTCTTCTAAGTAACCACCGTTAAGGAGGGAAGATGGAAAATTTTCCGATGGATTAGTTATTATCCTTGCCGATTTCGTGGTTTATTGCTTTTCATTATTTTTTTTTCTTCGCTATCGGAACGGTTTATGACTTTGATCGAAAGCCGCAGTTTGATTGTTATCTGTCATTGCGGCTCCTTAGTGAACTATCTCACCAATGATTAGTGGTTTTGAGCTCCGACCTTTAGCTTTAGAGTTGCCTACTGTCGATGTTTTTCTATTGTCCTAGAACCCTTAGTCTATATGGTTTCTGCCATTGTGGTAGCTTAGTGAACTAACCATCCGATGCTATAATGCTTCTGCCCACCGATGAGAGTTTTGTTTTTTCCCGATGCTTAGTAGTTCTGCTCGCCGAGAAGGTTTTTCCTGCCTTTTTGTGTGCTTTTACTCTATTTGATGTTGGCGAGGTTTTTCCTTGGGTTTTGGTCGAGTCTAAGTTTCTTTGAAAAGAAAAGCACAATTTAGGGTTCAGATTTGGCGATTACATTGTTATGATTCATGCTTTCATGATTTCGAGTTAGTCCAGATGTGGCTTGGATTGAGGTAAACATTCTTTTTATTGAGCTTGTGATTTTAGTTTGGACAATGGATTTACCAAATTTCAAGACACAAACTCGTAGGATTTCTTTGTTTTGTCATTTTTTCATGCATTAACACTGTATATAGTTTATTTTACAGAATGCATATGGAGAAGGTAAATGGATCGATACAATTTTTTTGTTATTCATGATAGGGTAATTGCTACCGTACAGAAGATATGTTTATAAGACAAAGCAGAAGAAAGGAGGCAGCAAGGAAGAAAGAGAAAGAAAATGAAGAAGCAGAGATGAAGAAAGAGAATAAGAAAGTAAGGGTCTGAGATCTCAACAGATCGACAGCAGCAGAGGCCCAAGCTTGGGAAAATTTCATCAACAGCCAAGCTGGTCTCTCCGTATAAAAGTGTTATTAAATTTTAATTTAATATAATGTATTGTACAATGTTGGAGTAGGCTCCCGCAGCTACAGGAAAAGTTGTTGTTTTGGAACGAGTAAGTCAAAGATAACAGTACCTGAGTGGCCAAGAAGAGAGAGCTCACCCACTACACTTAAGGCAGCGGCGTAGACAGGAGAGCTCAGCTACCCTCATAAATGAAAAAGAAGAAATGGGTTGAGGTATTGAAGATGAAGGACAGAAAGGAAGAAACCGAGGAAGCGGGGCCTGTACCCACGATCAGCGACGGGAAGTGTGGAAGACTGCAGGAAGCTGTGGTGTGACGAAAAGTGGCAACTCAAGTACAGATAAGCTGGCTGTCATAGTTAGGGTTTTGGGTTACTATTGGGACAGGCCCACAGTGTTGTAATGGTGAGACCTTCGGGCCGCTTATAAAGGCATGTATTTTGTATTGTAAAAGGTTAGCTAGCTCGCTGTTCAGACACTTAGCCAGTCTAAGAGTCAAATAGTTTGTTAGCTCATAGTTATTTTGTATTATAGAAGAGTTGAGCTCGGGTTCTATTATTTAGTCTGTAGTTATCTTACTATAACCCGTAGCTGGCTCCTGGAGCATGTATGTAACAATCCATGGGGATTGAGAGAGAGAGAGGAAGATTATATTGTAAGAAGGCAATATAGAAGGAAAAGAGATCTAGGAGAGAAGGGCTCCCGGCTGTGTGTGCGGAGTTACCCAGAAGATCTCAAGCTTCATATGAGGTTGCAGCGGAACTGTGTTTACTCTCTCAAGATATAATATAAAAACCAGTTCCTGTGGATGTAGCTTCTAACCTAGAAGTGAACCATGTAAAATCCGTGTGTTGTGGGATTATTTCATGTGATTGTGCTTTATTTAGTTGATATCTGTTATCTATTACATGGATGTTGTATATCAGTTAGTGAATGTCTGTATGTTCTCATTCAGTTTACAGCATCATAGAAGGTTAAATGCAAGTAATGTATCAAGTGCCTGCATATGAGTTTATTAGTGCTTGATTCACATAGTAGAGCTAAGCAGTTACTCTGTTAAGTAATTCCAATAGATTCAGTTCAGCAAGTGGAGTAGAGTTGATATTAGGCGCGCTAGACTGTAGAAGTTAGCGAGAAGCGGTTTAACACCTTAAGGAAAGACTACTAAGCTATTATACAGGGAGACAGGCCCTTATACCTTGTGAGTTGTTGAGCACATTAAGTGTTGTCATAAGAGATATCGCAATATAGAGAGGCGATATCGCACCGTCCGAGAAGCCGTGGTGTGGGATATCGTAGGTAAAGAGCTAAGTGAACAAGGGAGTTGCACATCGTCAGAGAAGCTGCGATGTGATAAGAGTCAGTTCCCTAACTGAGCCAGCGAGTAAGAGAGAACAGCGCAGTGCAGAGAGATCCCGCTGGCTAAGAAGAGTCGCAAGGCACTAGGATGCTACAGAACCTGGTTGATGACACTTGAGTCTTCAGCCAACCCATCCAAGATCACTTCGGGTGAGACTTCAGGCCATTCTGCGGTCTGTCACTGAAAGGGCCAGTGAGCTAGGGGTTTTGTTGGTACATCATAATTAAACCCGGGTCTGCCCATAAGTAAACGAACAAATGGTTCCGTTGCTGGCTTTGAACACATTACAGAGCTGATGCTCTGTTGGAATCATACTAAAGAAGAACTCAACCAGTGGGTTGGGTCTAAGGAAAAATAATTTGCTGCAACAGAAAACAAGAGTCCTACGTTGAGTACAGAGAACTGGTTACAAAAACATATATTTACAGACCTGCATATGATATTTTTTGCGACCTATGGAAACGAACTGTACGACTGGTTATCAAAGCTTATGGATAAGCATATCTCCAAGAAGAAAAGGAACATTGTGTGGACACCGGAGCTGATTCACACCGTGAAGAGCATAGACAATCCCATTTCATGAGCAGTCGACTTCTGGCTTGCGAGTGTGCTAGAATGCTTCGTCACAGAGTTTACGGTTGAGCAAAGAAAACATTTCAGCGAGGCCGAGCGGTACTTCTTCAAAGGATATCACGGTAAGTACCTAAACTCTTTAAACTTGTCCATCAAGATGTTATTACATGCAAAAGGAGTAATGGATATAGTCTCAGATCAATAAGCTAAGAAAGTGTAATGTCACAAGAGTTTGAGAGTGATTTTGATGACATTGGATGTACATGTAGTGGAAAGAAATATAAAGTAGATTTCAGATCTTCCGCATTTGGAAATAGTTCAGATAATAATAGACAACAGAGTCATAGTAATACAGAAAGAACAGAAAGGGGCATCCCTTACCATCCTTATACCCCACAGAAAGCAACCGGGACTCAGAACAATCTCGTAGGAACTCCATCTAGTAGTTCACATACAGTACATACTACCGCTACATCACCTACACCTACACCGCCGAGTGGTAGTTACACAGCATATCAGCATCCACCACGTAGAAATAGAATGGGGGATGACATGAAGTTACCTACCTTTAAGGGTATAGGGGCAGAAGACCCAGAACAGCATTGGTTTCTATGTGAAGCCGTGTGGACCGTTAAAGGAATCCAAGATGATAATATTAAACTTGTACAGTTGGTCACCACACTTAGGGAACGAGCCTTAACATGGTATATGAAGTATACCTCAGCACTGCCCAGAACACTTATACAAGTCAGGACTGCCATGATCAAAGAATTTAAGAAACCTAAGTCCGAGTCGCAATGTATCACAGAGCTCAAAGACATTAAACAGTTACCTTCAGATTCAGTATGGGACTTTGATCAGAAATTCAAAGCCCTTATAGACCAAGTTAGCTTTGAGTTTGCGCCAGAGCAGCATAAGGAATGGTTTATCGCAACATTTATCCTACACATCAGACTTCCACTGATGCAACAGAGACTCCATATGCAGGATGAAGCATTGGAGATGGCAATGAAACTAGAGGCTTCACTTCTAGCTGAGACTAGTACAGGTATGACAAACCTGCAAAACCAGTTAGCAAATCTCACGTTACAGCTGCATGAGATTAATAAAGGCAAAGAGGTTGCACAAGAACTATGGTGTATCAAGTGTAAAGGACAAGGCCATACGAAAGATAACTGTCCAGTATTTGTTGAATATTTAGCAAGTGGGGCTCCTAAACCCTTAGCACAAACTCAAGGGCCATGGTGTGAACTTTGCAGAACAAGAGGACATCCACCTCAGCAATGCCCTTTACTTCAAAAGTATGGATAGACCCCTAAGAACTTATACTGTAACTTCTGCAAGTCAGTAGGACATGATAAACATAACTGCAGAGCCTACAATCTCATGATAGAAAGAAAGCATGACTTGTACAGAGTCTAGTCAGAGACATCGGGTCCAGCAGTAAGACCACAGCATGAACTGGCTCATGTTGGCCATGGTGGAGGATTCAGAGGATGAGGCCGTGGAGGAGGCTTTGGCCGTGGTGAAGGCTTTGGCCATGGCCGAGGACCGATCACTTGTTACAACTGTGGAGTTGTAGGAAATTATGCTAGGGACTGTCAGAGCCCTACTACCACATGTAACTATTGAAAATCTTACGATCATGCTATAGAAGAATGTCCTACCTTGATAGCCAAGATCAGAGAACCTAACCCAGCAGTACACCAGAACATTTAGCTTATTGCTGCTGAGCAGAAAGAGCCAGAACCAAGAGTCAACATTGTGACTCGTAGCGGTGCTTCCACTAGTGGAACATCATAGGATACCAAAGAGAACACAAGTCAGGAATGGGTGCATAAAGCTACTAATAAATCAACACCACTCGACCTGCAGAAGAATAAAGAAACATTTCAGGAAGCTAAAAATTTCTTTAATGACCCTTCACAATCAGGATCGCAGGTACTGTCGTCTAGGGGCATACCACAGCAAACACCTTGTGGCGTTAGCCCTGTGCAGACATCGTAGACTACCACATTAGGAAGGTGCGACGAGGATGAGTCGACAGGAAGCGTACAATCCTTCCTGTGGAGTTGCTTGAAACTTGTGAGAAATGAGAAAGCTATTGGAGAGCTTTAGCGCATTATAGACCAGTGTCAACCGTCTTCTTCCGTGAGAAGTATGCAGTGTGATGTTCATAATATTATGGGCCATACAAGAACAGGAAGAGAGATGCGACTCACAGCACAAGTCGAAGAATTTGAAATGGATGAGGTAATCCTAGACTTAGGATCAGAAGTTAATGTTCTGACTAAGCAGACATGGGAACATATGGGTAGCCCTAACTTAGCCAGATCGCCTATCCATCTGTGCTTAGCCAATCAACAGAGGGTATCACCACTGGGTCGATTACCGCAAGTGCCAGTTGACATAGACGTAGTTTGTAGATTTGCGGACTTTGAATTTATAGAAATCATTGGCGATAGTAGACCATACCCAACTCTACTAGGTATTGATTGGGAAATCGATAACATGGTTGTTATCGATTTAAAGAAAAGACAAATGACCTTTGAGGATACAAAGATCCAAGTCATTGCACCATTGGATCCTTTTCAGGGTCCTAGATATATTGAACCTATCCAAGCAAAGGATGAGGTGTGTAATATGGAGAGCCTCTATCAGATGACCGCCAATTAGAGTGATTAGATCAACCCGACCATAGAAGGAAACATTAGTTGTCGATGTGATAGCTCATGTGCATCGGATTCAGAGGTTGGTTTATAAAACTGGCAGAATAGACTTTATGAAGTCTCAGCTCACAGATGTGCGTTTATGACTAAGTCACTGCGATGGATTGGCACAGAGATTAAGGATATTGCATCCTTTGATGGCTTAGCGGACATCAACGAATTTTTATACCAGTTTGAACAAGAAATTCCTCAGGAGCAGAGGATGTCAGCTATTGACCTTGCAGTAAGAGCCACACCTGCAAGATGGTGGCATGCACATAAAGAACATATCGCATCATGGGATGACTTCAAGAGATTGATGGCAATCAGGTTTTCTAATGACAAGGAGTGCCTTCAGCAGAAATATACAGGAGAAAGTGACCCCAGGTCACACATTCAGCTTTGTGAACAGAATTGGTCGGACATTTCCAAGGATGAATGGGTTCACCTATTCATTCACACTTTACACCAAATTCCAAAGAATTGGTACACTGAGACCGAGTTGCGCAGAGGAACCATTACATGGCCACTTATGATAGATAGCTTTGAACTCAATTTCACTTTTGAATCTGAGTATCCAAGCATTGATCAGGCTTTAGATGTTATACAGATTAAGATATTTGAGGACTGTACCCTATCAGTACATACTCAGCCTGAGTGGGCCATCCAGTTAGAAGATGTGCTCGAGTGTTATAAATTTGCAGCAGAACCAGAGGATGAGGATGAGGATCCTTGTAGCATCAACATTCTAGAGTCAGAAGGGACTCGCGAAGTTGATGGACCAAAGTTAGATGTCCCAGCTATCACAGAGCCTATCAAGATTAAAAAGATCAATATTGGCACAGACACAGAACCAAAGTTTGCCTCTATTGGAGACTATTGGGATGATGAAACGGTAGGACACATTGCAGATCTGTTACACAACTACCAGGACTTATTCCCCACTAAGTTCATAGAGATGAAGGGAATAGTTGGAGATTTGGGAGTAATGAGGATACCTTTGAAAGAGGATGCTAGGCTAGTTAAGCCGCGTCCATACAGATTAAATCCTTGGTATAAAGAAAAATTTAAGGACGAGATCGATAAGATGCTAGCAGCAAGCATCATTGAACCTGTAGAAGAAAGCGAATGGGTTAGTCCCATGGTCGTGCAAGAGAAGAAAACCAAATGAGAAATCAGAATTTGTGTCGATCTACGCAAACTCAACGATGCATCGCTTCATGGCCTATTTCCTACACCTTTTACTGATGAAGTATTAGACAATGTGGGAGGACAGGAGGTCTACTCCTTCACTGATGGCTTTTCAGGTTATCACCAGATCAGAATCCATCCAAAAGATCGATATAAGACCACTTTTGTGACAGAATGGGGCTCGTTCCAGTATACGGTAATGCCCTTTGGTCTTAAAAATGCACCAGCTATTTTCTCCAGAGTAGTAGTTGCTATATTTAAGGAATACATCCATAAGTTTCTAGAAGTCTATTTTGATGATTAGACTGTATTTGGATTAATCGACAAGCATATAGGAGATTTAAGGCTCATGTTAGATAAATGTAGGCAATATCAGATTTCTCTTAACTTGAAGAAATGTATATTCTGTGCGCCATTTGGTATTTTGTTGGGTCATATTGTTTGCAGACAAGGCTTGATGGTAGATCCTGCAAAGATTGCCATCATTGTCAACCTTCCAGCACCCAACTCAGTTAAGCAATTGAGGAGAGTGCTCGGTCATATCGGGTACTATAGAAAATTTATCAAGGGTTATGCAAAGATCACAGCACTTAAGGAAAAGCTGTTAAAGAAAGATGTAAAATTCCTATGGAATGAGGAATGCCAGAAAAGTCTTGACACTCTTAAAGAGAAGATGGTTACAGCACCTATCTTAGTATTTCCAGACTAGACCAAGCCATTTCATGTACATGTGGATGCATCTCGCATTGCACTGGGGATCGTCTTAACCTAGCCAGGAGAAGGAGGTATCGATCACCCTATCACATACTCCAGCAGAAAGTTATCCACCGTGGAAAAAAACTACACCACTACAGAAAGAGAAGGATTAGCCATGGTGTACGCTCTACAGAAGTTCAGGCACTACTTGTTGGGTTCCCCGTTCAAGATGTTTACTGACCATTCTGCTTTAAAGTACTTGGTCAATAAGCTAATGTTAGGGGGAAGGATCTGCCGATGGTTACTCCTGTTTCAGGAGTATGATTTAGAAATTATTGTAAAACCAGGAAGATTGAATGCCAGACTTGATCATCTGTTGCGGATAGACTCAGGAGAAGAGCCAAGTAATCTAGAGGACAACTTGCCCGATGTGCAATTGTTTTCTATCCAAATCGCAGATGAGTACTATGCTGATATTATTCACTTTCTCACTACAGGATGGGCACCTGTTGAGTTTACTAAGCAGCAAAAGAAACAACTAGTTGTTAAAGAAGCAGACTTCACTTTGAACGCGGGACATTTATACAAGTTAGGTCCAGATGAAGTCCTGCGCAGATGCGTTATGCCACACGAGAAAGAAGCCATAATCAGAGAAGCACATTCCGGTACCGTAGGAGGTCATTTCGCAGGAAAGCCGACTGCGCAAAAAAATCTGACTGCAGGATTATGGTGGCCTACGTTGCATAAGGATACTAAGGAATTTTGCAGATGCTGGGATATCTGCCAGAGGGTAGGAAAACCTTCGCGAAGAGATGAAATGCCACTGCGACCACAGATTACGCTACGCGCATTTGAAAAATGGGCTATAGATTTTGTGGGTCCTATCGACCCACCAGGAAAACAAACTGGTGCGAGATACATCAACACAGGGATAGAATACCTCACCAGGTGGGCAGAGGCTAAAGCATTAAGGAATTGTGATGCTGCTACAGCTGCACAGTTCATTTTTGAAAACATCATCAGTAGATTTGGATGCCCAGTAATTTTGATGAGCGATTAAGGCACACATTTTCTAAATCGCACTATTGAGGCCTTAACGGAGGAATTCCAGATACAACACCATAAGAGCATGCCCTACCACCCACAGGCTAATGGTACGGTGGAGGCCTTTAACAAGATTCTTGAAAATGCTCTTACTAAGATCTGCAACAACCAAAGGAATGATTGGGACCTCAGAGTTAAAGCTGTATTATGGGCGTATAGGACTACATGCAAGAAACTCATAGGACACACACCTTTCAGCTTGGTGTATGGACAGGAAGCTATTATGCCTATGGAATATATTATTCCCAGTTTAAGAATTGCTCAGAATACCGGGATAGCTGATACAAATATGATGAATGAAAGACTAGCACAGCTGATTTCCTTAGAGGAATACAGATTCATCACAGGATTCCATTAGAAAGTGCAGAAGGCACGAGAAAAAGCTTGGCATGACAGGCACATTAAGAGCAAGATTTTTCATATTGGAGACCTAGTGCTCCTCTATGACAGTAAGTTTGTAAAGTTTCTAGGGAAGTTCAAGATGCATTGGCTGGGGCCATATCAGATACAGCAAGTCACAGAAGGACGTGTCGTTCAGCTCAGCAAACTGAACGGGGAGCTTATTCCCACTTTGATTAATGGTAGCAGGCTTAAGCTCTATAGTGATAGCCACTCCACCTCTCATCCCTAGCTTAGACAAATATGGAAGTGCAGATGTCCAGTGTAGTTGAAAGGAGGCATCGTATTGGGAATTAGTCTACATCAATAGGTATTCTAAGTATAAGGAATTGCATAACGACGGTTCATTTTGCGCAAGTCATAGGATGCTTGCGGGGAAAAATAAATAAATAAATTTTTGAAACATTTTGGTTCCGATGATGCAATGTGACATCGTAGCAAGGCAATGATTCCCCGTGCCACGTAGACACTTTTGAAAAGGGACAGAAGGCCAGTCACTTCACCTTCTGACAAAGCAGTTAATCCAGATATGACAGGTATATGCTACCCTAGATTTGGAAACAGTACAATGATTTTCCATATTTGGTAAAATCTTCGACGAGACCGGTGCCTGCACACACCTTTCGAGGGAAATTTTATCGAATTTCAGCAATTAATGAGGATCGAAACGACGGGTGTTGTCTTGTCCATACAATTAATACTGCCGATGCGTCTAGCCTAGATGATCGTTGCTGCAAGGATTATTGCTTTCAGCATAAAAATAGAGATCATTCATACAGAAGGGTTACTTTTACGAGTCTGAGAACTATAGAGCAATTTACAGCTTTTTCCTTGTGCAGAGATACTTCAGTTACAGAGTGCTAGTTTTCCCCAATTCCGTAGCCATTGCCAGTCCACAGTACTACACCGAGAGGTTTTTGTCCGAGACGGAGCCTTTAGAAGACATTGTGAGATGATTCCAAAGTGGTGGCCTCATGTCTGCTATGACGACGCCACCCAAGGGTGTGAAAATAGGAACATCACAGGTCAGACAGACACCAAGGATGAGGAGTCAAGCACAGGATGTAGAAGATGTCATCAAAGTCTCTGTTGAAGAGAAGAAGAAAGACGAGCTGACCACTGAAGATAAGAAACCAGAGAAGAGGAATGATGAGAAGAAATCTCCCACCAAGAAGAAAGTAAAAATGAGAAAAAGAAGGCAACGAGAGAAGGCAGTTGACCTATCTGATCAGCTAAGAGAAGAACAAGAGATTGCCGAGGCAAAGAAACAAAAATCTGAAGATCATAGGCAGCATGAATACCTGGAGTGATTTGCTGAGAAGAAAAATGAAAGGGGACAACAAATCAAACAAGCAGAACTCCAGCGTACAGACAAAGGCTTGTTCTCAGAATGGAATTCATGGTTTGTTTCGATTTCATATGAAAGGATCCAAACTGAATGAAATGTTTTGAGAAGGATGGAAGATACATATTTATATCTTCCTTATAGAATGAGTTCTAACCCAGATAAAGAGGAAAGGATATTTGGGGAAGGATTCTCAAAATCTTAGGATCCTTGAGGGAACTGCTGACCTACGCAAGGATAAGAGAGACCTACGAACTGAGCTTACATAAGACTCTAGCATTAGTCAAGCTATGCTTGAAGCGACACAAGGGTGCGTCGAAGCTATGGAGAAAGAAGTCACAGGACTTCGAGAGAAACTTATAAGGACTTCGCAGGAAGCCAAGGAGAAGCTACAGCAAGAGAAACTAACTGTTAGTGGCTCGGGGGCGAGCCACAAGTAAGTGTTAGGGGACTGTTGGAGTAGGGTCTCGCAGCTACAGGAAAAACTGTTGTTTTGGAACGAGTAAGTCAAAGGTAACAGTACTTGAGTGGCTAAGAAGAGAGAGCTCACCCACTGCACTTAAGGCAACGGCGTAGACAGGAGAGCTCAGCTACCCTCATAAATGGAAAAGGAGCAATGGGTCAAGGTATTGAAGACGAAGGATAGAAGGGAAGAAACTGAGGAAGTGGCACTGGTACCCACGATCAGCGCTGGGAAGCTGTGGTGTGATGAAAAGCGGCAGCTCAAGTATAGATAAGCCGACTATCACAGTTAGGGTTTTGGGTTACTGTTGGGACAGGCCCATAGTGTTGTAATGGCGAGACCTTCGGGCTGCCTATAAAGGCATGTATTTTGTATTGTAAAAGGTTAGCTAGCTCGTTGTTTAGACACTTAGACAGTCTGAGAGTCAAATAGTCTGTTAGCTCATAGTTATTTTGTATTATATAAGAGTCAAGCTCGGGTTCTATTATTCAGTCTGTAGTTATCTTACTATAACCCATAGCTAGCTCCTGGAGCATGTATGTAACAATCCACGGGGATTGAGAGATAGAGAGAGAGAGAGAGAGAGAGAGAGAGAGAGAGAGAGTATATTGTAAGAAGGCATTATAGAAGGAAAAGAGATCTAGGAGAGAAGGGCTCTCAGCTGTGTGTGTAGAGTTACCCAGAAGATCTCAAGCTGCATATGAGGTTGCAGCGGAACTGTGTTTACTCTCTCAAGATATAATATAAAAACCAGTTCCTATGGACGTAGCTTCTACCCTGGAAGTGAACCACGCAAAATCCGTGTGTTGTGGATTATTTCATGTGATTGTGCTTTATTTAGTTGATATCTGTTATCTGTTACATGGATGTTGTATATTAGTTAGTGAATGTCTGTATGTTCTCATTCAGTTTACAACATCATAGAAGGTTAAATGCAAGTAATGTATCAAGTGCCTACATATGAGTTTATTAGTGCTTGATTCACGCAGTAGAGCTAAGCAGTTACTCTGTTAAGTAATTCCAATAGATTCAGTTCAACAAGTGGAGTAGAGTTGATATTAGGTGCGCTAGACTATAGAAGTTAGTGAGAAGCAGTTTAAAACCTTAAGGAAAGACTACTAAGCTATTATACAGGGAGAAATACCCTTAGACCTTGTGAGTTGTTAAGCACATTAAGTGTTGTTGCAAGAGATATCGCAGTATAGAGAGGTGATATCACACCGTTTGAGAAGCTACGGTGTGGGATATCGCAGGTAAAGAGCTAAGTGAACGAGGGAGTTGCGCATCGTCAGAGAAGCTATGATGCGATAAGAGTCAGTTCCCTAACTGAGCTAGTGAGTAAGAGAGAACAGCGCATCACAGAGAGATCCCACTGGCTAAGAAGATTCACAAGGCACTAGGATGCTACAGAACCTAATTGAGGACACTTGAGTCTTCAGCTAACCCATCCAAGATCACTTCGGGTGAGACTTCAGGCCGTTCTACGATCTGTTGCCAAAAGGGCCAGTGAGCTAGGGGTTTTGTTGGTACATTATAAGTAAACCCAGGTCTTCCCATAAGTAAACCAACATACAACACTCACTAAAAGACAAATTTGTGAGTTTAAAGAGTTGGGGGGGGGATCCCAAAGGTCACTGGGGGAGCCCAAAGGTCATAAGGGGCAGCCTAAAGGTTTTTCTATTTTGTATAAATATAGGAGAGTTAGATGGAATAAAGCACTTTTTCATAGATAGATTTGTGAGAGTATGTTGTAAGAAGAACTATTTCCTTTTGCAATAAAGAATTACAAGTTTCCTGTTGGAGAAAGCTTGGTGGAAGATTTCAAATGTTGTGCTATGGATTTGTTGAATGTGAACGATTTTGTTTTCAGCTTTGTGTCCATTAACTGTGAGATCGTTCTAACTCTTTGAACCTATGTTCTTGTTATGAATGCGCTCTAGTTTATTCTATGAAATTTCCACTATGAGTAATGAAGGCTTTTCATAAACAATGAGCTATCTTGTTGTTCATATATCTATTAATGTTCATGTGTTTTGAAATAAGTAACAACTATTTGTGATTTTTCTTAATGCATGCGTAGAAATACATTACTCATTGATAAATGATAATCTTGCTTCCTAGGGATAGGTTAGATAGTTAGTTTAGTTTTCCTTTTGTGTGTGATTTAGATGCGAGAGAGTTAAGATGAGAGGTAAGAACCTGCGCATCACATTGTGACTACTCCTCATATTCTCTATCAATCTGCATTCTTAGATAGGCACTTGCATATCATACTTAAATTCAAGAAACTAAAATACACATGGTGGACCGAGATGTAACCGATAAAACCTTGTATTTTGTTACTTTACCTACAGTAGCTGGACTGTAAACCGGATGGATTCCCCATACCAAACAGTAACAGGAAAGTTGGGAACGTTTACTAGGGAGAATCCCTAACTGTTGTCGCAGGCAATTTTCCATGCCTCAACATTTCTGGGTGCTAGAAGGAGGGCCGCCAATGCATGGCTAGCCGAGGAAACCCATTTTCTTGAGATTATTCCACTGGTAACAGTTCTGAGAGCATTTTGTTTCCCAATCCAATTCTTGAAGAGAATGGTAAAGGGATTTTGTATCCTATCGATAATGAAGTAGTTGATGATTTGAGAAGAATTACTAGGGATTATGTGAAGAATATTGGAGGATTACCAATTATTCCTATCATACCTAGAAGAGAATATTGAAAGAAAGACCTCCCTATATTGGAAGACGCAGTGTTGGTTGAAGATTTTGAAGAACTGGTAGAAACAACCTTACAGGAAGTTGTTCAACCTCTGAATCAGTTGGACCCAGATACACCTTACTGTTAACCTGTTCATACCCCTATTCATTCACCACCTCACTCTCAACTTAAAATCATGGAAAATGTAAACACAAATCAGCCACCCAACCCACCAAATCCACCACCTGCTTGGAGGGCTAGGTCACCGTTAAACCTACCACCTCCTTTGCATGACTTGCCTTAGGATTTTGAGAAAATGTTGCCTAGGTTTGATCCCAGTGAAAAAACTTGGTAGATGATCATTTGCAAAGCTTTTACTTGGCTATAGAAGGACTACATGCTGCAGAACATCAAGATGTAGTCTGCAGATTGTTTTCACATACCCTGAAAGTAGCAGCAGCTTCATGGTATTTCTCTTTTCTTGCAAATTCAATCACAGACTGGGACACTTTTGAAAGAATATTTAGGAGTAAATATGCTGTCCAAAAAACTCATGCCGCTCTAATGAAAGGGTTATGCGGTTTAAAGAAAGAAAGAAAAGAAAAAGTGCATAATTTCACTCAAATATTTGCTGCTTATATAAAGAATTTTTCTGCAACTGATAAACCATATGATAAATTTCTGATTGAATACTATACATCAGATCTAGGGCCTGAATTTTCCATGTTTTCCAAGATTCCAGTCAAGCCTACATTGTTAGAAACTTATGAAGAAGCTGAGAGAGTAGAAGTTGAAAAAGAGAGAATAGAAGATTATCCTAAGCAAGCAGGAGAATTTTTTTTTGAAGGAATGTTGAAAATGATGCAGAAGCTA
Source organism: Pseudotsuga menziesii (assembly GCA_001517045.1). Taxonomy (NCBI): domain Eukaryota; kingdom Viridiplantae; phylum Streptophyta; class Pinopsida; order Pinales; family Pinaceae; genus Pseudotsuga; species Pseudotsuga menziesii. The sequence continues at coordinate 86,950 of LPNX011131209.1, read as the reverse complement.
TCTAATAGAGTGATAGATTTGGAAAAAGAAAAGGAGGCTCATAAAGCATATGAGCCTTACTATAAAAGGAGAGAAAACAACAATCAATCTAAACCTCCTCCACACAGTCCTGTATCAATGAATTGAACTGAGGTAGGTATGGGAATTTAAAGGGCGATGTTGTGGTTAAACAATTTGGCAAATGAGTTTGAATTGTGGATGAATCTAAGGAATATTTTTAAACATATGTTACCTATCGCATATGAAACATTCACAAATGTTGATTTGGCATTCAACTCCATGAAGGATCATAAATACCCAAAGGAAAATGAATGGAATAAAATATATAGCTACTATGAAATTCATTTACCACCAGCATAGAAGCCAATAGGGCAGTCATCTAGACAACCAGCAGGGTATTCATGTAGGTAGCCAGGAGGGTAATCATATGGGAAAACAACAGGGAAGTCATATGGGTAGATAGAAAACTATTCTTCTAGGAAAACAAATAGGAGGTCATATTGTCATCCATCTATGAAGATAGCTGAACAATTGGTTGAACAAAAAACTAAGAAAAATTCCAAGAAACAAAAGGGTTCAAAAAAGAAGAAATAAGCCCAGAGGATACAGTTAGGAAGTTGGAAACAACGTAAACAAAGTCAAATTTTGGATTTGATATTTATGTTATCAAAGAATACATTTCATATTTAATATAATATCTTGATGTACACCAACACCGTATTATCTTTGTAATTATGTTATTATATTGTGATTTCTGTACCTCTAATCTATCCATGTAAATTTCTCTTGATATAATGAAATCTATTAGAAGCAAGCTTCGCATCAAATTCATAGCATTGATATCAATGTATGCTGAGTAAGGACTTGTGTTCCTCATCCATGTTGATTTCTGAAATAGTGGATGATGTTATATGTTGTTTTCTAAATACATTAATGTATTGACTTCCATTGTCAATCATCCATTAATTATGAATTGCATTGTGTGTAATTCAGTGGCCAACGAGGTTATAACAAAAAGGGTCTTGATGAACAAAGTATGTCAACGTAAAACAAAAGGTATGGTGTCCAAAATTTCCTTCATCATAGGCTTATTCAAAGATGAAATATCAAAGGGGCCTCCGTACTTGTGAGAGGGACATGGAGACATGTGTAAACAAGCAACTTTACCAAATTCTAAACAAAAACCACCAAAAAGTACAAAACTTAGAATAAATAGACTACTTTGATTATGATGGAGATAGCTATAGTAAGAAATGGAAACCATTTATAATTTATACAAAACACATTAAAAAAGGATGAGAAGATAATCCAACCTTCTTATCCCAGCAATGAAATAGATTGGCTTCTAGGCAATAGGTTCTGATTTTCCCTTTAAATCCACTCTTCTTTTGAATTAAAAAAAAACTTTCTTGCATCAGCATATCCTTCATCTACTCCCTAGTCATGAATGTTTATCTTATAAGATATGTCAAGATTATTCGTATGTATTAGGTATCCATTGCATAGCTCACAAAGAATCATTACCATCAAATGATGCTTTGTGTTACTTTCTAGAGCTCAACTATATTATTAATCCTTGTGCAAAGTTTATTCATGGTGTTAGTTTTTCAACATTTAAGCTAGCAATATGTTAAGATCTTTTCACTGAGAGAATAACAAGTACAGCAATCACATAAGCACATCACAAGAGACAAGAGACACAAAGATTTTAGGAGGGGAAACCATAAATGGAGAAAACCCCTCAACTTCCTCTAAGATAGTATCACCACAAGATGTGATCCCAAAATAGTAAGATGACCTCCCAACACAACAGTAGCCTTCTGTCTTCTGTCAAGCCAAAGTATTTCCTTCTCCAAAGGTGCGCCACACTTGAGAGAGCAAGTGATGTAATTCACAAGTGATAAATAGAGAGACTCTCACTCTCTATTTATATTCTTCCGTTGACTTGAAGTGCACTCAACCATGTAGGCTTAACTTATAATTAATTACTTGAGCCTACACCTTAATTAGTGTATAATAACCCAAGTGCCCCTAAACTGTGGGGACTTACCTAATGACTTGATATGACTTGTTTACATTATTAATCCTCCCGATCCGAACATCAGGGCATGACCACATGACTCAAATACATAATAGAAACATCTCGGAATAAACATCGGGTTACAATATATGAAATACATAGAAGAATACATTCCGAAGTTACATATATATCAACACTCCCTCTTAACTAGGAAGGTATTCTTTCGACACAATTTTCAGCACTGGTCTTCTTCTCTGTATCACTGGATCATGTTCGTCTTCAAGTCATCTTCATCTTCAAGTCATCTGGATCTGGATCATCTCTCGATCTGGATCATCATACAAAGGCATCATTGGATCTAGATCATCACTCGATCTGGATCAACATCACTGGACTGGATCTGGATCATCACTCGATCTGGATCATCTCTCTGGACTAGATCTGGATCATCACTTGATCTGGATCATCACTGCTGGATCTGAATCATCACTCGATATGGATCTCTCGGAGTCATCATACCTGGATCTGGATCATCTCTCGATCTGGATCTCTGCTGGTCATCATCAAGTGTGTACTATCTCGTCATAGGAAGTTCTACAGAGCCAGCCCTTTTTCATGCTGGATGTAGGCCTACCCTCATGTAGGTCTTTGCCTAGCACTTACATCTAATCATGTAGTAAACTACAAACCCATCTGAAAGGCCCAGCACTCACATTCACCAGCATGGTAGGCACAATCAACTACCATCTGTGAAATGGCTCAGCACTTACATCTAACCTACTCATCAGAAAGGCCCTTCCATCCAGACAAGAACACATCCTATCACAGTGATGGAAGACTCCCACCAAGACAAGAACCAATCCTATCACAGTGGTGGAAGATTTCTCCACTTTCATCCAGACAAGAACCAATCCTATCACATTGATGAAAGACTCCCACCCAGACAAGAACCAATCCTATCACAGTGGTGGAAGATTTCAGCACTTACATCTAACCTACTCGTCAGAAAGGCCCATCCATCCAGACAAGAACACATCCTATCACAGTGATGGAATACTCCCACCTAGACAAGAACCAATCCTATCATAGTGGTGGAAGATTTCCTGCACTTACATCCATCCAGACAAGAACACATCCTATCATAGTGATGGAAAGGCTTGCACTCACATCTGATCCTACGAGAACACATCTCCGTAGTCACATCAGAATGGCCCCCAGTCCTCCTCGATTGAGCTACCTGGTAACTGACTAGGCGCCTCCATTCTCCTAGAGAATGGCAGTTGCCCTTACATCCGACCTGCTTGTCGGAATGGCCAGCACTCACATCTGTCATGGGAGGAACTTAATCCTTCAGCCATGACCAGAATGGCTCTGCCCTTACATCTGACCTGCTTGTCAGAATGGCAAAATCCCACCCAATGATGGAAGACTCTCAACTCTAATGAGGAGAGATTTCTGCACTTACATCTGACATGGAAGGAACTAAATCCTTTAGCCATGAACAGAATGGCTCTGCCCTTACATCTGACCTGCTCGTCAGAATGGCACAATCCCACCTAATGATGGAAGACTCTCAACCACAATGAAGAGATATTTCTACACTTACATCTGACATGGAAGGAACTAAATCCTTTAGCCATGAATAGAATGGCTCTGCCCTTACATCTGACCTGCTCGTCAGAATGGCACAATCCCACCTAATGATGGAAGACTCTCAACCACAATGAAGAGAGATTTCTGCACTTACATCTGACATGGAAGGAACTAAATCCTTTAGCCATGAACAGAATGGCACAGCCCTTACATCTGACCTACTCATCAGAATGGCTCTCAATCTCAGCACTCATATCTGAAATGGAAGGAACTGAATCCTCTCACCATGAAAAAATGGCTCATCCCTTACATCTGACCATGGAAGGAACCAATCCTCTCACCATGTCAGAATGGCTCTGGGTCTCATCACTATCTCTGGGAGGAAGCCTCGATCTGGAGAACACCAAGTCTCTCTCTGAAGTACTCAAACTTCAGCCTAGCCAATGGCTTCATCAAAACATCAGCGATCTATTCCTCTGTCGCAACATACAGGAGCTTCACTGCTCCTCTCTGCACCATATCCCTGATATAGTGATATTTGATCTCAATATGCTTCGACCTGTCATGGAACATTGGATTCTCTGACAACTTCACCTAACTCTGGTTGTCACAATGTATACAGGTGGCATCCCACTGGAGATCAAATATATCAGATAGTAGCTTCCGTAGCCATACTGCCTCACAACTTGCTGAACAAGCTGCAACATACTCTGCTTCAGCTGTACTCAGTGCCACATAGGATTGCTTCCTGCTAAACCAAGAGATCACACCCGATCCCATAATGAAGCAACATCCTGAAGTACTCTTCCTATCGATGGCACTGCCTGCCCAATCAGAATCAACATAACCCTCCAGGTTAATATTTTGATTCACATCGTACTTGAGCCCATAATCAATTGTACCCCTACATGCTTTGCAACCATCAGGTGAACATGTCTCAATGTGTTCATAGCAAAGAAAATATCTAGTCTCGGGTAATTCAAGGACCCAATCATTTGATGATACATCGTAGTATCAACCGTCTCTGAAGAAGCATCACTCAATAGCTTCAGGTTCAATGCCATAGGTGAGGCCATGCAGTCCATCATCCTGAACCTCTTCAGGATCTCTACTGCATACTTCCCTTGTCCAAGGAAGATTCCATCTGTATTCTGCCACACCACCATACCTAGAACAATAGTGCATCGACACATAATAGGAGGATCACTGGTCTTCCACATTCAACCTTGGATCAAAGGTTGGAATCCACTTTACTCTCAGTAAAGCCTAGAATCATCAGTAATCTTCCCATCCTGTCATACCATGTCGAACCTCAAGATCTTCTGCAATCACTCCCTCTGAAGCATAGCATCATACTCCCTCTGTCTTCCATACTCTATGCACTAAAACATTCTGTACTGGAGCGACAAGTAGTATCCATCTAGGATCACTGGATACTAAGATCCTCTATCTTGAACTTCATCAAAAGTTCATCTTGCACCCATCTGTTAGCTTGTCATATTATTCTTTGTCTTTGAACTGTCGCCACTTG